>CAHIKZ030005496.1:1455000-1527500 GCA_903632075.3 Acanthosepion pharaonis
CACACTGATGAGCCGTGAAACTGCGAAACAGTATGTCTGTGGATGACGAGATATATATATATATATATATATATATATATATATATATATTTATATATATATATATATATATATATATATATATATATATATATATATATATAAGCAATTCACCCCAAGCAAGGCGAGAAGCCATTAGGACATAAAGGGGTTACAGAAAAATTTCGAGCAAGATCAGATTCAGATAGGGTGATAGAAGAAAGGATGAGGAGAAGGATAGTGGATAGATCAAGGCAACTGGAGATGTCGATTGACATTACATTTGAATAGCTGGGGATTATAGCTGTCAGGGAAACTGGAATAGGGATGGGCGTTCCACAGGCGAGAAGTGCGAGACATGAAGCTATTGGAGTAGAAGAGACGGCTTCATTTAGGAGTTTCAACAGTGTAGAGATAAGAGCGGGATGCCAGCCTCGTAGGGCGCTTGAACTCATGACGACTGGGAACCAGCGAATGCAGCTCCTCGGGGCAATTTCCATGAAAGTATTTGTAGAACAGACAGAGGGAGGCGACGGCGCGTCTGTGAGAAAGTGACTGTAGACGAGACGCCAGAGCAGGGCGAATTATATTGCATATCCGCCTCTGGAGCCTATCAAGAACCCTGAGGCAAACAGAAGGGACACCAGACTATATATGGCAGCAGTACTCCATGCAAGGGCGAATTGTTGATTTGTAGATTTGGAGGATCGATTTCGGGGAGAAAAATTTCCTGGCGCGGCTCATATATATATATATATATATATATATATATATATATATATATATATATATATGTGTGTGTGTGTGTCCTCATCGACAGATCTGATGAATTAGATCGAGATTACGATTCCAATGTAAAAAATTATAACGATGTAATATTTGTCTTTGACACATATATATATATATATATATATATATATATATATATATATATATATATATATATGATAAAATATAGTTTTAAGGTAAAGATATATTAATATTAAAGTGCTCAACATCAGTGATAGAGCCTTGTAAATATAAGTGTACATTGAAGTCAACACTCAGAGTAGCAACATTCTGTTTCATGCTAAACATGGTCTTACGATTGCGTTTAGCATGAAACAGACTGTCACCTCTGAATGTTAACTTCAATGCCCACTTATAAATATATATGTGTGTGTGTGTGTGTGTGTGTGTGTGTGTGTGTGTGTGTGTGTGTGTTTTTGTTTGTTTGTTTGTTTGTTTGTGTGTGTGTTTTACTTAATATCATAAATTGATTTTCGTCTCGCAAGGGAAAAGAAAATCCAAGTCCTTTTAAACTTTTTTCTACCCTACTTTGAAATTATTGCTTTTACTGACAAACGAAAAAAGCCGTTTCTTGCATATAAATGTAAATGGAATCCGCTGTAAAAAAAAAAAAAGAATACTTTCCCGAAAAAAATGAATCTTAAATTCCTTTAAAGTGCATTTTAGTGCAATCGAATGTTAACCTGTTTAATATATAGTCTGACACAAGGCAATGAATTATCGGTAACCAAATGAAGTATCTGTCTCTATTTCTGATATAAGATATTGTAATTATTTACACTATTTACATTATTCGTACTATTGTTCAAATCAGTGTTGCCATATTCAGGACGTTTCGACTGTTGTACGCTGCAGCCTTCTTCAGGTGACTGGAATTTCTATTTAAACACTTTATTTTTTCCACTGTCGTAGAGTTCCATACGGTCACATGAGATAAAAACGTCGTGGGAATCCATTGACTTGACTCAAAGAGTTGTGAGTTCAATACCAGGCCTTTTTTTTTTTATATATATATATATATATATATATATATATATATATATATATATATATATATATATATAATAAAAAGGCTCAAACACTAATATTCCATGGTTATAATTTATTACATTGGAATCATAATCTCGATCAATTCATCAGACCTACAAATTCAAAAAGAAATCGGAAAATATAACTCTGGGTATAAAAAATACAATTTTTTGAGAGTGTGTGGGAGTGGGAAACAAGTGTAAGAGGGAAATGTATAACTGATCTAGAGAGTGGGTGTAACAGAAGAAAGAAGAACAGGAAGGCCTAAAAGTGAAGGTGGGATTTAAAATTAAACTTTTAAATTTTAGGTTTCGTCGTCTTCCAATTATTCTTGCCCCCCCTTATGAATTTGACCATTGTTTTACTCGTTTGGCGTAGATGAGTTTCAGTTATAGTAAGCTATTCAGGTATAGTAAACTGTTGTTGGATATGTAGCAGAGTGGTACTAATGCGAAACATAAGAGTGGTGATGTCAATGAATTTCCTTAGAAGATCTTGCTTTTCATGTTGATTGGCTTCGATGTTAAAACCCCGTTTTTATATGGAGGTTGAGTGTCGTCTTCCAATTTTTCTTGCTCTCCCTTATGAGTTTGACCTTTGCTTTACTCATTTGGCGTAGATGATATTCGCTTCGTTTTTTGTTAGTCAGGTTTCACATACTATTAAGCTATTTCTTGAAGAGTGCAGCTTCTTTAATGATAGAGTCGATTTACAGTTTTACAGTTTGTAGGAGAAAATCATTGGTTTTTGTGAGGTATGCTTTCAATATGAGTGTTGTAGTGTAGATTTAATTCAAGTTGGATTAGACCTCAGCCTCCTAAAGCTTTTGATACTTACAGCCTATCAACATCTGATTTCGGGCGGGGCATCTTCATCTGGGTAAGCATTTTTCTGGTCTTGTCGTCCAATCTTGTAATTTCATTCAACTTCCATTTAATAATGTTGAAGCTGTATGTTACTACGGCTATAGCTAAGGTGTTGATAGCCTTCATTTCATAGACTCCATTAAGTTCGCTTTCTAGTATCAAAACTACTCTCCTATAATATTCTTTTCGAATTTTTTTTCTTCATAATTGAATTTTGTATTCCGTCTCTTTCATTAATTCCTCAGTATTTGTACGCACCATCTTGATATAGTTCCTTAATCTTGTTGTTGATATCAATGTCTAAATCTGTTAGTCAACTGTGTCTGTCTAGTGCTACATATGAGTGTCTTTTTTATTTCCATTTTCCCTAAAACATCGTCGTCGCTCACTTTTTTTTACTATTGTTCAAGAACCAAAAGCTATTCAAGTTAATGTTACTACGGATATAGCTAAGGTGTTGATAGACTTCATTTTATTGGCTGTATTAAGTCCGCTTGAATGTTGTACTCTGTCTCCTTCATTAATTTCAAATTAAATCTGTTGTTTTCGTTATTTTAACGCCTTTGAGGATGGCTTTGGCATATATGTCGATTCCGAATTCCGTCCTAATGTCTTTGCTGAAGGTTTTGACAATGGTGAGTAAGTTTTCTGTTGGTTATCATCCTTGGTAAACATTTTGTGATCATCAATCTAGAATAGGTGATTCACTTTGCCATTCTATGACTTGTATCCGTAGCTAATATTGTTCAGTAAGAAGCTGAGTGGCGCTAATTCAAAGCAGAAGAGTAGTGGTGAAAATGAATCTCCTTGAAAGATCCCGCTTTTGATGCTGATTGGTCATGATGCGCCATCTTGGTATAGTTTCTTGATCTTGTTGATACCAAGGTCTTAACCTGTTGTTTTCATTAGTCAACTGTCTCTGTCTAGTGTTACATATAAGTGTCCTTTTTTGTTTCCATTTCCCCTAAAACATCGTCGTCGCTCACAGGTCGCGTGAATGTATTTTTTTTTTTTACTATTGTTCAAGAACCAAAAGCCACTCAAGTTAATGTTACTACGGATATAGCTAAGGTGTTGATAGACTTCATTTTATTGGCCCCATTAAGTTCGCTTGAATGTTGTATTCCGTCTCCATTAATTCCTAAGTATTTACATGTACTATCTTGGTCTAGTTCTTTAATGTTGTTGTTGATATCATTGTCTAAATCTATTTTCGTTAGTCAACTGTCTAGTGTTACATATAAGTGTCCTTTTTGTTTCCATTTTCCCTAAAACAACGTCGTCGCTCACAGGTCGTTTGAATGTATTTTTTTTTTTTTTTACTATTGTTCAAGAACCAAAAGCCACTCAAGTTAAAGGATTTTTTCCCGCTCGTTGTCATCACTGGTAAACGTTTTAAGATCATCATTACAGAATAGATGATTCCGTTTGCTATTCTGTGACTTGTATCCGTAGCTACTGTTGTTCAGCAGGCATCTGAGTAGCTCTAATGCAAGCCAGAAGAGTAGATTGAATCTCCTTGCAATATCCCGATTTTGATGTTGATTCGACTCGATGTTAATGACCCAGATTTCAGGTTTAGGCTCTTCTTCCAGTTTTTCATGCCCCCCCCCGATGAATTTGGCCGTTCCTGGGGCATACTCTGTATATCTTTAGGCTCCATGAGTGTGGGACACTGTGCAAAGCCTGTAGTCGATCCTCGCTATATTATTATTATCATGATTTAATAACTTCCTTGGTTCTTCGGCTGGGTAGTGATGATGATCATTAGCTCCTATACGTACCATGGAGACACAACACCTTCTACAGCACATGAGCTGCTCCAATCTGTGCTGCCACCTGCGCACCTCCAACAATGTCAGGTATCTCCCGGGCGTCTTGCGAGGCAAAAACACTCCTGGAAATAGTATCCGGTGCACCAACCACCAAAGGGATAAATTCAACTGATGCTTGGTATATTTCTTTGATGCATCCCACCTGAAATTTGTATGTTCTGCCTTCACGCTGTTCTTATCCCAAGGTAAAGCAGCGTCTCTCAGGATCCATTCAGGATGATTTCAGGACGATTTCTCTCCAAGCGCTTGTCAGTCAAGCTAGTCGTATCTCCCAATGAGTGTCACTTGCTTATTCTCGGCTATTGACAGCGGTAAATACCCCTACACACTCGAGTCCACTCGGATTTCCTTGTTTTGTTTTACGGCCTATCAACACCTCAATGGGTTATCTAATGCCAACAAGATTTTTATTGCTGGTAATATATATTTCTTAAAAATGTATTGTTGGTATTTTTTTTTCCTGAAAAATGTATTGCAGGTATTATTTTTTCTTCAAAAATGTATTGCTGATAACAATTTTTCCTTCAAAGATTATTGCAAGTATTAAAACCAATTTTTAGACTTTTATAGTGCATTGACCCCAGTTTGGGCGTTAACTATTTCTCTATAGCTGGGACCTTAACCTGTGCTACCACCCAGAGTCAGATGGACCTACGATCACCAGCAATTAAGAGGTGGTTTCACGCTTCTCAAAACCACTTGATCAAAGACCTTGCTGTTGGACTTAGTTTATCGTCTTACTCAGGGCGCCGGATGTAGTTTATCATCTTATCCAGGACGCCGGGTTAGTTTATCGTCTTACGCAAGACGCGGATGTAGTTTATCGTCTTACCCAGGACGCGGAAGGAGTTTATCGTCTTACCTACGATGCGGATGTAGTTCATCGTCTAACCCAGGACGCGGAAGTAGTTTATCGTCTTACCCAGGACGCGGAAGTAGCTTATCGTCTTACCCAGGACGCAGATGTAGTTTATCGTCATGCCCAGGACGCGGATGTAGTTTATTGTCTTACCTACGACGTGGATGCAGTTTATTGTTTTACCCAGGACGCGGATGTAGTTTATCGTCTTACCTATGACGCGGAAGTAGTTTATCGTCTTACCTACGACGCGGATGTAGTTTATTGTCTTACCCGGGATGCTAACTTTTATTTGGACTTCTCCTTCCTCTCATGTTGTGGAAAGAGCCAGTTACCCTGCTTATTATCATGAATGGACTCATCCATTCATGATAGGTAGTCCTGGGTAATTATCAGAAGATGATAATAGCATTCCAAGGAACTGTCAACTGAGTTAAATGTTGTGTCTTGCCCCAGGTCACAACACCTCCTATCGGTTAGGTACGGATCCTAGCCTATGTATCGTTCCTTTCCCGTCTCCCGAGTGTCCTGGGTATGACGATAAACTACATCTGCGTCCTGGGTATGACGATAAACTACATCTGCATCCTGGGTATGAAGATAAACTACATCTGCGTCCTGGGTAAGACGATAATCTACATCCGCGTCCTGGATATGAAGATAAACTACATCCGCGTCCTAGGTAAGACGATAAACTACATCCGCGTCCTGGGTAAGACGATAAACTACATCCGCGTCCTGGGTAAGATGATAAACTACACCCGCGTCCTGGGTAAGACGATAAACTACATCCGCGTCCTGGGTAAGACGATAAATACATCCGCGTCCTGGGTCCGCGTCCTGGGTAAGACGATAAACTACATCCGCGTCCTGGGTAAGATGATAAACTACACATCCGCGTCCTGGGTAAGATGATAAACCATGACCGCATCCTGGGTAAGACGATAAACTACATCCGCGTCCTGGGTAAGACGATAAACTACATCCGCGTCCTGGGTAAGACGATAAACTACGTCCAACAGCAAGGCCTCTGATAATACGTTTTCGAAAAAATAATTTTGCCAGCTGTACGTTTTTGAAAAAAATGTTGCCAGCTATACTTTTTTTTTTTTTTTTTTTAAAAACATACAGTTACCGGCCATACGTTTTTGAAAAATATTACTACCAGCTACACTTTAAAAAAAATAATATTACCAGCTATACGTTTTTGAAAATTAATATTACCAGATATATATTTGTGAGAAAAAAATATAAACAGAAATAGATTTTTGACAAAACAAAAATATTTTTAAAACAATACAAAAAGAAAGCAAAGAAAAGTTTTCTGCATTAAATGACCCATTGAGGTTGATGTGTCGTAAAACAAACCAAACCAAACAAACCGAACCGTCTCCCGGGCAAGGTCCTGTTATTTTTTTTCTCTTTCTTTTGCCATCACTTGCAGGTTCGTTTCTTATTAATTATGCGCTGACTTTTCACGTCAGCCAATTATTTTTTAATTTCTAAACACAGAACAAAATCTGAAAGACTTTATTTATCTTTTAGTATTTGTTTCCAATTTAAGTGAGATGCTTACCAGATGTAAGCTTGAAAACGTAGCGTCTACAGCGTGTCAATAGTTGCAATAAAGATAAGGAAGCCTCTTCGAAGTTCTCTTTGTTTTGTTATAATTTAGACTTTCATATGCGCTTTTCATATTTTCTCGGTAATTCAATTTTTTTTCTATTTGATAAAAGAAACCTTACTTACAGACTATCATATTCCATTAGATGTTATTATTGCCTGCAGAAACTTACGAAAAAAGACAAGAAATCACTAGAACATCGACATCAAAGGCGCTTCCGATCAGCAATAATTTTCATAAGACTAACCAAGTAGACTCGAGTCAAAAATAAGCTAGAAAATACGTCATTATAAGAAATAACAGGCCTAGATATAACGTTTAAATACTTTGTTCGATAGACATACGGAGTTAATTAAAGTTTTTGATTGAATCAGACAAAGCCTTAACAGTGTGTTGCTGCCGTGCCGGGGAAGGAATTACAGAAAAAAAAAAAAAAGAAGAAAGAAATAAAACAATAAATCGTTTCAAACGAACGAAAAAAAAAATCAATTTAAATAAATAAAAAAAAAAAGGATAAAAAAGATAAAAATCTGAATCAACGAGTGTTCTTTTAAAACATACTCGGACGATTCTAGCCCGAAGGACTTAAATGTTTTGATTAAAAGAAAATGAAAAAAAAAAAAAAAAAAAGATTCATTGAGCTCTTACAGATTCAGTGTTCCTGCTTTTACCGCCAGCCTTCTACCCTTAAAAGAAAGCGAAACAAAACAAAAAAAACCTGCGCGTCGATTTTGAATAAGAGTTTTCTACATGGAAATCTCGTTTCAGAAATATTTTATCTAAGACTTGTTGATTAATAGCCTAACAAAGAAAGTGAAAGAGATAAATAAAGATATCTAATTTAATCTTCTTATTACTTTTGAAGTAATCTATGAGCCACTTTTCTTTCACAATCTTTCAGAACAATTTCTGGGGCTTTAATATAATTTCTTGGAACAATAGAATACCCAAATCCAAACGAGGGAATATTTAACAGCCTTATTTTATTATTTACATTATTCAAGTCGTTATACTCATCTTCATTACCACATTCAAATGTTTCAGCCTCTATAACTCTGAGATGAGGTATTATGATTATTTGCATTATTTACATTATTCGAACTGTTATCCTCATCTTCATTGCCATATTCACAATGTTTCAGCCTCTATATCTCTGAGATGAGGTATTATGATTACTTGCATCATTTACATTATTCGAACTGTTATCCTCATCTTCATTGCCATATTCACAATGTTTCAGCCTCTATATCTCTGAGATGAGGTATTATGATTACTTGCATCATTTACATTATTCGAACTGTTATCCTCATCTTCATTGCCATATTCACAATGTTTCAGCCTCTATATCTCTGAGATGAGGTATTATGATTACTTGCATCATTTACATTATTCGAACTGTTATCCTCATCTTCATTGCCATATTCACAATGTTTCAGCCTCTATATCTCTGAGATGAGGGTATAATGATTACTTGCATCATTTTTCGAACTGTTATCCTCATCTTCATTGCCATATTCACAATGTTTCAGCCTCTATATCTCTGAGATGAGGTATTATGATTACTTGCATCATTTACATTATTCGAACTGTTATCCTCATCTTCATTGCCATATTCACAATGTTTCAGCCTCTATATCTCTGAGATGAGGTATAATGATTACTTGCATCATTTACATTATTCGAACTGTTATCCTCATCTTCATTGCCATATTCACAATGTTTCAGCCTCTATATCTCTGAGATGAGGTATAATGATTACTTGCATTATTTACATTATTCGAACTGTTATCCTCATCTTCATTGCCATATTCACAACGTTTTGGCCGTTGAACGCTCCAGCCTTCTTCAGGTGATTGGAATTTCAAACTGAACCCTTTATTTCGTACACCGGGATAGATTTTTTATCTAGTTCCACGTGTCATGCCTCTTCTGGATGTATCAGTTATTTCCTTTTACCTCAACTCTCCAAGTTTTTCATTCATCGGTGCTGTGGCCTGGTATTGAACTCCCGGCTATTTGGGTCTAGTCACTTGATCTATCCAACGTCTTTATCCACTGGGCTATGTGTATGAATTTCTAGGAATTCTGGTTTGGTTCGCGAAAAAGCTCATCTTCTCTGTTAAATTTCCTATCACAGGCACGCATGTCCATTATTTCCCAAACGTTTTCAATTCGGGTAAGGTCACGACTCTGACTAGGCCACCGGAAGAGTTGCAATTTTCCCTAGTCTCTCTTCCTCTCGAGATAACGTTTATTCTTTAAGGCAGTGTGCTTAGGATCGCTATCGTTACTAAATCATTTTTGACTTTTATAATGTACACCAGTATTAATACTCTGTATCAATACCCTGTATTAATAAACCAATTCTATTACTCAAATAAATATATATATATATATATATTAGGTTGGTGCAAAAATAATGACGTAATAATGTCGTTTTTTGAGGTTAAAAAATACATCACAAAACGACATTATTACGTCATTATTTTTACCAACGTAATATATATATATATTTCCTACTATTTTATATATATATATATATATATATATATATATATATATATATATACATATATATATATATTTATATATGTATGTTTTTCTTGCTATATATATATATATATATATATATATATATATATATATATATATATATATATATATAAAGTCATCCACAGACAGACTGTTTCGCTGGTTCACAGCTCTTCAGTGTGGCTGACATCCGGTTGCCTCTAGCTAGAATCGAAACCCGAATTGATGTCAGTCGGAGATTCTACCACTAAGCCACGGCAGAGATGAAGGTGAATTTTTAGCGTATTTATTTTTTGATAAACATACACAGTGACCGACAGTGACTCAATTCGCTTTTGCCGTAATAGTCACTGTTTACAAACCCACACATCCTCCCCAGAGAGCTCAACTGAAATTAATTTTTCAGGAGCCTATATAAAGTTGTTTTGTATGTGTGTATATACCTATGAGTTTTTGGCCCTAGAAATAGTAGGTCCTTAATAGATTAAATATTCGTTATTTTTATGTTTGTTTTAAATTTGTAACCTGTAGGTGATATTACTTTTCTCAAATTTTCTTGATTGCACAGCGGCTTTTTTATAAATGGCCTTCGGTTTTAGTTGCTCCCCCCCATCTTCCCTTTTTCTTTCCTTTTTTCTTTTCTTGTCTCTCTCTCTCTCTCTCTCTCTCTCTCTCTCATTTTCTGATTTTAAGTTTAGATTATATCGTTTTTTATTGTGCGTAGTGTCACCACAAATGTATAAAACCATTTCCGGTGTCAGTTTTTAATTTAATTTAGGTCAGCGATTCAGTAATGAATTATGCATCGGAAAATAATTCATATTTAACTGTATCTCACTCACTTAAACCGTCTTTTAGACTCCTCTCTTTAAAACTTCTCTCTGTTAAATTTTAATCCCCCACCTTCATTTTTATGTCTTCCTGTTCTTCTTTCGTCCGTTACACTACTCTAGAGCTTCCATTTACCTCTCACATTCGTCCACCCACTCTCATACATACACTCTCACTAAATTTTAGCTTTTATTACCGGAGTTATTTTTTCCGATTTCTTTTTGAATT
Source organism: Acanthosepion pharaonis (assembly GCA_903632075.3). NCBI lineage: Eukaryota > Metazoa > Mollusca > Cephalopoda > Sepiida > Sepiidae > Acanthosepion > Acanthosepion pharaonis. Next base: position 1,465,612 of record CAHIKZ030005496.1, read on the forward strand.
TGTAGGTTTGATGAATTAGATCGTAATTACGATCCCAATGTAATAAATTACAATCATGGAATATTAATGTTTAAGCCTTTTTATTATATTCTTACTCTCTCCTGGAGATTGAGTTCTACCTGGATTCTATCCTCTTGGAATTTTTATATGTAAATCTATATAGGTGTATGTATGTATGCATATATATTCATAACCACAAAATATCAATATATATATACATATATATATATATATATATATATATATATATATATATATATATATATATATATATATATATATAATGGATTCTCCCTTCGGTTTCGACGTATGAGGATCTGACAGGTTATTGATTCAGTTATGAAAGTTTATGCGAGAATCTTAAGTGGCATTTAAACCCACTAGTGATTTACAAAGGAGGCCACATATGGAGCAAGTGTGAGGATTGTGAGATGAGATCACTGTTAGATTGGGTAACCTTTTAGATCTTGCTCTCGCTTCTTGAAGATGATTCAGGCAAGCAGATTGAAAATTGCTGAGTCCACTAAAACACGTTGATCTCCATTCTACACACACACACACACACACACACACACACACACACATATATATATATATATATATATATATATATATATATATATATGAGTAAATAGCAGGAAAGATTTGGTCATATAGCCTTGGGAGAAGCACACGTCTGAGTTAAATATATCGGTGTACCAGTTTGTTTCTACACAAGCCTCCAAAAATTATATGTGTAGGTAGTTTTCTTTCAAGAACTTAGCTGCTGGATCCACTTGCCTCCAATAAACGAAAAAAGAGTCCTCTATAAAATAGAAGAATAATTCATCTTCTCTTTTCTTAATACTTGTTCTGTTATTGCTCTCTCTCTCTCTAATAATGTTTTTTTCCTCGTATTCTTCCACTTATAGCAATTCCTTGCATCTTAGTGGTTTTATTGCCTTTCTTAGGTTAAAATGATTAAAATATTAAGAAAAATTTCTGTTAAATTAAAAATATAAAATACTTTACAAATTTAATATATATATATATATATATATATATATATATATATATATATATATATATATATTAATGCATGCTTCATTAAATAATATAGACAAGTTTTGTCTATTTATTTTAAGCAAATTCCTTTCATATCATCTGATAAGCTTAATACCATTGAAAGACGAAAGAAAATTACCATATTGATATATATTTTTTAATCCTATCTAAGCTTTCGTCATACATAACCCATCATCAGAGATGACGAGTACATTACAATAAATTAAACGCTACACGGACATAGCAATATATATATATATATATATTATGAAATGGACAAAGACATAATTATTTTAAGACATTTTTTATGTTTATCTATAAAAAGAATGTATAAATATAAAAATGTCTTAAAATAATTGTCTGACTTTGTCCATTTTATAATGTGTGACGTCATTTGTTTACATTTGGATAGGCCATGAGCAGATATGAATGTTACGGGAGAGAATCGTGGAAGATTGTAGTTTAAAAACAGTAAAATAGACCTTGTTAATCGAACGCTCCTCTGTGACCCAATCGCTTAAGGCTAATGACGGTTCCGTATAGGATACAGGTTCAAATTTCTATGACAATTTCTTGGACATTCAGGCCGGTAAATGTTGTTTAATATTGTTTATTATAAACAGAGCATATACTTAAATATTTGTATCTATAAAAAAACGTACAAATATAAAAATGTCTTCATATATATATATATATATATATATATATATATATATATATATAAACTCGGGCATCTCGTCTGACTGAAAGATTGAAATGGATAAAGTCTGTATCAGTATTTTGACTGCTATCAAGGTTAAATTTAAAATTTCTAGTTCCAGTACGACTCAGTCTGTACACCGGGGTTGAATAAGACTAACGTACTTTTCGTTGGTTGAAATAAATCTATAACCCCCACCACAACCGCCACATATGAGATAATTTTGTCGTGTAATTTATATGTTCTGTTATAATAAATACATTAAGCTCTTTTTGCGGATACGTTTCAATATTTGATATTACTAGGATCCACTTGGATTATATACTAATGGATTTGTTACCGATACTATATATAAAAATATATAGTTGATTCAATATGTCTCCTGAGTGATAGTTTCCGAAAGCCTTCTTCCTGCCCCCGGAAATTTCACGCTGCTCACGTTCGTGATGTCATATGGCATAAAGCTCAGTTTTTTCCCAACGTAAATGCCCAGTCAGTACTTTGCTTAGATTCTGGGAGGCATCTTCCACTAATGAAGATAAATAAATAAACAGAGAATGAAAGAGAGAGAGAGAGAGTGTGTGTGTGTGTGTGTTCTTGTAAAATCCATAAAATTTATTGTGTGTAAATACCAAGTCGAAACGACAGGCCAATCAAATCGGCTCCTACTAACATTCCGTTTCAAATTTCAATATTGTCAGATACAATAATACAGGAGAGCCCTCCCCAGTCAGAAGTCATCCATGTGTCGTGATACCATCGTCTGCCCTTCAGCTTTGAGAGATTCAACATGGCATCTGCGTGACGAATTCAATATTAGGCAAGCGCGTTGCTTGTAAATCACAAGAACGCTGTTGTTGTCCGTTCGACTGCGAATTTAATGAGGAGCTTGCGGACATGGAGGAAAGAGTTCGCTTCGTGAAGACTGGGTCGACAGCAGAGTAGAATTGACGCGGCTCGGGCGACGAGGCAGCGGATAACTACACTGATGCTGGTTGGAGTTGTTGTATGGAAAGACATTGGTCTCAGTTCCTGTTTCTCTTGAAGGTTGTTGGAGTAGGGTACGGTCAGAGATGGTTGCGTTTGTGAGATTTTGAAGGTAGCGACAGAGACAGAGAGAGTTGGACAGACATAGAGACAGATAGAGAAGGAGAAAAAGAAATATTTTCGCGTCGGTCTGTCAAATAATATCTGACAAAATGTGAGATTGTTATCCATCGAAATCAGTATATTATCAATATATAACTAACAAGCACGTATGGTGTGTGGGGTGGTGGATGGTTTGGTGGGGTGCAGTGGGGTGAATTGGTACGGTAATGTGAGCTATGGTATGGTGTGGTGGTGGTGGTGTGTGTGTGTGTGTGTGGTGTGGAGTGGCGTGGTGTGGTGTGGTGTGGTGTGGTGTATCAAATGGAGAACCGAGTCCAAATTGCATTCACTCACGTGCAAAAAGCTTGAGAAAGGTACCAATCAACCCTTTCCACTCCCAGCTAGGGTTTGAATAACAGGACAGAAAGGGTCCTATAGCCTTGGTTGGCAACAAGTCTACCGCAGAAAGAAACAGCAACCTACTGTGGGAATATCTTCTGCCTAGCCAGTCATGAATCGAAAGAGACATGATCGCCCAAGTGTGTATTACGTGATGGCACTTTACTGGCTTTATCTCTTCTTCCCTCGGCTATAATTTGAATAACAGGACAGAATGGGTCCTATAGCCTTGGATGGCAACAAGTCTACCGCAGAAAGAAATGGCAACCTACTGTGGGAAAATCTTCTGCCTAGTCAGTCATGAATCGAAAGAGACATGATCGCCCAAGTGTGTATCATGTGATCGCACTTTACTGGCTTTATCTCTTCTTCCCTCTGCTATGATTTGAATAACAGGCCAGAATGGCTCCTATAGCCTTGGATGGCAACAAGTCTACCGCAGAAAGAAATGGCAACCTACTACAGGAAAATCTTCTGCCTAGTCAGTCATGAATTGAAAGAGACATGATCGCCCAAGTGTGTATTACGTGATGGCACTTTACTGGCTTTATCACTTCTTCCCTTCGCTATGATTTGAATAACAGGACAGAATGAGTCCTATAGCCTTGGATGGCAACAAGTCTACCGCAGAAAGAAATGGCAACCTACTGTGCGAAAATCCTTCTTTTCATACTTTGCCTTTCTTTGAAATGTATTTGCTTCAGTCATTGTCTTATTTTTCTTTCTTTCTTTCTTTTTTTCTTTCTTTCTTTATTTAATTATTTGCTCGCCTTTCTTTCTTCTGTCATTGTCAATTCCTTTATTTCTTCCTTTCTTTCTTTTTATTCATTTAATTTGAAATTTATTTATTTCTAACATTGCCTTTTCTAAATTTCTTTTTCTTTTCCATCTTTCTCTTACTTTCTTTCTTTCTTTCTTTTCCCTCGTTCTTCGTTCTCTTTTTTTTTCTCACCTTTTTATTACTGTAATATAGTTAGCCTCTTTCATTCTTTCTTTCTTTCTTTTTTTCTTTCTTTCTTTCTTTCTTTCTTTCTTCTTTCCTTTCTTTCTTTCTTTCTTTCTTTTTTTTTCTGTCCTTGCCTATTACATTCTCTCTTTCTATCTTTTTTCTTTCTTTCGTTCTTTCTTTCTTTTTTCTTTCTTTCTTTCTTTCTTTCTTTCTTTCTTTCCTTTCTTTCCTTTCTTTCTTTCTTTCTTTCTTTCTTTCTTCTGTCCTTGCCTATTACATTCTCTCTTTCTATCTTTTTTCTTTCTTTCGTTCTTTCTTTCTTTTTTCTTTCTTTCTTTCTTTCTTTCTTCTGTCCTTGCCTATTACATTCTTTCTTTCTTTCTTTCTTTCTTTCTTTCTTTCTTTCTTTCTTCTGTCCTTGCCTATTTCATTCTTTCTTTCTTTCTTCTTTTTTCTTTCTTTCTTTCTTTCTTTCTTTCTTTCTTCTGTCTTTGTCTATTTCTTTCTTTTTATTCATTTTCTTTCTTTGAACTTTATTTCTGTCTGTCATTGCCTTCTTTTCTTACTTTTCCTTTCTTTCTTTCTTTCTTTCTTTCTTTCTTTCTTTCTTTCTTTCGTTCTTTATTTTTTTGTTTATTTCGTTCTTTCTTTCTTTCGTCTGTTGTTGTCGTTTCATTTCCTTCTTTATTCCTTTCTTTCTCTTTACTCTTTTTCTTTCTTTAAACTTATTCTTCACTTGCCTTCTCTTTGATTGTTTCTTTCTTTCTTTCTTTTATTTTTATTTTTTCCCTTTCCTTTCTTTCTTAACCGTCTGCTTTTTTTTTCTTTTTCTTTTCTGTTTTATTTTTTCTTCTTCGTATTTTTCTTCGGATTTTATTCCTTTGCCTTTTTTCTTTCTTTCATTCTAGGTTTTATTCTCCTCTTCTTTCTTAATTTGATACATTTGTTTCCTTTTTCGACCTTCCTTCTTCTCTCTCTCTCTCTCTCTCTCTCGCCCTTCTTCTCTCCTTTTACTTTTTCCTTCCTGCTTTCTTTGCTTTTCTTCGTCGTTTGATTTTCTTCTTAGCACTTTATTATCACCTTCTTCATTTGTCACTGTCTTTTTTTTCTGATCGTTTACATTAACAACTTCTTCATTTCCTTGCTTCAAAAATAGAGGCAAATAAGGAAGCCTCTATTTTTCTTCTCTTCCTCGCTCTATTTAGTTATCAAGAAGAAAGAATTACAGATGACGCCTATATATATATATATATATATATATATATATATATATATATATATATAAATATATATATATAGATAGATAGATAGATAGATAGATAGAAGGAAGGAAAACAGACTGAGATAGATAGATAGATAGATAGATAGATAGATAGATAGATAAGTAATAAATTATCTGGTTAGTGCCATTTTCATTAGAAAACAAGAAGATCCATGAAACAGAGAAGTCAAACGCTTAAAACTTCATTTTAAAACAGAAAACGGCAAACCGTACATCTCTATAACTACATATATATATATATATATATATATATATATATATATATATATATATATATATATATATATATATATATATATATATATATATATATAGATAGATAGATAGAAGAAACTCGTTGGTATGGCGTTTGCCTCCTATCGTAACTGTTTTGGTTTCAATTCTCGGTAGTGGATGCGCACCGCTGATGAGTCCCAAATATAGGACGAAACGGCCGTCCAGTGCTTACTGCATTCTGTTGAGGTTTCTATCAGACTCGATGAATTAATTAAATTTATCAAATCCTCCGACTAATTACTATTTGTGTTTATCATCGCTTAAACCGGCTTCTAATGCTACAGTAGGTAGCGGCTTGGTGATAGTAGTCGTGGCTCCAGGGGGCACAGTCCTATGGTTACAGAGAATCTCAGTCGAGTTTCGCCACGGAATATGTGAGCGAGCGGCACTATATTGAGTCTGGTTTGCAATCTCTTCGTCACCGAGGCCTATTGGAACAGTTGGTATGATGTTCGCTTGACAACCTAACTGCCCGGGTTTCAATTCTCGGTAGTGGATGCGCACTGCTGATGAGTCCCAAATATAGGACGAAACGGCCGTCCAGTGCTTACTACATTCTGTTAAGGTTTCTTCTAGACTCGATGAATTACTTAATTATGATTATTGCAAATCCTCCTAATAATTTCTATCACTTGTATATTCTTGCTTGAACAGGCTTCTAATGCTCTGGATGGAGCTGCTTGGGGATAGTAGTTGTGGCTCGTGGGGGGAACAATCCTATGGATAAAAGAGAAACTCGGATGTTTCCAGCATGACAGAAAAATACTAATTAAATAAGAAGAGTGCGACAGCATAACCTTGTTTTGTTCTATTCAAGACAATGAATAGGTTGGACAACTCTACAGTGGATCTAACTGAAGTCATCATCCCCTTATGCAAAGATATGATGAGAGAAAGTATAGTTTCAGAATACTAAGGTCGACCCAAAGAGCATCCCTTGAAACGGTACCAAAGGCTTTAGTGAGATCAACAAAAATAATGTTATGGGGCCCACCCCTTTTTCATACAAGTGGACTCGACCAGTATGTATTTGTACTGCTGCCGTTAAATACCCAGAGTTAGACAGCCATTCTGTCGTTCACTTCTGAACCGTCTGTTCGGTTGAACTCTCTGCCTTCGTGCGGGGAGGAACCCGAACGAGGCTACGCAGAGGGGCGGAGCCTCGTTCGGGAAGGTAAACCGGCCCTGAGCCCGTTTATACGGGTTCAATGGGCATATTTTTGGGCCGAGCTCACGGGATCGGAGAACCCACAATAAATAACCGACCTTGTGTCACATGATGCCCCTAGACAGTCAATCTGAGTAGAGAAGACTGAGATTGTGATTGAGTTGGAGGTAAAGTAATAGTGTGAGGTAACCGCTTGTAGAAGTCAGTTACAAGCACGTAGACTCTAAGGAAGTCCTGCTTCGAGACTATATATATATATATATATATATATATATATATATATATATATTATTGCCACTAACCGCGTTCCTGGATTTACTAACAGTATTACTCATTGTATTATTGTGTAAATACATTTAATTTCTTATCTATAATTCCTGCGTTTGTCATTCATTGGAGACCGAATTTCATCTCGGAATCTACAACAAATACCAAATGAATGCTTGTCACGTTTTTGTGCTTTCTCCTGTAGTGGCCTCTAAAATCAACAGGGCTTCCGCTACACCGAAAGCCGTACTGAGATTAAGACGAAGCTGAATCGACTAGAAAGAAGTGTTGTGTTCAAAATGATCCTGCCAAGATTTTCCGCAGCAACCTACAGAAAGGAGATATCTTCATAGATTCTCACATTCACATTTATTACCTTTGTGTTTCTAGAGATGGACAATTTATGTTCCCGAGGAACAACCGGAATCATATATTAAAGAAAAGCGATCACAGAGTTTACGACCCAGGAGATTGCTGCCATTTTTGTATATCTCTGCTGGTATGCCATCATTACCGGGGAGAATTCATGTTTGTCGCTTGTTTTATGTCCCTTTTTTATCTCAGCAATAGATGGAGTAGGTGACAGCCCTTCAAGAATAGACCTACGCGGTAAGATGTTAATACGATTCTTGTCAACATTAGAACATTTCAGAAATGCTCTGCCCAGGGTTTTATGATCTCTTTTTTTTGTCCTTTAGGAGGTTGCCGTTGGAAGAAAACATGGCAGCTGAGATATTTGACACAGATTTAAAGACGTCCCTTAGATTCTGCAATTCTCAGTAGGATTCTGCAATTCCTGTTTCTTCTCTCGCTACCGTCTTGTTTCATTTCATTTTCCATTTCCATTGTTACATATATATATATATATATATATATATATATATATATATATATATATATAAATACAAAAAGAATATAAATTTAAAAGTTCATAACATCAATTTAAAAAAGGGCTCAATAGAAGAGTAGGACAATAGGTATTTATTATGAAATCTCTCTCTCTCTCTCTCTCTCTCTCTATCTATATATATATATATATATATATATATATATATATATATATATCTTATATGTTATATAATTAATAAATAGATAGAGACAGATAGACAGATTATGACTAGGCTGAGATAGATAGATAGATAGATAGATAGATAGATAGATAGATAGATATGAACAGAGTTCGATACCAAGTTAGGTAAATTATGTTGTGAAAATTCTGAGAGAAAAATTAATAATTAGGTATATTTATTGATGAACTCACACACACACACACATATATATATATATATATATATATATATATATATATATATATATATATATATGTATATTTGTGAATATATATATTCACTAACAGATACTTATATATGATATATATAATATATCACTCTGTCTCATAACCTTGAACACTGTATTAATAACACTTGTGAAAAGAAATATACTTATACGTACGTAAAATATTTCGTGCGTGTATATCATACACACACACACACACACACACACATATATATATATATATATATATATATATATATATATATATATATTGGTAAACAATTTATGAATTTTATATATCAAGAAAAATCTTCAGAAAAAAAATACTATACTCATGAAGCATTATGTGCCTCAAATGATTCTTGGGTTCTTCCATGTAAGCAGGGTTTTAATCAAACAAAATTTAATTTTATTGTTCTCTGAAATAAAATTTGATCAGTTTAAATGCATAAAAATAATGTTCAGCTCCATTAGACATTATAAAATACTCTTTATATTTCGTTTATTTAAACAAAAAGTTAAAATTCGGACAGAACTTATGGCATGACCTGATATATTTTCCTAACCGTTATTCGTAGGCGGTAACGGTTATAATTGTAATTATACTAGAGGCTATTGTACTGTACTGTACTGATGCGGCATTCACCCTGGGCGGATTGAGCCGGCTTCTTCCTGTTATGAGAAGAAGATTCTTGGGATAAATTACAGAAGTAGGGTACCCAGGCCTACTCGGATAACGTTCTTGCTTGACGCGGGGTTCCTACAGACGCAGAGACAGGAACGACCAGAAGCCGCCGGTTGCCGATGCAGACGCTCCTTGGATTTTCACCAGAGCCCTTGTTAGCCGGCGTGCGTGTCAGACCTGTCCGCCTTGGGTGGCCCTACCAGGAACGAAGTTCCGGGCGGCATAGCTCTGACACTACCGTTTACACCCCCCCCCACCGACTGTGGGGTAAGGTTTGGACTGTGAGGTAAGGGTTGCTTACGGTCAAATCACGCTGAAACACCGGTTCTCGTTCGATCACCGAAGTTAAGCATCGTAGAGCCAGGACAGTACTTAGATGGGGGACCGCTTGGGAACACCTGGTACTGTAAGCCCCCAAAGTCCAAGAGGCTATTGGGTTGAACTTAATCGGAAGGAAAAGCTTAACCAGAAATCATTGTAAAAGGGTTTCAGGATATGTAAAGGGCTCAAAGCATCGAAAAATATCGCAACTAGATACCGAGCCACCCTCCCAAACTGCAACCATATACAAGAAACTGTCCTCTCTAGCGCCTACAAAACCCTCCTTTTCGGGACAAAAGTCTCCGGCGACTACAAAACTCTCCTTTTAAGGACATACAAAGTACGCCAGCGACTGCAAAACACTCCTTTTTCAAAAAAAAAAAAATCTCCAGCGAATATAAAACTTTTCTTTTCAGGACAAAGTACTCCAGCCACTACAAAACCTTGCTTTTCAGGACAAGGCATTCGAACGACTACAACGCCCTTCTTTTCAGGATAAATCTCTCCAGCGACTACAAAATTATCCTTTTCATGACAAAACTCTCCAGAGACTACAAACCTTCAAAAATCTTCAGCGACCACAAAATTCTCTTTTTCATGGTAAAATACTCCAGCGACTACAAAGCCCTTCTTATCAGTATAAAGGTCTCCAGCGACTACAAAGTCTCCTTTTCATGACAAAAATGTCCAACGACCACAAAACTCTCTTTTTAGGATAAAATACTCCAGTGACTACGAAGCCCTACTTTTCAGGATAAAACTCTCCAGCCACTATAAAACTCTCTTTTTCAGGTCAAATTCTCCAGAGACTACAAAACTCTCCTTTTCAAGACAAAACTCTCCGGCGACTACAAAACTCTCCTTTTCAGGACAAACAAAGTACTCCAGCGACTTCAAAACACTCCTTTTTCACAACAAAAATCTCCAGTGACTACAAAACCCTCCCTTTCAGGACAATGCTCTTCTCCTCTACATGAGTACCCACAGATATTTGGCTTAGTGCACTGTAACCTTTACCGAAAATAAATTTGGCAATATATTTATTTACTCACGTCTTCTTCTTTGTTGTTGTTGTCTTCTACCGCCATTCAGTATCTGTTTGCGGCCAAATATACGACATGCAACAAAGTAATTGAGGATCCGAATTTAGTTATTTGTTGCTATTGCATTGTTCTGCTTTATAGTAACTTTTGTGTTTTTCTAATAAGAAATTTCAGCAGATTTATTTCAAGTGAATCTGCAAGAAAGTTTTGTAGTCTTCCTGTATAAGATATTTTATATATTTTTTTTACTTCCAATAAGAATTTGCAAACATTTTTCATATGTAGTTTTACCATTATGATTTTAATATAGCGTTCTTATTAGGGATTTAAGATGGAGTCTTTCAGCTCTACATATCCAATGCAAGATAACTGGCTAACAAGCTCTTCATACAGATTAGTAACTAGTCAGGTTCTCAGGTGAGAATCATGAGGATGTAGCGAAGATATATACACGTGTAACCGTCTACCTGCTTTATAGAACTGACTCCTAAGAGGATGCTCCCCTGATCCTACAGTCTTAACCACTTCAAGACTAGAGTTAACCGTTATCTTCCCCACATATCTGTATAAACCGAGCCTCTTAATCTATAACCTTCTACCTGTTTTGTGGAAACGACTCCCAGGAGGATGCTTCCCCGATCACTACAATCTTAACGAGTTAAGGTCTAGGCTTAACCATTTGCTTAAGGTCTAGGCTTAACCACATATCCACATAAACTGTGCCTCTTACTCTGTAACCCTCTACCTGCTTAGTGGAACCGACTCCCAAGAGGATGCTTCCCCGGTCACTACAATCTTAACCTCTTCAGGTCTGGGGTTAACCATTATCTTCCGCACATAACAATGTAAACTGTGCTTCTTAATCTGTAAACCTAGAGTGGCTTTCGAGCCTTGTACAAGATGAAAATAATTGGAAAAATGAATCTCGTAGCCGAGAGAAGAAAGCGTTAAGAGGGGGCATCTTTTCGGAACAATTTTCGATAAGCGGTGAGTGGTGACCAGAAAGAGCTACACAGAATATTATCATCAAGTTGACGTCCTGAATAATAAATGAAGACATATGTGTCCAGCGAAGTGACCACTGATGGCGTTGATTGAACCGGAAATTGAGCAACCAACGATGAAGTGGACAAGAACAAGAAAAAAAAAAGCTGATAATTGACACGAAACAAAAATAGAAAGGAGAAAATCGCCATTGTGTGGGACATTTGAATTTGGTTCAAATTATTCAGTATGATAGATAGATAGATAGATAGATAGATAGATATGAATGGTCTTAGATATGAATCGTCTTTGATAGATAGGTAGATAGATAGATAGATAGATATGAATAGTCATATATAAATAGATAGAACAGAGAGATAGATGTGAATAGTCTTAGATAGATAGATAGATAGATATGAATGGTCTTAGATATGAATAGTCTTTGATAGATAGATAGATAGATAGATAGATAGATATGAATAGTCATATATAAATAGATAGAACAGAGATAGATGTGAATAGTCTTAGATAGATAGATAGATAAATAGATAGATAGATAGATAGATAGATATGTGAATGGTCTTAGATATGAATCGTCTTTGATAGATAGGTAGATAGATAGATAGATAGATAGATGAATATGAATAGTCATATATAAATAGATAGAACAGAGAGATAGTTGTGAATAGTCTTAGATAGATAGATAGATGAATATGAATGGTCTTAGATATGAATAGTCTTTGATAGATAGATAGATAGATAGATAGATAGATATGAATAGTCATATATAAATAGATAGAACAGAGAGATAGATGTGAATAGTCTTAGATAGATAGATAGATAGATAGATAGATAGATAGATATGAATGGTCTTAGATATGAATAGTCTTTGATAGATAGATAGATAGATAGATAGATAGAATAGTCATATATAAATAGATAGATAGAACAGAGAGATAGATGTGAATAGTCTTATATAAATAGATGAATAATAGATAGATAGATAGATGATAGATAGAATAGATATGAATAGTGTTAGATAGATAGATAGATAGATAGATAGATAAATATGAATGGTCTTAGATATGAATAGTCTTTGATAGATAGATAGATAGATAGATATGAATAGTCATATATAAATAGATAGAACAGAGAGATAGATGTGAATAGTCTTAGATAGATAGATAGATAGATAGATAGATAGATAGATAGATAGATAGATATGAATAGTGTTAGATAGATAGATAGATAGATAGATAGATAGATAGATAGATAGATATGAATGGTCTTAGATATGAATAGTCTTTGATAGATAGATAGATAGATAGATAGATAGATAGATAGATATGAATAGTCATATATAAATAGATAGAACAGAGAGATAGATGTGAATAGTCTTAGATAGATAGATAGATATGAAGTGTTAGATAGATAGATAGATAGATAGATAGATAAGATATGAATGATAGATAGATATGAATAGTGTTAGATAGATAGATAGATAGATAGATAGATAGATAGATAGATATGAATGGTCTTAGATATGAATAGTCTTAGATAGATAGATAGATAGATAGATAGATAGATATGAATAGTCTTAGATATGAATAGTCTTTGATAGATAGGTAGATAGATAGATAGATAGATAGATATGAATAGTGTTAGATAGATAGATAGATAGATAGATAGATAGATATGAATGGTCTTAGATATGAATCCTTTGATAGATAGATAGATAGATAGATAGATAGATAGATAGATAGATATGAATAGTGCTAGATAGATAGATAGATATGAATAATCATATATAAATAGAAAAAAACAGAGAGATAGATGTGAATAGATAGATAGATAGATAGATAGATAGATAGATAGATATGAATAGTGTTAGATAGATAGATAGATAGATAGATAGAATAGATAGATAGATAGATGATAGATAGATAGATAGATAGATATGAATAGTGTTAGATAGATAGATAGATAGATAGATAGATATCAATAGTGTTAGATAGATAGATAGATAGATAGATAGATAGATAGATAGATAGATATGAATAGTCATATATAAATAGATAGAACTGAGTGATAGATGTGAATAGTTTTAGATAGATAGATAGATAGATAGATAGATAGATAGATAGATAGATAGATAGATAGATATGAATAATCTTAGTACCTTTTGTTTCTGTTGTACACATATTTCCTTCGGAGTCCTAACCAGTGACCTGTTATTATTAATATTGTTTTATTTCCTTTGGTATCTGGTGTATACTAATTTCTTTCCGGGTCCCAACCAGAGACCTAAGGTCATAAATGGCACCATGACATTTTCCACTGAGCAGTTTGAGAGAAAAATGTACATGTTTTACATAGACAAAGCCCTTTGTAATGTGTTTGTTGTACTTCTGAGTACAATATTTTGTATCTCCCTAAAGCATTGGCTACCAGGTTTTCTTTCAATGAGTCTATTGGAATCCCTTCCAATCAATCTGAGGGATCCAAAAACAACTGAAATTTGTAATGTCCTCAATCGCTACATTTTTGAGATTTCGATTTCAAAGTCCTTGTATTTTGATAGTTTTTTGAAGGTCTTCAAAGATACATTGCAGTCTGCAGTGACTGGCATGTCAATAAGGAGGCACATGCTGTTTTTGCGGTCTCTAATCACGATGTCAGGGTGATTAGCTTTTATTGTTCTGTCTGTGTGTATTTTAACGTCCCCTAAAATTGTTACGAGTCCTTACTCCTTAACCGGCTCTGGGTGGTGTTCATATCAATTTCTTGCAGTTGCCTTTCCGTAGAAGTTGCAGATTTTCCAGGGCAGATATTGGCCCACTCTGTCATGCTGGGTTTTATATTCAGTGGGTGCCAATTACCTTGCAACCTGATAAAATATGGTCAATTGTTTCTGGATATTTATCTGCATTTTGGGTTAACACAACTTTTTTTCTAGTTAGCAAGCATTAATCCTGTGCAGCAAGAATAAAACCTTGGGTTTCATATTTTAATCCTGCACAACGTAAATAATCCCATAATCATTAAGAGAACATTTTCGACCTCATTTGCTTTGGAATCTTCACAGTTCTTCACAGAATTTGGAATCTTTGCTTTTAGCAGTTCTTCACAGAAATAAACAAACCAAAGTTGCCTTTTTGCAGAAGAAAAAAAAATGAAATCTATATAAATCGTGTGAAATCGAGAGCCTATAAACACGTCTCCACCAAACAGAGTTGATGAGCCAATTACTTTAGAAACTTAATTAATTAATTAAAACTGCCCAGTCGACGAGATGAGGTCGAGTTTGACACGCTGATTGTGAAATATCAAAGGCACTCCTGAAAAAAAACGCAACACACAACAGCCCCCACCGACCTGATTTCAAAAAGGATAGGTTTCTGTGAATTGTCTGTAAATTGAAATGATCGAAATAACACAGAATGTTGGCGATCGTAGCTCTCCACGTTTTCTTGTAGTTCTTAATAAAATTTGTCTTTTTGTGAGGAAATCGTCCAGCATTCACTGCCATATAGGAGGACTGATATTACATAACAGTTCAGTACTCTTTTCTTTGTTTCTTTTGCTTCAAGTCTCTTCTTCATCTATGAGGAGATTGTCCATCATTCACTGCCATATAAGAGGACTGATATTACATAACAGTTCAGTACTCTTTTCTTTGTTTCTCTTGCTTCAAGTCTCTTCTTCATCTGTGAGGAGATTGTCCAGCATTCACTGCCATATAGGAGGACTGATATTACATAACAGTTCAGTACTCTTCTCTTTGTTTCTCTTGCTTCAAGTCTCTTCTTCATCTGTGAGGAGATTGTCCAGCATACACTGCCATATAGGAGGACAGATATTACATAACAGTTCAGTACTCTTTTCTTTGTTTCTATTGCTTCAAGTCTCTTTTTCATCTGTGAGGAGATTGTCCAGCATACACTGCCATATAGGAGGACTGATATTACATAACAGTTCAGTACTCTTCTCTTTGTTTCTCTTGCTTCAAGTCTCTTCTTCATCTGTGAGGAGATTGTCCAGCATACACTGCCATATAGGAGGACTGATATTACATAACAGTTCAGTACTCTTTTCTTTGTTTCTCTTGCTTCAAGTCTCTTCTTAATCTGTGAGGAGATTGTCCAGCATTCACTGCCATATAGGAGGACTGATATTACATAACAGTTCAGTACTCTTTTCTTTGTTGCTCTTGCTTCAAGTCTCTTCTTCCTCTGTGAGGAGATTGTCCAGCATTCACTGCCATATAGGAGGACTGATATTACATAACAGTTCAGTACTCTTCTCTTTGTTTCTCTTGCTTCAAGTCTTTTTTCATCTGTGAGGAGATTGTCCAGCATACACTGCCATATAGGAGGACAGATATTACATAAGAGTTCAGTACTCTTTTCTTTGTTTCTCTTGCTTCAAGTCTCTTCTTCATCTGTGAGGATATTGTCCAGCATTCACTGCCATATAGGAGGACTGATATTACATAACAGTTCAGTACTCTTTTCTTTGTTTCTATTCTTTCAAGTCTCTTCTTCATCTGTGAGGAGATTGTCCAGCATACACTGCCATATAGGAGGACTGATATTACATAACAGTTCAGTACTCTTTTCTTTGTTTCTCTTGCTTCAAGTCTCTTCTTCATCTGTGAGGAGATTGTCCAGCATTCACTGCCATATAGGAGGACTGATATTACATAACAGTTCAGTACTCTTTTCTTTGTTTCTCTTGCTTCAAGTCTCTTCTTCCTCTGTGAGCAGATTGTCCAGCATTCACTGCCATATAAAAGGACAGATATTACATAACAGTTCAGTACTCTTTTCTTTGTTTCTCTTGCTTCAAGTCTCTTCTTCATCTGTGAGGAGATTGTCCAGCATACACTGCCATATAGGAGGACAGATATTACATAACAGTTCAGTACTCTTTTCTTTGTTTCTCTTGCTTCAAGTCTCTTCTTCATCTGTGAGGAGATTGTCCAGCATTCACTGCCATATAGGAGGACTGATATTACATAACAGTTCAGTACTCTTCTCTTTGTTTCTCTTGCTTCAAGTCTCTTTTTCATCTGTGAGGAGATTGTCCAGCATACACTGCCATATAGGAGGACAGATATTACATAACAGTTCAGTACTCTTTTCTTTGTTTCTCTTGCTTCAAGTCTTTTTTTTCATCTGTGAGGAGATTGTCCAGCATACACTGCCATATAGGAGGACAGATATTACATAAGAGTTCAGTACTCTTTTCTTTTGTTTCTCTTGCTTCAAGTCTTTTTTTTCATCTGTGAGGAGATTGTCCAGCATACACTGCCATATAGGAGGACAGATATTACATAACAGTTCAGTACTCTTTTCTTTGTTTCTCTTGCTTCAAGTCTCTTCTTCATCTGTGAGGAGATTGTCCAGCATTCACTGCCATATAGGAGGACTGATATTACATAACAGTTCAGTACTCTTTTCTTTGTTTCTATTCTTTCAAGTCTCTTCTTCATCTGTGAGGAGATTGTCCAGCATACACTGCCATATAGGAGGACTGATATTACATAACAGTTCAGTACTCTTTTCTTTGTTTCTATTCTTTCAAGTCTCTTCTTCATCTGTGAGGAGATTGTCCAGCATTCACTGCCATATAGGAGGACTGATATTACATAACAGTTCAGTACTCTTTTCTTTGTTTCTATTCTTTCAAGTCTCTTCTTCATCTGTGAGCAGATTGTCCAGCATACACTGCCATATAGGAGGACTGATATTACATAACAGTTCAGTACTCTTTTCTTTGTTTCTCTTGCTTCAAGTCGCTTCTTCATCTGTGAGGAGATTGTCCAGCATTCACTGCCATATAGGAGGACTGATATTACATAACAGTTCAGTACTCTTTTCTTTGTTTCTCTTGCTTCAAGTCTCTTCTTCCTCTGTGAGGAGATTGTCCAGCATACACTGCCATATAGGAGGACAGATATTACATAACAGTTCAGTACTCTTTTCTTTGTTTCTCTTGCTTCAAGTCTCTTTTTCATCTGTGAGGAGATTGTCCAGCATACACTGCCATATAGGAGGACAGATATTACATAAGAGTTCAGTACTCTTTTCTTTGTTTCTCTTGCTTCAAGTCTCTTTTTCATCTGTGAGGAGATTGTCCAGCATTCACTGCCATATAGGAGGACTGATATTACATAACAGTTCAGTACTCTTTTCTTTGTTTCTATTCTTTCAAGTCTCTTCTTCATCTGTGAGGAGATTGTCCAGCATACACTGCCATATAGGAGGACTGATATTACATAACAGTTCAGTACTCTTTTCTTTGTTTCTCTTGCTTCAAGTCCTTCTTCATCTGTGAGGAGATTGTCCAGCATTCACTGCCATATAGGAGGACTGATATTACATAACAGTTCAGTACTCTTTTCTTTGTTTCTCTTGCTTCAAGTCTCTTCTTCCTCTGTGAGGAGATTGTCCAGCATTCACTGCCATATAGGAGGACAGATATTACATAACAGTTCAGTACTCTTTTCTTTGTTTCTCTTGCTTCAAGTCTCTTCTTCATCTGTGAGGAGATTGTCCAGCATACACTGCCATATAGGAGGACAGATATTACATAACAGTTCAGTACTCTTTTCTTTGTTTCTCTTGCTTCAAGTCTCTTCTTCATCTGTGAGGAGATTGTCCAGCATTCACTGCCATATAGGAGGACTGATATTACATAACAGTTCAGTACTCTTTTCTTTGTTTCTCTTGCTTCAAGTCTCTTCTTCCTCTGTGAGGAGATTGTCCAGCATTCACTGTCATATAGGAGGACTGATATTACATAACAGTTCAGTACTCTTCTCTTTGTTTCTCTTGCTTCAAGTCTCTTTTTTCATCTGTGAGGAGATTGTCCATACATACACTGCCATATAGGAGGACAGATATTACATAACAGTTCAGTACTCTCTTTGTTTCTCTTGCTTCAAGTCTCTTTTTCATCTGTGAGGAGATTGTCCAGCATACACTGCCATATAGGAGGACAGATATTACATAACAGTTCAGTACTCTTTTCTTTGTTTCTCTTGCTTCAAGTCTCTTTTTCATCTGTGAGGAGATTGTCCAGCATACACTGCCATATAGGAGGACAGATATTACATAAGAGTTCAGTACTCTTTTCTTTGTTTCTCTTGCTTCAAGTCTCTTCTTCATCTGTGAGGAGATTGTCCAGCATTCACTGCCATATATGAGGACTGATATTACATAACAGTTCAGTACTCTTTTCTTTGTTTCTATTCTTTCAAGTCTCTTCTTCATCTGTGAGGAGATTGTCCAGCATACACTGCCATATAGGAGGACTGATATTACATAACAGTTCAGTACTCTTCTCTTTGTTTCTCTTGCTTCAAGTCTCTTTTTCATCTGTGAGGAGATTTTCCAGCATACACTGCCATATAGGAGGACAGATATTACATAACAGTTCAGTACTCTTTTCTTTGTTTCTCTTGCTTCAAGTCTCTTTTTCATCTGTGAGGAGATTGTCCAGCATACACTGCCATATAGGAGGACAGATATTACATAACAGTTCAGTACTCTTTTCTTTGTTTCTCTTGCTTCAAGTCTCTTCTCCATCTGTGAGGAGATTGTCCAGCATTCACTGCCATATAGGAGGACTGATATTACATAAGAGTTCAGTACTCTTCTCTTTGTTTCTCTTGCTTCAAGTCTCTTCTTCCTCTGTGAGGAGATTGTCCAGCATTCACTGCCATATAGGAGGACTGATATTACATAACAGTTCAGTACTCTTCTCTTTGTTTCTCTTGCTTCAAGTCTCTTCTTCATCTGTGAGGAGATTGTCCAGCATACACTGCCATATAGGAGGACAGATATTACATAACAGTTCAGTACTCTTTTCTTTGTTTCTCTTGCTTCAAGTCTCTTTTTCATCTGTGAGGAGATTGTCCAGCATACACTGCCATATAGGAGGACAGATATTACATAACAGTTCAGTACACTTCTCTTTGTTTCTCTTGCTTCAAGTCTCTTCTTCATCTGTGAGGAGATTGTCCATCATTCACTGCCATATAGGAGGACTGATATTACATAACAGTTCAGTCTCTTCTTACACTTCTCTTTGTTTCTCAGTTGTACACTTTCAAGTCTCTTCTTCATCTGTGAGGAGATTGTCCAGCATTCACTGCAATATAGGAAGACTGATATTGCATAACAATTCAGTACTCTTTTAGCAGTTCTTCACAGAAATAAACAAACTAAAGTTGCCTTTCTGCAGAAGAAAAAAAAAGAAATCTATATAAATCGAATATGTGTGAAATCGAGAGCATTTAAACACGTCTCCACCAAACAGAGTTGATGAGCCAATTACTTTAGAAACTTGATTAATTAATTAAAACTGCCCAGTCGACGAGATGAGGTCGAGTTTGACACGCTGATTGTGAAATATCAAAGGCACTCCTGAAAAAAAAAAGAAAAAAAAAGCTCAACAGAGAGCACCCCCCTTTTGCTTTCAAAAAGGAATGCTTTCTGGGAATTCTGAAAAATGGAAATGATCGAAATAACCCTGAAAGTTGGCGATCGTGGCCCTCCACGTTTTCTTGTAGTTCTTAATATATTTTGTCTTTTTGTTATCTCTCTTAATCCTTGTTCCTTCATTTATTTCCTCAAGCTCTTTTTTTCTTTGTGCCGTGTCCTTTCAGGACGTTGGCGATCTTGGCTCTCCACAATTTCCTTTGTTTCGTAGTTCATAATAAATTGTCTTTTTTTGTTATTTATCCTAAACCTTGTTTCTTCATCCATTTAACAATCTTCTTTGTGCTGTGTTCCTTCTGTACATAGACAATAATGGCTCTCCACAATTTCCTTTGCTTCGTTGCTCTTAATAAATTTTAACTTTTTGTTATTTCTCCTAAATCCAGTTACTCAAGTTCACTAATTAGATCACGTGTGTGATTTTCTCTGCCCTCTTGCCTTCAATCCTACACGTG
Source organism: Acanthosepion pharaonis (assembly GCA_903632075.3). Lineage (NCBI taxonomy): Eukaryota > Metazoa > Mollusca > Cephalopoda > Sepiida > Sepiidae > Acanthosepion > Acanthosepion pharaonis. The sequence continues at coordinate 1,486,056 of CAHIKZ030005496.1, forward strand.
AGTATTTGATTTTCCAAACCTTCTTTCCTCATTATGTACTCAAAAATCCTCAATTGTCTCTTTTTGATGTTCAGTAGAAGTTTTTTGTTTCCATTTTCTTTAAAACTTCGGTGCTGCTCCCATATTCGGTTCAGGACATTCTCATCATCCTTCTGTAGAACAAAATTTCTGTTGCTTTAAGTCTTTTTTTCTTCTTCTTCAACTATGAGGAGATTGTCCAGCATTCAATGCCATGGAGGAGGACTTGATAATTTCTAGTTAACAAGCATTGTTAAAGTGCAGATTATTATTATTATTATTATTGTTTTCTTTGATTTCTGGCGTGTACACATTTCTTTCCGGGTCCCGCCCAGGGACCTAATGTTAAAAATGGCATCATGGCACTTTCCACTGACAAAAAAAAAATACATAGATAAAGCCCTTTGCAAAGTGTGGGCTGTACTTGTCAGAACAATTTTTTGTATCTCTTTGAGGCATGGACTTACTGGAATCTTTTCCAACCAATCCTAAGGTTCCAAATAAAACAGGGATTGTTGATATTCCTATGTGCCACATTTTTGAGATTACTATTTCAAGGTCCTTGTATTTTGACAGCTTTTTGAATATCTTCAAATATACATTGCAGTCAGCAGGGACTGCCATATCAATAAGGAGGCACTTTTTTTTTTGTTTGTGGTCTTTAATAACAATATCTGGGCAGTTGGCCTTGATTGTTCTGTCAGAGTGTATTTTGAAGTCCCCTAGAATTGTAACAGGTCCTATCTCCGTAACCGGGTCTGGGTGGTGTTCATACCAGTTTCTTTCAGTTTCCTTCCCGTAGAAGTTGCAGATTTTCCAGTGCAGATATTGGCCCCTCTGTCATGGCCGGGTTTTATATTCAGTGGGTGCCAACACCGTGCAACCTGATACAAGATGATCAATCGTTTCTGGATATTTATCACAGAATCTGCATTTTGGGCTAACACAATATTTTAGTATATGTGCTTGATAATTCCTAGTTAACAAGCATTGGTCCTGCGCAGCAAGGATAAAACCTTCAGTTTCAGCTTTCAACCCTGCACTACGTAGCCACTGATGAGTACGGGTTTTGTCTACGTCAGCTTGTTTGGTACGGGCAGAGTATTGGCCAGGAAGCGGTTTATCTTGCCATCGCTTCTGTATCTGGTCGGTTGCATTTCTCTTTGCTTTCTTTTTTAAGTATTTTGCAGTTTCAGCCGGTGTATTGTGCTGTACTTGCATTTCTGCGCCCATTTGAAACACATTATTATTATTATTATTATTATTATTATTATATTACTACTACTGCTGCTACTGCTACTACTACCAAGCACACATACTGAAAAATTGTGAGAACCCCAAATACAGATACTGTCATAAATATCCGGCAATAATTGTCCAACTGAATATAAAACTCGTCATGATAATGTTGGCCAATATCAGAACTGAAAAATCTTCAACATTTACCGAAAGGAGATGACAAGAAATTGGTATGAGCATCAACCAGGCCCGGTTACAGTCATAAGACCTGTAACATTTTTATGGGGCGTTACGATACACAGAGACAGAACGATCAATGCTAATCGCCCAGACATCTTGATCAAAAACCACAAAAAAATAGAATGTGCTTTCTTATTAACATGACACTCCCTGCACATTGTGATGTATTTTGGAATATCTTGATAAAAATTGTCAAAATACAAGTATCTTGAAGTGGATATCTAAAAAAAAATATGGCACAGGAGGCCATCAATAATTTTAGTTGTAGTTGGAGCCCTCGGATTGATTGGAAAAGATTCCGATAGATTTATTGAAGCATCTCTGGTAACCCATTTCTTAAACAAATACAAAAAAATTGTACCCACAAGTACAGCTCGCACATTACGAAGGGCTTTATCTATGTAAAATGTGTGGGATCTTAATTTACTTATTTATTTTTTGTTTTCTTTACTTTTTTGTTTTTATTTTTTAATATTTTGTTTTTATTTATTTATTATTTTGTTAATAAATATTGTTTTAAAACAACTGATAATTCTGCACCATCGCATTATTTTTATTGTTATTATTTTTGTTCTTGCTATTACTACTACTATTACCAAGCACATATACTGAAAAATTGTGTTGGCCCCAAATGCAGATTCTGCGATAAATATCCAGCAAGAATTGACCATATTGTATCACGTTGCACAGTCATAGCTAATCGCTCTAACATCGTGATTAGAGACCGCAAAGACATGTGTCATCTTATTGACGTTATACTGTCATAAATATCCGGAAACTATCCAACTGAACATAAAACGCGTCATAATAAAGTTGGCCAATATCAGAACTAGAAAATCTGCAACATTTACTAGAAGGAAACTGCAAGAAACTGGTATGAACAATCCCAGACCCAATTACAGTCATAGGAACTGTAACAAATTTATGGGGCGTTACGATACACAGAGACATAACAAGCAAAGCTAATCGCCCAGACATCGCGATCAAAGACCATAAAAATAGAATTTGCTTTCTTATTAACATGGAAGTCCTGAAGACTGTAATGTATATTTGAAGATCTTCAAAAAACTATCAATATACAAGGATCTTGAATTGAAAATCTCGAAAATGTGGCTCATGAGGACATCAATAATTCCAGTAATAGTTGGAGCACTCGAACTGATTGCTAATGATTCCAATAGGCTCATTGAAAGGATTATTATATCACCATTATTTATTCATAACCAAATGACACCCGACTTAATACGTTAAAAAAAGTAAATTTTTGTTTTTGTTTTGATCTGAACTGAAGGCACGGGTCATGGCAGTATCCAGCAACTTAAAAAAGGAGAAGCGATTCAGGAGGTTCCAGAGTCGTCTGGAGGCCGTGGTTGAAACAAATGGCGATTTTATTGAATGAATTTACTTTTAAGTATTTCGAGATAATTTTGTGTAATTTTGGTAAATATATTTGTTAAAATAAGATGTCAGTTTTATTTTCATTTTGGCGTAATTTAGACGACAATTTATTGATCGTACCCTGTATGTTGGCTTGGAAAAGGAATATTTCTTCCAGAATAAAAAGATATTTGAAAATAACAGCACTCTCAACCCACACACAAATATATATATATATATATATATATATTATGAAATGGATGGACAAAGTCCGACAATTATTTTAAGACATTTTTATGTTTATACATTCTTTTTATAGATACAAATATTTAAGTAAATGCTCTGTTTATAATAAACAGTATTAAACAACATTTACCGGCCTGAATGTCTGAGTAATTTTCATAGAAAATGTTAGTCACACGACAGGATTCGAACCCGTATCCTATACGGAACCGTCATTTAGCTTGGCGTGCCTTTAACCGATTTGGCCACAGAGGAGCGTTCGGCTAGCCAGGTCGAATTTGAAGTTCAATGTAAATGACGGTTCTGTATAGGATACAGGTTCGAATCCTGTCGGAGGACGAATATTTTCTGTGAAAATTTCTCGGATATTCAGGCCGGTAAATGCTGTTTAATACTGTTTATTATAAACAGAACATTTACTTAAATATTTGCATCTCTCTCTCTCTCTCTCTCTCTCTCTCTATATATATATATATATATATATATATATATATATATATATATTTTAAAAAAAAAAAGACCACTTTTAAGGTACCATTATAATAATTTATTTCACCAGAGTCCTCATATATATATATATATATATATATATATATACGTTTATATATATATATATATATATATACACATGTTTATATATATATATATATATATATATATATATATATATATATATATATATATATATATACACGTTTATCTTTTCACATGGCTTCAGATTCAACACGGAGGCCTACATCAAGTGCCTCGAGGAGGTAGTACTGCCCTGGGTCAAGAGGGTGGCTGCTAAAAGATTCTTTGACTAGCAACATGACTCTGTGACCACATCATCTCTTACATCTGGCCACCTAACTCCCCAGATTGCAACCCCCTTGATTATTATATGTGGACCGCAGCTGAGCGAGAGACCAACAAAATTCTTTGTAACACCAAAAATGAACTGAGGGCAAGGATTATGGCAGCATTCACCAACTTAAACATGGAGACCGTCCAAAAGAGTTTCAGGAGATTCCAAAGTTTCTGGAGGTCGTGGTTGAAGCTAATGTTTGTCAGACAATTTCTGTAACCTCAGACCCCTTACATCTGGCCACCGAACTGCCCAGACTGCAACCCCCTTGAGTATTATGTGCGGGGCTCAGTTGAGTGATAGACCAAGAAAACTCCTTGTAACACTAAAAATGAGCTGAGGGCAAAGATTATGTCAATCAATTCCATGTCATTCATCAACTTAAACAAGAAGACCTTCCAGAAAAGATTCCGGAGTCGTCTGAAGACCGTGGTTGAAACAAATGTCGATTTTATTGTATAAATTTACTGTTTAGTATTGCAAGATAATTTTGTTCAATTTTGGTGAATATATTTGTTAAAATGAGATGTCAGCGATATTTTATACGGAATTTGTCCAACACACACTGTAAGAGGATAAGATTGAATTAACGTCTCTACTAATGGAATGAGAAAATTTCTGCTATGATTGGCTTGGTAATTACGTCTGAAAATGTCTGAAGTCTGTATTATCATTACAGAACAGGGATCAAAATTGGTAGATAATGATTGACAGAGGCTTTATTTATTAATAAGGCAAAGGTCTCCTTGTGACATTGCTGGAGTATTCGCGACTTTGGTAAAGATATTTTCATTTTCGGGGTTTCATGTTTACTCAAATGAAAATGCAAATCATTGTCAATTCCATTACTTTATTAAAATCATTGGCAATGAAGGTCGTATATAAAACTCATTCGCAATATTATTACTATCGCAAAATCATTGACAATTATGGTTGTATATAAATCTCATTCGCTACATTATTTCTATCCTAAAATCATTGGAAATGAAGGTTGTGTATAAAACTGATTCGTTATATTATTTCTATCCTAAAATCATTGCCAATGAATGTCTTGGATTAACTCATTCGCTATTGTTTCCATGGATTTAAATGATATTTAAAGGATACCATCTTTTTACATTCTTCCACTCAGCCCTGAGTCAGCCACGTCGAATCAGCCCTGTCGAATTGGCCACGCCGAATCAGCCACGCCGAATCAGTCACGCCGAATCGGCCACGCCGAATCAGCCACGTCGAATCAGCCACACTGAATCAGTCACATCGAATCAGCCACACTGAATCAGCCACGTCGAATCAGCCCTGTCGAATTGGCCATGCCGAAGCAGCCACGCCGAATCGGCCCTACTGAATCAGCCACACCGAATCAGCCCCGCCGAAAAAGCCACGCCGAATCAGCCATGCCAAATGGGCTGCGCCGGAAAGTTCCATTCCTATTATATTGAAAATAAACATTACTTTATGTTTCTAGTTTTCCTCCATCTTTTATTTAGTTATATATGTGATGATTGCTTCATTTATAGACCCAAATATAGAGATCACAGACCAGAAGGCTATATGCAACCATGATGATACTGGTCTGGAGGAAGCAGCTCTTTGTTCTACATAAAAAAATGGCAGTCCTTTCTATGAAGTTACCTGGATGGATATAGCGGCACCACCTTCATGAATTTTAACAGCCATTTATTATTATATCTTCAATACTCTCTAATCAATATCTTTTGAAAACATAGTATAATTTTGGCAGCTTCTTCCAAACCCAGTCAATGACGCGTATTTCTGCTAGAATATTAATATGGAATAGTATATTAATATAAATTAGTATATTAATATAAATTAATATATTAATACATTGTGAAAAGGGGTGATCTTCGATTATCATTGACATCGATGGAGCCGAAGATGTAAAAAAATTGGCAGAACAGCATCAACAGCAGGAATCTTATTAAATAAATATATTTTAATTTATTAATTACTCACATACCTGGTTTATTATGAGGTATTTTACTCATGTACATAAATGTTCCATAGAATTTGGCTGTGAAATACAAGTTTATTTTCATTAAATTAGATTTATTTCAAAATAAAGCATATATGTTTACTATTTCTCTCATACAATTCCTAAACTTATCTATTAGTAAAAAATAAAATAAGCTTTTTTTTGCATCGAATGATTATAGGGGGTGGCACCAAAGCAAAATTAAGAGTAAATGTGGTTCATGTGTCAAAAAAAAAAAAAAGGTTGAAAACGACCGAGGCAGAGAGACAAACTTGTTAACCATTACACCATGTCGAAGTACCCTAATGATTTTCTAACCATAGCTTAATTGTGGCACAAGGCCAAAAGTACGGACCACCCAGTGATGATCAAATTCCCTATACAGTCATAAGCGATCTAACGGGACATGCTTTTGAACACCTTGTCGAAATGTCCTTTGTATCAATGAGCATGTCTCACATGATTAGAAAATAAACAGGCTCATAACCTGCGAATCGTCCTGGGTAAAACGATAAACTACGTCCAGCAGCAAGGCCTCTGACCAGGTAGTTTTGAGGAGCGTGGAACCACCTTTTAATTAGTTGTCCTCTTAGGTCCACCGTGAGCCGGGTGGTAGCACCTGTTAGGGTCCCAGTTATGGGTAAATAGTTGACCCCCAAACTGGGGTCCAAACACATTGAATTGCATAGGGATTAAATATTGCAAGCAAAATTCAAAGATGGGAAACTTAATATATGGAAAGCCAATGACACTGCTAAAAAAATATCCCCTACTCTGGGTAAAAGCACGGCTCTACATTATTGCTTTTCCATCATCTTATCCTGTTAAATCGGGGTTTAGTCGTGTGTCTCACTTACTCTCAAAATCCGATAATAGACTCGACATTGTGAAAAGGGGTGATCTTCGATTATTATTGACATCGGTGTAGGAATATATATATATATATATATATATATATATATATATATTATGAAATGGACAAATTATAAACATCAAAAATATCTTAATATATATATATATATATATATATATATATATGTGTGTGTGTGTAAGGGTCAAACACTAATATTCCATGGAATATTAGTGTTTGAGCCTTTATATTACTACTAGTAGTAGAGCCGGCGTTGGTTTGGGATGTAACAGTAAGAGATAGATCAAGTACCGACCATCATAAAGACTGAAAAATAAAATTGACAAAGATTATTGTTTAAGGTTGACGGACACGCATGTCTTAATTATTTTTTTTTTTTTTTTACGAATTGGTCAAACCCAAACTCTAACAAAAACATTGTTTTCAATCGTTATGAGTCTACCTATTGAATAGAATTTTAATATAAATAATTGTCTTGTAAATGGAATTTTTAAAGCATTCTGTATTTAAAAATAAAGAAAAAAACTGTGCAAGACAATAAGAAACACTACCTGCCAAAAAAAAGTGAAATTTTGTTGAAAACGGTTGAAAAATGTAGGAAATCCGATCCCATATATAAACGAACACACACACACACACAAACAACCTGGGTTTTATAATAAGTATAACTCGATATGAGTTGCCCCCCTTTCATTCCCACTGAGGTAGAGAGACAAACTTGTTAACCATTACATCATGTCGATGGAAGGACAATATATATCAAAGAACTGTATAAAGATTATAATTCATTACATAAATTAATTTAATATAATAATAATTTAATAAATAATAATAATATTAATTTTAATTATTAATAGATATTAATTTTAAATATTAATAAAATAAAATATTAATATATAAATATAAAATAATTATTCTAATAGATTTGACATTGTAAATAGGGGTGATGTTAAAGTATCACAGACATCGATGGAGCCGAGTTTTAAAAAAAAACTGGCAGTATTAATTATAGGGACTTCATTCAATAAATCTCACTACCTTTTAATTTATTAATTACTCACATGTTTTAAAATGGTTTATGTTTTACCTGTGTATATAAATGTTCCATAGAATTTAGTTATTAAATATAAGGCTCAAACACTAATATTCCATGGAATATTAGTGTTTGTGCCTTTTATATTAAATTCTTGCTCTGTCCTGAACATTGAGCTCTACCTATATATATATATATATATATGTATATATATATATATATATATTATGAAATAGACAAAGTTCGACAATTATAAACATAAACAATATCTTAATATGTGTGTGTGTGTGTGTGTATGTGTACTATGAAATGGACAAATACCTAAAATTATAAACATAAAAATGTCTTTATATATATATATATATATATATATATATATATATATATATAAGTCTCAAACACTAATATTCCGTGGAATATTAGTACTTTGAGCCTTTTATATTATAATCTTGCTCTGTCCTGGACATTGAGCTCCTCCTGGATTATATCCTCTTGGATATATATATATATATATATATATATATATATATATATATATATATATATATATACCAAATTTGGTGACAATTCCTTTTGAGGTTAATACTACTGATTTCTTTGCAGGAGACACTGATTGAATTGCATAGGGATTAAATATTCTCTGCAAAATTCAACGATGGGAAACTTAATATATGGAAAACAAATGACTCTGCTAAAAAAATATCCACTACTCTGGGGAAAAAGTACAGATCTACATTATTGCTTTTCCATCGTCTTACTTTGTTGAATCGGGTTTTAGTCGTGTCTCTCACTTATTATCAAAAGACCGTAATAGACTTGACATTGTGGAAAGCGGTGATCTTCGACTATTATTCACATCGTTGGGACCGAATATGAAAAATAAAAAAATAGCTGCATCAATCATAGGAACTTCATTGAATAAATCTTCACATTTTTTAATTTATTGATTACTCAAATATTTTAAAATGGTTTCTTAGGAGTTATTTTACTAGTGTACATAAATGTTCCATAGAATTTAATCGTTAAATACTAATTTATTTTCATTTAATTAGTTTTACTTCAAAATAATGCATATATGATAACTATTTCTCTCATACAAACTTAACTATTAGTAAAAAATAAAATAAGCTTTTTTTTTTTTTGCATCGAATGATTAAGGGGTGGGGTGGCACCAAAGCAAAATTAAGAGTAAATGTGGTTCATGTGTCAAAAAAAAGTTTGAAAACGACCGAGGTAGAGAGACAAACTTGTTAACCATTACACCATGTCGAAGTACCATAATGATTTTCTAACCATAGCTTAATTGTGGCACAAGGCCAAACGTACGAAGCACCCAGTGAGGATCAAACTCACTATTCAGTCGTAAGTGATCTAGCGAGACATACTTGTTAACCATTATACCATGTTGAAATGTCCTTTGTATCAATGAGCATGTCTCACATGATTAGAAAAAAAAAAGGCTCACTTGCGAATTGTCCTGGGTAAGACGATAAACTACATCCACGTCCTGGGTAAGACAATAAACTATGTCCAACAGCAAGGCCTCTGATCAGGAGGTTTTGAGGAGCGTGAAACGACCTCTTAATTGCTGGTGTTCCCAGGTCTACCCTGACCTGGGGTGGTAGCACCTATTAGGGTCCCAATTATGGGCAAACTGGGGTCGAAACACTATGAAAGTATAAAAATAGGTTTTAATACCAGAAATACTTGGTAAAAAATTATTACCAGCAATAAATTTTTGAAAAAAATTACTAGCAATTTTAAAATGTTTTGTTTTGAGGTATTTTACTAGTGTAGTAAATGTTTCGTGGAATTTATTTGTTAAATATAAGTTTATTTTCATTAAATTAGTTTTACTTAAAATAAAGCATATACATTTACTATTACTATAATACAATTTCTAAACTTATCTATTAGTAAAAAATAAACTTTTTTTCACCAAAGGTTCATGAGGGTGGTGTTACTAAAAGGAAGAAATTAGAAGTGGTCCACAGTTAAAAATAGGTTGAGAACCACTGATAGTTGGAAGTAAGAAGTTGTGTTTTCATGCCTTCCTCAAGTGTATTTGCGCGAAAGTGAATGTAACGAACCCGACCGAAATTCGAACACGGCTCTCTAGTTTCTCATCCCGAGCCGATATCCATTACATTATTCGCACGTTGGCTTAAAAGAGAGAACCGGATCATTTTACACGGACTTTCACTCTCTACAAGGCTCGGGAGCCAGTCGAGGTAGAACGTTAGAGATTAGGAGGAAGTTTATGCGAATAAGAGGGAAAGATATCGGTTAATGATAGACTTGAACATGTTAAGATTGTAGGGATCGGGCAAGCATCCTCTTAGAGAAGTGATTCGCAAGATGCTGTTCGAGTGGAACTTATTTTTCATTAAAGGAATACGAGGGGTGGTTAGCTCCATTGTGAGCGGCATGGCCGGTCTTGACCGTGAATTTGAGGTCTGGCGATATCAATTAATATACATCTTCTGTGGACTTATTTTTACAATATGTATTACATCGCCAATGATGTTTAATATAGAAATCATATTGTTAAAGATTTTCCCAAGTAATTACATTTCCAATGACTTTTACTATAGAAGTTATACCGCTAATGAATCACATCGCCAATATTTTGCTTTAATATAATCTAATTATTTAACCATTCAAATTATATTACTATTGCTTTTAATATATTAATTATATTGCCAAGTACTTACACTATTTACATTGTTCGGACTATTGACCTCATCTTTATTGTCATATTCACGACGTTTCGGCCGTTGTACGTTCCGCCTTTCTTCAGGTCATATATTTTTAAATTTCCCCCCAACAAGATTTATCCCAAGAACACATGACACAGTGGATAAAGACGTTAGTTAGATCCAATAACAGGGCTTCGAAAGAGTATGAGTTCAATACCTGGTTAAGGCAGTGGTGAAGTTGGAGAGGGGAATTAACAGGAGATATCTGATAACTGAATTCCATTAAACATGGCACATGGAACTAGAACACTCTACCCCAGCGAGCGAAATAATGGGTTCAGTTCTACATTCCAAAAACCTGAAGAAGGCCGGAGCGTACAACGGCCGAAACGTTGTGATAAATATGGTAACAAAGATGAGGACGATAGTCCAAATAATGTAAATAGTGTATATAATACCTCATCTCAGAAATATAGACAGATACTGAGGGAATTATACTGACAATGATTTTACCTAATGGAATAAAATCAGCTACGATTCTTAATATAGAAATTACATTGGGAATCATTTTTACTATGGAAATTACATTTCCAACGATTTTTAATACAAGACTTATGTTGGCAATTATTTTTAAGAGAGAAATACCATCGCCATTGATGTTTAATATAGAAATCATATTGTTAAAAATTTTCCTAAGAAATTACATTATATTACTATTGCTTTTAATATATTAGTTCTAATGCCAAGTACTTACACTATTTACATTCTTTGGACTATTGACATCAGCTTTAGTCATATTCACGACGTTTCGACCGTTGTACGCTCCGGTTTCTTCAGGTGACTGGAATTTAGAAGCGAAACCTTTATTTCGTCCACTAGGGTAGATTGTTCTACTTCCACGTGCCATGCCTTTTTTATATCTCAGTTCCAGTTATTCCCCTGGCAGATAGAAGTAGTACAATCTATCATATTGGACGAAATAAAGAGCTCAATCCGAATTCCAGCGTATATCACCTGACGAAGGCCAGATTGTACAACGACAGAAACGTCGTGAATATGACGACAAAGACGAGGACAACAGTCCGAACAATGTATATAGTTACATGGAAGTAGCGACAGAGCAGTGAGAGACTCGTCACATCTCGTCTGCGAGAGAGAGGTGGAAGGGAAGAAAATAATTTGTCACCCACAAGGATGCGGATAGGCTTTTGGACTCTATCGAGAGTGAAAAGTGCGGACTGGAAACCCATCCCCCGCCAAATTGGGAACGAAAGTGATGACTTGGCAGCTCCGGCGCAAATATCACAACACTACACCATTTTAGGCCTTCATCTGGCTCTTGTAAACGTTGGCGGGAGGAGACAGGTACATACTGGAGCGGCACAGGACACAGACCATTTTAACTACATCTTTAGCGATGGATCGAATGTACTGGGTGAGTTTAAAACCCAGTAATCTCTCATGGCAAGGGGCCTCCCTGAGAGAAAATCTATTCATCTTGAATTGTGGCAATTTGGGGTCCGATCAGCGATGTTGGGATGTAACTTGAAATTTGATTGAGAAATATGGAGAATCTGAAGTTTATTTTTCTTAGTTTTCTGTAACATACAATTTACCGTGATCTCCTATCATTTCTGTCCGTTTTATTTTCTGTCAAATATGCTTTAATCTCAAAGCTAATTTCTGCTGCTATGATCTGAGTGACCTCCTCCCCCCAACAACATTTATCTCAAGGACACATGGTAGACTGCATAAAGGCGTTAGTTAGATCCGGTGACAAGAACCAAAAGAGTGTGAGTTCAATACCTGGTTGAGGCAGTGGAGAACAACGGCCGAAACCTTGTGATAAACATGGCGACCAAGATGAGGACAATAATGTAAATAGTGTATTTTATTTTTTGTCAAGTATGCTTTATTCTTCGTAAACACAAAGCTAATTTCTCCTGCTGTGATGTGAGTGAAAATAACAACATTTTGGGGACCACCGACATGTCAAAGAAAAACAACCTTTTCACCCACAGAACTCTCTTCCCGCGTTTTCCTTTCCAATGATCTTCAGGAATTTAGATGCCACATCAATCATTATCTTCTGTCCTCCTGAATAATGTCCTTTTATTGTCCTCACACCTTAATAATGTTTTTCTTATTATCCCCCTACATGTTAAGGTTTTTGTTGCCTTACTTGAGATGGAATCATTAAAATGATAGTTTTCAGATTCACTATTATAGACATTATTTCAGACATTTTTAGATGGTTATCTTGCTTTTATTGTTAGAAAACCCAAATGAACAGATTAGAAAATGAACACTGAATTCAGAAAAGAAAAGCCTAGGAATCATATAGTATTTAAGTTTATATGTTAATGTCTTATGTATGTTCATATATAAGCAATTAAAGAAGTAATAAACACTTAAGTTTTTAACTATGAAACGTTTCTTTTATATTTTTTTATAACTGTCTTATGCATGTTCACATATAATCAACTAGCAGCATGGCCCGGCGTTGCCCGTCCTTGATTTAAAAATCGTACGACTCATACAGCAATCGCTATCACTTGACTTAAAATATTTTTGCCCTTCCTTGCCTTTAAAGGAGTGTTGATGTTGCTACATGCCTTACTTCTTGCCTATCTCACACTGCGAATTTTTTCTAAGTTCTATACTAAACATTAAATCTGTTACGGAAAAAGAACTAAACAAAATGAACACAAAACGATCAGCTTTAAAAAAAAAGACTCGTAACTGGAAAAACCGAATGAAAAAAGAATGTTAACAACAAATACTTTTTCACACCCAACCCAGTTCTGCGGAATCAGAATCAACATTGAGTTTAAGCAAGCGAATGAGCCAATTGGAGTAAAGTGCCATGCAGATTTAAATTTTTCCCACTTGTGACGAATAGCAGCTATCGATTTTTTTTGCATGCTAGCATACTACTTAACATTCGTGTCAGTCAGCTGTTGGCTCTTACGCTGGCCAATAGAATCTCCCTGCCTATTCGTGGCAGCCAGCTATAGGGTTTCACTCTGGCCAGTAGAAAATGGCCGCAAACTACATGAAAACTGCCGTAGAAACAGGAAAAAAATGATTATTTCCACTATCGATGGGAGTTGGGAAATGCAAAGTCGGTCTTGGCCTTACCGCTAACTTGGAGCATGTGCATGTAAATTTTGGTGCAAATCCATCGAAAATTGCGGCCGTGCGTTCGTTACACACGCACACACACACACACACACAAACACAGACACATACACACATCCTGCCTTTTATACACTGCGTGCCAAATTATTATCAACATAACTAATAATTTGGCACGCGCAAATCACCGTGCTGATAACAAATATGGCGCAAGTTTATTTACATTGCGCAGATCAGTACGAAAATGTCAGTGCTTGCGCAGATCAGGGTTGCCAACATTGTGTGAAAATTTTGTGTGAATTGATTGGACGGTTTTTGAAATATTAGAAAAAAGTTATATCGATAATAATTTGGCACGCAGTGTAGATAGAGATTAAAGAAGCAACAAAAAGTTTTTTATTATCAACTGTTTCTTTTATTATTTTTTTTATAGTAACGGTAGAGAAATAAAGTTCTCGACGTTTCTTGGGTGTGTTTGGTGTTTTTTTTTTCTTCTGGTTCAATCGTAAGTTAGGGTAACTAATGGCTATAATTATCTCAAGGCAGAGATCCTCCCTTAGGGGAAATCCATTCATTCTGACTTGTGTTAATTTGGGGTTCGATCAGCGATGTTGTGATGTAACTTGAAATTTGTTTGAGGAAAAAATGAAGAATCTAATGAAGAAAAAGAAAAGAAAACATCAACAAAACTCCAACTTGTAGACTTTGTAAATAAATAAACGGCAACTTCTGTGTGTCCGTGTGTCTGAAATCCCTCTAATTCGGGTCACACCTGCTCTACGTAGACATGGTATAAAGTTTATGAAATCAGGATGATCCCGGGATTGAAAATCTGCCCTTCATCTGGTGCTTGAACATCCAGCAGTTGGTTTTGTGTCTGGATGTGGAAGGAACAGTTAAAAATTTAAATTTTAAAATAACAGAAAAATATTAGTGATTTTAAAAGTTTTAATTTATATTGAGCTTAAAGTAAACACAAAAGCTTTGTGAATATTGAGTTTAAAATATCTACAAAACAATTTTATTTCTTCAAGATGCCTATAAATCAGAGTTAAAGTGAGACGTTTGGTGACGTGAGGTTTTGAAGTTCCATGGAGATTTGAAGAACTCAGCTTTTGGTCTGAAATGTTTAGTCCCATATCAGGATTTCGGCCCAAATCTGTATATTGGATGATATTTTTCTTATAACCCTAATCAGAGCTAAAGAGAATTTTTTGACGTTCCATCGAGTTATTTTAGGAATTCAATTATTTCTTCAAATATATAATTACTGTTTACTAAGCTAGATCAGAAATCCCTTTAGTTTTAGACTTAATTAACCCTTAACAGGGGCTAACTTAAAAGTCTGCAGGCATCTTTTAATCAAGTAATAAGCTCAAAACTAACCGTCATAGCTTTTCATACCGAAGCAATTCGAAGAAAACAGCCTTTTTCTATCTCACTCCTAAAGCTTCAGCACAATACTTGACCAATTCCGGAATACACCGTGTCTAAGAAAGAGAATAAAAGGTTTTATCTATTAATGATTTCTCTGGCACTTGGCCGGTTGTTTATACAACGATGTCGGTGAAAGATGGTGCTGGTCGGTGTGAGGCGAGAAATCATCAGCCCGGAAATGGCTGTACATTGCGTGAACACTTCGCTAAGACGTCCGTGCGTTGGAAAAAGACGGTCAAAAGAGGGCGAAAATGATGCTATTCAAACATCCAATGTTATCTGGCACGCAAGATGGGGGCAAAGTCCCCCAAAAAAAAAAAAAAAAAAAAAAACTTTCAGAAGTAGATTCCATTTACAGAATTTGAGTTCGGTGCAATTATCGAAATGTTAGGAGTTAAAAATTCCATTGCTTGTAACAATCTCTTTATTTGTTGGCTGAGAAAAAATAGATTTGGAGGAAAACGCGAAAAGAAGAAAGTGTGAAAGACTGAAAAATATCAAAGATAAAAAATATATACGCTATCAGCTGTATTGTTACATTTTGATTAAATTAATTGAAATTACAGAGACAGTCAGTTTAAAATGTGGATTCATAGAAAATGATTTCAATACACAAACAGCATTTCCAATAATTTCTGCAATAAGAATTAGATTTAAAATAGATTTTGGACATGAAAATTGGATGGACGATTCACATTCTAAAAGAAATTAGAAAAAATATGGAACATAACAATTTCATTTTAAAAAGATTTTACCGGAGGAACTGAAATGCCAACAGTTTTTAACAGGAATTACACTCACTACTTACATTATTCGGACTATTGTCCTCATCTTTGTTGCCATATTTATCACAACGCTTCGGCCTTTCAGTATCTGTCTATATTTATGAGATGAGGTATTATGTAGACTATTTACATTATTCGGACTATTGTCCTCATCTTTGTCGCCATATTTATCACAACGCTTCGGCCCTTCAGTATCTGTCTATATTTCTGAGATGAGGTATTATGTACACTATTTACATTATTCGGACTATTGTCCTCATCTTTGTTGCCATATTTATCACAACGCTTCGGCCCTTCAGTATCTGTCTATATTTCTGAGATGAGGTATTATGTAGACTATTTACATTTATTCGGACTATTGTCCTCATCTTTGTCGCCATATTTATCACAAACATATTCGGACCTTCAGTATCTGTCTATATTTCTGAGATGAGGTATTATGTACACTATTTACATTATTCGGACTATTGTCCTCATCTTTGTTGCCATATTTATTACAACGTTTCGGCCCTTCAGTATCTGTCTATATTTCTGAGATGATTACTATGTACACTATTTACATTATTCGGACTATTGTCCTCATCTTTGTCGCCATATTTATCACAACGCTTGGCCCTTCAGTATCTGTCTATATTTCTGAGATGAGGTATTATGTAGACTATTTAATTATTCGGACTATTGTCCTCATCTTTGTTGCCATATTTATTACAACGCTTCGGCCCTTCAGTATCTGTCTATATTTCTGAGATGAGGTATTATGTAGACTATTTACATTATTCGGACTATTGTCCTCATCTTTGTTGCCATATTTATTACAACGTTTCGGCCCTTCAGTATCTGTCTATATTTCTGAGATGAGGTATTATGTAGACTATTTACATTATTCGGACTATTGTCCTCATCTTTGTCGCCATAATTATCACAACGCTTCGGTCGTTCAGTATCTGTCTATATTTCTGTGATGAGGTATTATGTACACTATTTACATTAATTGGCCCATTGCCTCATATTTTATATATATATATATATATATATATATATATATATATATATATAGAGAGAGAGAGAGAGAGAGAGAAAGAGAGAGAGAGAGAGAAACAAATACTGAAGCAATTACAATGACAATGTTTTTAACTAAAGGAATAAAATCAGCTACAATTCTTAATATAGAAATTACATTGGGAATCATTTTTACTATGGAAATTACATTTCCAACGATTTTTAATACAAGACTTATGTTGGCAATTATTTTTAAGAGAGAAATACCATCGCCATTGATGTTTAATACAGAAATCATATTATTAAAATTTTCCCAAGAAATTACATTTCCTATGACTTTTATTATAGAAGTTATGCCGCTAATGAATCACATCGCTAATATTTTACTTTTAAGTACCTCCACGAAATCGCTAAAAAAAAAAGCATAGTCTGATGAAAAAGACGCCAAACTTTATGAAAACAAAATTTTATCGTCTAAATGCTTATGTTTTTATTAAGAGGAAAGACCAAAGTTTTTTTTTAATTATTTTTATAATTTTTCCTTCTTTTTAGAACATTCTAAATTTTGATTAAAAAAACTTTGTTTCTCTTTGTTGCAACAAGGGGTAGTAAATAACATAGATAATTTTTAGCGCGTTTTTTTTTTTTTTTACACACATTTATTTTGAAAATCTTGCAAAAATAAAAATAATTGTCAGATGTTAATGAAACTTTCAGAAATTATTCACAGATGATCGAAATTATTATAAATATGTTTTCTTTTTAATTAAAGTTATGGCAGAAATATTTTTTTTTATATTTATTAACACCCCCACAAGTAATTTTATGAAAAACTCTAGAAATTCGAGCGCATCAACTTTAGTGATTACAAGGCTTTGACGAATGTAAATCATGTTTATTTTTTGTTTTGTTTTTTTAATTGTATCCGCGGTACCTGAAAATCAGCTCTGAATTTTAACATACAAAACTCAATAAACAAATGTATTATTTAATTTCAAATGCTTTTATTTGTTTTTAGTTGTTTTTATGAATATGGACAATATTTTCTGAAAGCAAAAAATGTTTTCAATGAAAATTGAATTTTTAATACAATTATTTGTTATTTCTTTAATTATAATAGATTTTTACATTAAGTTTTTTTTTTAAATATTATAAAATTAGTTAAAAGCCACGTGAACTTTTCTAAGTGTCCTTATGAGATTGTCATTGTCTAGCGCTTTGAAAATTGTATCATTTGGACCAATCAGAAGATCCTCACTAATTAAGAAATGTAATTTTGTGTTTATAATCGGGCGGTAATTATAAAGTACGGAAGACCAATCAAAATACAATTTAGTTGCATTATTTGAGTTCCGCATTGTTCTCCGCTGTTAAGGCCTTTACTTTTGCGAAACACGTATGGAGAAGTTAATTTGATTTTTCAATTTCAACTGAGAAGGGTACCTATAATTATCAGTATCATCTTATGAAATTTAACTACTGCTAAACTTTAATTTATATGATCTTATTTTTATATTAATCTCAATCTTAACAGTCTTATTTTTTAATTTCTTTATATTTTCCATAAAGCATCGTAAACGTAAAGATGAAAGCTAAGTACAAAAAAAAATTTTAAATGAGACCGCTGAAAGTTTTCCTTAAAAGTAACGAGGTAAATAATTTGTTCACTTAAATCTAAATAATTTTACTTCCTTCCATCCGTAGAAAGAATTATCCTCCCGTAAGTTATCTAAACTTCATGAAAATGTCTTTCGTCACCTGTCAAATGACGCGAAAGGTTATGACCTGCTTTGTTTTATTTTCAAATTACATTTTTTCGGTGCAGAAGCTAAGTTAAGCTTGGTTCAAAATATTTTAAATAAACCTTATAATTTCTGATTCTATTAAAATAAGTTTTGAAAAAATGATAATTGATTTTTAAAAGAATATCAATGTGAGATTTTCATCTTTTTTATAAAATGGAAAAAAAATGATTGAAAATGATGGATTATCTGTTCTTTTTTTTTGACAATAAAAAACAAGATTTTTAACGAAAATTTCAGACGTGCTAGGAACGATTAAAAAATGTAAAAACATACCCCAAAAATACTTTGATCTTTCCTCTTCAAAAATAATATGAACATTAGACGATAAAATTTTGTTTTCGTCAAGTTCGGCGTCTTTTTCATCATGCAATGCGCTTTTTGTTTACATTTCGTAGAGGTACCTAACTTTAATATAGTCCAATTATTATTGTTTTTAATATATTAGTTATAATGTCAAATACTTACACTATTTATATTCTTCGGACTATTGACCTCATCTTTATTGTCATATTCACGACGTTTCGTCCGTTGTACGTTCCGCCTTTCGTCAGCTCATATATTTGGAATTTCGAAGCGAAATCTTTATTTCGTCCTCTAGCGTAGATCGTTCTACTTTCACGTGTCTTGCCTTTTATGGATATCTCAGTTTCAGTTATTTCCCTGGCAGATGGAACTAGAACAATCTATCACATTGGACGAAATAAAGAGCTCAGTCCGAATTCCAGCGTATGTCATCTGACGAATGCCAGATAGTATAACGACCGAAACGTCGTGAATATGATGACAAAGACGAGGACAACAATCCGAACAAGGTATATAGTGTAAATATGATCTTGATGAAGAAATCGCATCGCCCTAATCTTAAGGCCATATCACGTCGAAACATCATCTCCCGTATGATCATCGAAGTTAAGCAATGCCAAGCCTGGTCAGTACCTAGATGAGTAACCGCTTGATAATACCAAGTGCTGTAAGCTTTGATGTGCGATCAGTATAATGAATAATGAATGGCTCGTAATTGTTAATTTGAGAAACAAGTTTTAATTCCTATTGGGTTTGTTATATTGACTTACCCTTTGGAAAAGTATGAATCTACATATTCTTCCCAGGCTATCAGGTAATTAGCACGACTTCTATCACTAAAAGATGTTTATCCAAAATATTTAGATTTCGGCTTTAGATAACCAATAGAAGTTGATATGCCTCTAAACAAAACAATAAAAAAAAAACAATGTTTTCCTATTGGGTGGGGGCTCGGGCTTTGCTGTTAGTATAAGAAATAAATTGCTAATTATTTTACTATGCGAATTAAATTTATTAATTTCAATTTATATACTTAAAATTCGTAACTTTAAGTGACGTACAAGGTTAACAGCGCGATTGTTATGATAATTTAATGCACGGACTCTCTCAGCTATAAATAGGAGCAGGTACTGCCTTTTGGAAAGAGCTGCCTGCTCTGTCCGTCGGACCGAACATTCTTGCTGTAACACTCTCGTTTTATATGTTTGTATTACTGTTAATACATTTGTTTAACTCAATTCCTCTCTTGTGTCTTTATTTCCGACCCTAACAAGGCCACAGCATAGATCTCATCGATATACAGTTAAAATAGCGAGATGTAACCGTAAGTTCTATGGTAACAGTTTCTTCTCTCACACTTCTCACTTGTGGAACACTTTTTTCCAGCTTCAAGCTTCCAGTTTACTTTGATCTTCAAAAATTTTAATGATTCTTCTTCATTTATTGTTCTTCTTTTCAAAAATGTATTGCTGGTAATATTTTTTTTCTTTAAAAATTTATTGCTGGTAAGAATTTTTTAAAGTATTTCTGGTATTAAAACCTATTTTTACACTTTCATCGTGTTTTTAGCCCAGTTTCGGGGTTAACTATTTGCCCATAGCTGGGACCCTAGCAGGTGCTACCACCCTGGGTCAGGGTGGACCTGGGAACACCAGCAATTAAGAGGTGGTCCCACGCTCCTCAAAGCCTCCTGATCAGAGGCCTTGCTGTTGGATATAGTTTATCGTCGTAGCAGGACGCAGGTGTGTTTATCGTCATACCCAGGACAGCAGAGATATAGAGACTGAAACGCAGTCCGAATAATGAAAATAATGCAAGTTATCATAATACATCATCTCTGACATATAGAGGCCGAAATGATGTGAATTTGCAATGAAGATGAGGATGACAGCCAGAATAAAGGAAATCATGTAAGTAATCATAATACCTCATCTCAGAGATATAGAGGCCGAAACGTTGTGAATATGGCCATGAAGATGAGGATAACAGTCCGAATAATGTAAATAATGCAAGTAATCATAATACCTCATCTCAGAGATATAGAGGCTGAAACATTGTTAATATGGCAAATGAAGAAGAGGATAACAGCCTGAATAATGTACATAATGTAAATAATCATAATGCCTCATCTCAGAGATATAGACAGATAAGAATTATATTGCCAAATATTTTGTTATATGAATTTCATTGTCAATGATTTTGACAATAGGAATTATATCTCCGATGATTTTTATTATAGAAATTATATTATCAGTGAATATTATTGTGGTATTATGTTGCCAGTGATTGATAATACAGAAATTACATTTGCAAAGCTATTAAGTATTTACTGTCAAATAATTTACTATTCTAATTTCATTTCCAGTTATTTTACTATGATAATTAATAATTATTTTTATATTTGAATTGTACTTTTACTATAGAAATTGCATTGGGAATTATTTTTTAAACTTTTAAAAACTAATGATATTCTATACGATAAGAACGGTTACCTATAGAAATTACATGGGTAAAAACTTATTTCCAAGGGACACTTTTTTTACAATAAGGTGCATCAAGTACAAGGCCCCTGGTTACTTGAGGTAAAAGGCAACGTCAAAGGGTAGTTTATATGGATAGAAACGTAAGGTTAAGATTATAGTCGCCCGGAAAATATCTTCTTGGGTGTTCCTTCTACAGAGCAGTAGTTCGCGGGAAGAAGTTGTTCGAGTGCAACTTACTTCTCACCAATGGAATATGGAGGGAAGGTGGCTGGTTTACTAGAATGTGAGTGGTATGGTGGGACCTAACTGTGAAAGGTTGACCTGGGGGAACTAAGGAATGTAGTTCGTCTGAGCACTTTCCATGGAAATAGCGATAGAGCAGTGAGGAGATTGCCACATCATGCCAGTGAGAGAGAGAGAGAGTGTTTGTGGGGTGGAATTTGTCTCTACCAAAGGACACGGAAACGCTTTTGAAAACAATCAAGTCGTCCTGAGTTACATCGAGAAATGAGAGGTTTTTTAGGAGCGTAGAACCACCTCTTAATTACTGTTGTTCTCAGGCCCAGCCTTCTGGCTGCAAGGTCTCTGATCGGGACATTGGTGGTATTCAGGAGCGTAGAAACACATCTGAATTACAGTTGTTCAGGTCCACCCTTCTGGCAGCAAGGACTCTGATCGGGACATTGGAAGTTTTCAGGAGCGTAGAACCACGTCCGAATTACTGTTGTTCCCAGGCCCACCCTTCTGGCTGCAAGGACTCTGATCGGGACATTGGTGGTATTCAGGAGCGTAGAACCACGTCCGAATTACTGTTGTTCCCAGGACCACCCTTCTGGCTGCAAGGACTCTGATCGGGAAATTGGTGGTATTCAGGAGCGTAGAAACACATCTGAATTACTGTTGTTCCCAGGCCCACGCATCTGGCTGCAAGGACACTGATCGGGAAATTGGAGGTTTTCAGGAGCGTAGAACCACATCTGAATTACTGTTGTTTCCAGGCCCACCCTTCTGGCTGCAAGGACACTGATCGGGAAATTGGAGGTTTTCAGGAGCGTAGAACCACATCTGAATTACTGTTGTTCCCAGGCCCACCCTTCTGGCTGCAAGGACACTGATCGGGACATTGGAGGTTTTCAAAAAAAAAAAAAAATTAAACTAATCTTTTTTATTCTTTCTTCCGTTCTTTCTTTTCTCTTTTTCGTCTTCTTCTTCTTCTTCTTCTTCTTCTTCTTTACGACTTTTTTTTCTTTTCGCCTTTTCTTCCTTCTATCTATTCCATTATTTTCTTTATTTCTACTTCTTTTTCTTCTGCTGCTGCTGATGATTTTTCTTCTTTCTTCTCTTTTGGTTCCATCCATCATTTTCTTCTTTTTTCTTATTCCTTAACGATTTCTTCTTCTTCTTCTTCTTCTTCTTCTTCTTCTTCTTCTTCTTCTTTTTCTTCTTCTTTATCATCATCTTTTTTCCTTTTTATTTTCTTTTTTCTTCTTCCTCTTCTACTCTTCTTCTAATTCTTATTCTCCATCAACTTCTTCTTTCCTTTTTGTTTTTTTCTTCTTCTTCTTCTTCTTCTTCTTCTTCTTCTTCTTCTTCTTCTTCTTTATCATCATCTTTTTTCTTTTTTTTTTTCTTTTTTATTTTCTTTTTTCTTCTTCCTCTTCTACTCTTCTTCTAATTCTTATTCTCCATCAACTTCTTCTTTCCTTTTTGTTTTTTCTTCTTCTTCTTCTTCTTCTTCTTCTTCTTCTTCTTCTTCTTCTTTATCATCATCTTTTTTCCTTTTTATTTTCTTTTTTCTTCTTCCTCTTCTACTCTTCTTCTAATTCTTATTCTCCATCAACTTCTTCTTTCCTTTTTGTTTTCTTCTTCTTCTTCTTCTTCT
This sequence comes from Acanthosepion pharaonis, assembly GCA_903632075.3. Taxonomy (NCBI): domain Eukaryota; kingdom Metazoa; phylum Mollusca; class Cephalopoda; order Sepiida; family Sepiidae; genus Acanthosepion; species Acanthosepion pharaonis. Next base: position 1,509,451 of record CAHIKZ030005496.1, read on the forward strand.
TCTTCTTCTTCTTCTACAGCAGCTGCTGCTGCATTTTGTCTTTCTTCGCTTTTCGTTCCTTTCCGCCATTTTGTTTATTTCTCCATTAACAATTGTTTTTTTTCTTTTCTTCTACTTTACTTCCTCCTTCCCCTCATCTTCTTTTCTTTCCACTAAATTCTTCTTCTTCTTTTTCTTCTTCTTCTTTTTGTGTTCCGCTTCTTGCCCTTTTCCTCCTTCTGTCTTTCACCTCATCCTCCTTTTCTTTTTCATTATCTTCTTCTTCTTCTTCTTCTTCTTCTTCTTCTTCTTCTTCTTTCATGCATTCCCTTCAACTTTTATTTACACCGTTTTTCTAATTCCTTATATTATCAGTCATTCACTCTTTGTCTCCTGTTATCTTTCATCGCAGACCCCCATCCCCAGCCGCCCAACAGTCTGCCACAATTTTCCGAAGCGTGTTCACTTCCTTTCCTATGCCGTCTTCTGCCAAAACTTTTTTTAGCACTTCCTGTGCTACAATTAGACACTTGGATTTGATTCATGTCCGTTCTGGAAAGCCCCCTTCAAAATAACACGTTCCATCTTTCAAACAGAATTGGGTTTTCGAGCCAACAACACGCTTTCTTTCAACAAAAGACAGTATTAGTTAAGAATTTCGAGTTTGAAATTTTACGCGAATGAGTTGCGAAAAGGTATTTTTTATTTATGAATGCAAGTCCCTCAAAGAGCGTATATTACCGTTCAGCAATCATTTATAATGGACAACATTGTGACTTTTTTGTTTATTTCTCTGTCCATAACAATAGACTCGCCCTTTATTGATAATTATCAACAATCATGTCTCATTATATAGTAATAATAATATCCGTTGTTTTATAAATACGCAAGCATGTTCAGCTACATTTGAAGCCAGCGAGTGTTGCGTTACCATCTACAGTATGTCTTTCTCGTCAGCTCATACCAGAATGTATTTGCATTTAATGTGGTATAAGAAAATTCAAGTTCAAGATTGACCCTGAGTGAGCAGCCTCCGGGTGTAGATTCAAGAGACCTGCCCAGCTTAAAAATAACAAAATTAAACAAGTGCAAATCTCTCGGAAGTGTTTTAACAGAGAACGGAAAATGTTACACCGAAACTCGTAAGCGTAATGCAATAGCAAAAAAAAAATGCCTTTCAAAAGCTAAGGAAAGGATTAAGAAACAGGAAACTTTTAGAAACAAAGAAAAGAACTCTTCTCTAATATCGGCTCTCCTATTTGACACACAATTAATCAGAACTCCTAGTTCTAATAAACATTGGGATCCTCATATTCACGCATTTTAGATGCATCAAGGGTGATCTTCAGTGATTCACTGTCATCATAGCCGACACACCAAAACAAAGCGTTCTAATTTACCTTTCTTCCTACATTCACCATAATACCACCATGTCTCTATGAAAATACTAACTAGTTCCCATATGTGCAATTCATTGTCTTCATTGGGGGAGGGGGATAAAACAACAATTTAAAAATCTAAACTCCAATGAATATTTACAAATAAAGAACAAACACTACATACAGGGAACTAAAGAAAATAGCGTTAGTAATAAAACCACGACAATCCTTAACTGTGGCAGAAACATCAGTTCCCTGGAGGAAATCATCTCGAAGACTTTAATATAAGACATTCATTAATCCCAAACACTCACTCAACAGCAAACACATTTAAACACGAAAAACACACTCGAAAGGAAAGCCATCCCATATCCAGCACATTGTTAATAATAATTACTTCAGAAATTAGGTCAACAATTTCTTTTATGAGTTTTATATAATAAGCACATTGTTAATAATAATTACTTCAGGAATCATATCGCCTATGGCTTCTACCATCGGATTGCTTTGCTTTTTAACAAAAGAATTACGTAACCAGTGACTTTTACTGCAGGAATTACCTCGCCTATGATATGATAACCACATTGTTAATAATAATTACTTCAGGAATTAAGTTGCATATGGCTTTTACCATCGGATTGCTTTGGTTTTTACCATAGGAATTACGGAACCTGTGACTTTTACTGCAGGAATTACATTGCCAATGATATAATAACCACATTGTTAATAATAATTACTTCAGGAATTATGTCGCCTATGGCTTTTACCATCGGATTGCTTTCGTTTTTACCATAAAAATTAAATTGCCTGTGTTTTTACGGCAAGAATTACCTCGCTAATGTGTTTTATATAGTAACCACATTGTTAATAATATTTCTTCAGGAATTATGTCTTCTATGATTTTTACCATAGGAATGACATTGTTAATGATTTTTACAATAGAAATTACACTGACAATTATGTTTCCGCAAATAATTATCTTGCATGTCTATAAGTCCGGCACTTTTCCTGTATATCTAAAGATACTAAATAAAATCCAAGGGTGTATCAGCAATATTATTGGTCCTGATCTGTTGCCTCGGCTTCAGCTAAGATCCCAATCGCCGTAAAGGTCCCTTGGGCCTTTTTACAAACACGTTCGTATAATTATCCTGATGAGGTTTTCGTTATGATACTAAATTTCATGAATTTAAACGCCGTACCAGAGTTGAGGCAAGATCTCATCATCTTACTGCTGAAATAGCTAGATACAACCGCTAGTTCTATGTTAACAGTTTATCTTCTGGATAATGGAACTCTTCCGGCTTCTTGTTTTCCAGTCAACTTTAATCTTCGGAAATTTAAATGCATTTATCGTATCTTAATCCCTGTTCTTTTGTTGTCCTCTCTCTGTTTTTCTTTTCTTTTTCTCGTTCTCTCACATTCAATAAACCCTTGCATCTTAGCAGCTTTATTGCCTTGCTTGGGATGAAATGATTAAAACAATTTTTTTTTTCGAAGTGAGCCTCACTGTGCCGTCTTAGACAAATTTTCTCACCAAAAACCATCTTACATATTTGTGAGTCTTCCAGGAACCCATAGTTAGAATATTGGCAAAGTCTCATTTTTACAGTTGAAATGGCTGGATATAACCGTAAGTTCTATGCTAACAGATTCTTCCATTGCACTTCTTGCATGTGAAAATCTTCTTGCTTTCCATTCAAATTTGATCCTCAAAAATTTAAATGCAATGTCAATCGTTATCTTGTCTTCTTAATTCTTGTTCTTTTATTGTCCTCTCTACTTAATTGTAGTTTTTCTCATATTCTCTAACTCAGTAACTTCTTGCATCCGAGTGGCTTTATTGCCTTTGAGCTTCAAAAATTTAAATGCAATGTCATTGGTTATCTTCTGTCTTCTTAATTTCTGTTCTTTTATTGTTCTCTCTTCTCAGTAGTAGTTTTTCTCATATTCTCTAACATTCAGCAACCCCTTTGCATCTTAGTGGCTTTAATACCTTCCTTAAGAGAAAATATAAGTGAAATGTCAATCGTCATCTTCTGTCTTCTTAATTCTTCTTCTTTTATTGTCCTCTCTCTTTAATAGTAGTTTTTCTCATATTCTCTAACTCCCAGTAACCACTTGCGTCTTAGTGGCTTTATTGCCTTTGAGCTTCAAAAATTGAAATGCAATGTCAATCGTTATCTTCTGTCTTCTTAATTATTGTTTTTTTTGTATTGTTCTCTCACGTTAATACCAGTTTTTCTCATGTTCTCACGCAAGGTAACATCTTTATCTTAGTGGCTTGATTGCCTTGCTTTGGATTTACATTGTTGGGAGCGAAATATTTTTTAGTGTTTTCGTTCTGTGTGCGAAGGCGTAGCAGCAAATTAAATGTCATTTGGTAGATACTTGAGATAAAGCGTTCTTCGTCTCCGTTTGACGACTATCCCGCCATAATGTTCTTGTAGTCTTTCTTCAGACAGTGGTAATTAGCTTCTATTTTTGTTTTTCGTGTTTTTTTTCAGAATATTTCTTCGATGTCCTTATGCACATCAAAGTTATATCGCAAACGGAAAACTTGAAAAAACGGTGCTATTGATTAGCACCGAAGTAATTGATGGCGACTTCGGTCTTGGATGTAAAAATGATCCATCCGCGGAGTGATGCCTTATCTGAGAGATTTAGTGACGAGGAAGGGAGCTTTTCGACCTTAAAATAAAAAGTATATTTGTGTAAGGTTGATACCTTTCTGCATGTCAAGGCCATCCGACAAGGTCATACCAATGAGCCATTCGAGGGATATGATTGGTTTGTATTACCGCATCGAATATATAGTCTTTGATAGATTTTCTGAGATTATCATGTTTTAGACCTTGACTGGTTCCACTTGGACGACGCTGTTATTTCAAAGATCCAAGGATGGCCCTAGTTGCTTAATGTCGTGTTCTTCGGGGAGGATAGGCAGGGTACACTACAAGGATTTCTGGTAGCATGTAACTCAGAACATCCTGTTATATGACCGTCGGCAACTAAGCCGGTCCATTTATCAGGCTTTTTCTGGTGAAGAATAGTAGTAGACATCAAGCAGAATTAAGAAGAAGACTTTTTTAAAATGGCGGATGAATGATATGCGAAGGAAACTGCTGTTTCAGTGGTTCAAGCGTTAATTACTTGATGGCTTTTTGTTTGGGGAAAATACGCAGTCAGGGAGGTTACGCAGTCGGGAATGATACCCAGTGCACAGATGGGACTGCAAGAGTCGGCAACCTACGGCCCGCGGGCCGGATCCGGCCCGCGAAGGCATTTTGACCGGCCTGCGAGCCTGCTTACCAAAGACACTATTTTTAACATGAGAGACGACCTTCAAATAAAATGTGTTATATGTCATTTTCCATAGAATGTCTACAGATCTCAGTGCACTAAAAATATTAGACTATCTGCAAGTTATCTTTCATGAGACTTATTTTACCAAGTTGCATTGCCTACGTTTAATGTCAAATAATGGATATATATTTCTTATGACGCTTGGCTACATTAAAAGATAACAGAAGCGAAAGGAACTATTTGTACTCGTATGTATGGGTATATGTGGTTTGTTTTTCTTTGATGTGTGTGTTTGTGGATCGTTTGTGGAACAATTTTCAATAACAGTTTCAAACCTACACGTCATAATTTCATCCATTTCACTTCGGTTGATTTTTTTTTCACTTTGAAGTATTTTGACGTTCCTTGAGGAAAAGTAATTTTTATTAGGTGTTTTTTTAATTTTAGATTTTCTTTTGTTTTTCTGATTTCCCAATGTTTATTTTCATTATGGTTTTAAATATTTAGGTTGACAGGGGGTCTGCATATGTAATTTTCCTTAATTTTTCATTAATGGCCTTCGTCCGGCCCGCGACCCGTCATTATAACACGATCCGGCCCGCGGGGTCGAATGAGTTGCCGACCCCTGGACTAGGGCATAAATCTTAATCATGATTACCTGAGAAAGTAGCATATTGCTGCTGTTAACATGTCTACAATGTGTTAGAATTAAATACCTTTGATGAATAAATTCACGTATCTTGCGTTTATAAGTGAGGTTACTCTAATAGTGCTTCCGGTATCATGTTTGTTTGATTTTAGCGGCATATCAACACCTTCTGGGTCATTTAATGCCAAAACTTAATTATCTTGGTAGCATTAGTAATTTCTTTTACAAAAATTCATTGCTGATAATTTTAGTTTAAAAATTTATTTGAAGTATTTCATAGCATTTTGACGTGAAGGCACTGTGGAGTAATGGATAGCAGCTCAGATTGCAGAATCGGAGAACCGAGTTCTAATTCCAGTCGAATCCATTACATTCACTTACGTGCTGATACTCTCTTCTTCTCTCCCCTGGTATGGGTAAATAGTTCTGTAGCCTTGGATGGCAACTGGTCTACCGCAAAAGAAATGGCTATGGTCATGAACGAAGGCAAGCATTACTGATAGAATAGGGCTATTATATGTATAATGTAAATGCATTGCTAATGATTTTACTATAAGAATGCATTGAAAATGAGGAAGAAAGGGATTGTCAGTGGTCAGGAATGAAGTCAAGCATTACTGAGAGAATAGAGTATGTATAAATTAAATGCCCTGGGGAAAGGTATGAATCCCCTTCTTCTCCCACCTCCCCCAGCTATGGGTAAATAGCAGGATAGACTGGGTTCTATAGGTTTGGATGACAACTGGTCTAACGCAGAAAGAAATGGTTACTTACTGCAGGGCAAAAATCTACCTCATCAGTCATTTATCGAAAGATACATGATCGCCGAAGCGTGTATCACGCATGGCACATAACTGGCTGAGTGTTTTAACCCCAGAAAAACAGCAATTAAATGATGGTTCCAAGCTCTTGAAAACCTCCCGATCAGAGATTTAGACCAATAATTACATGGTGATGGGTATGGCTAGACAAACAGCAGAATTAAGAACGGCTTGTCAATAGATGGGTGAAATTTATTGCAAGGTCAATAGTCATCTAGTACATTGGTAGACAACGCCGTAGAGAGCAAAGACCAAGTGTCCGTGATCAAAGTGAGCCTTCATGATGGAGGACAAATTTTACTAGCCGTAGACGTATGAATGATATATATATATATATATATATATATATAGATAGATATTGGAAGTGAACTGTTAAAGTGTTCAGCTGCAAAACGACCCTATGACCCCCACCTAGTCATAGGACTGATACTGATAATGATAATAACGATTTTTTCACTCGAAGCAGGGCAATAAAGCCACTAAGACGCAAGGGATTAACTGTACGCTGCGGCCTTCTTCAGGTTGTTCGAATGTCGAACTGAACCCTTTATTTCGCTCACTGATGTAGACTATCCTAGTTCCACGTGCAAGGTGTAATGGATGTCAGTTATCAGTTATCTCCTGTTAATTTCTCTCTCCAAGTTCTACACTGCCTTAACGAGGTATTGAACTCACACTCTTTGGGTTCTGTCACTGGATCTAACCAACGCCTTTATCCACTGTGCCATGTTCAGTTCGACATTGCAACTATCTGAAGAAGACTGGGGTGTACAACGGCCGAAACGTTGTAATGAATATGGCGACAAAGATGATAAAAATAGTCCGAATAATGTAAATAGTGTACATAATACCTCATCTCAGAAATATAGACAGATATTGAAGGACCGAAACGTCGTAATAAATATGGCGACAAAGATGAGAACAATAGTCCAAATAATGTAAATAGTGTACATAATACCTCATCTCAGAAATATAGAGAGATACTGAAAGGCCGAAACGTTGTAATAACTATGGCGACAAAGATGAGGACAATAGTCCGAATAATGTAAATAGTTTACATAATACCTCATCTCAGAAATATAGACAGATATTGAAGGTCCGAAACGTTGTAATAAATATGGCGACAAAGATGAGGACAATAGTCCGAATAATGTAAATAGTCTACATAATACCTCATCTCAGAAATATAGACAGATATTGAAGGTCCGAAACGTTGTAATAAAAATGGCAACAAAGATGAGGACAATAGTCCGAATAATGTAAATAGTCTACATAATACCTCATCTCAGAAATATAGACAGATATTGAAGGTCCGAAACGTTGTAATAAAAATGGCAACAAGGATGAGGACAATAGTCTGAATAATGTAAATAGTGTACATAATACCTCATCTCAGAAATATAGACAGATACTGAAGGGCCGAAACTTTGTGATAAATATGTCAACAAAGATGAGGACAATAGTCTGAATAATGTAAATAGTGTACATAATACCTCATCTCAGAAATATAGGTAAGAATTTGGACATCCTTCGTATTACCACAAAATATCTCTTCCCAAAATGAAGACGAAAAGTAAAACGGCAACCGACCGTAGCAACCAAAAGTCTTCTGTTCAAAACTAGGCTTCTATTTTAAGGCTTGAGTTAAATTTGCCTTTTATTCGGTGTGAAAATGGTAAGTAGAAACCGTCTGTAGAAATGTGAATGTGGCAGATTCTGCATACGTCGCGATATATATATATATCATATTTGCAAGCGCTAATATTGATAGAAAAACAACGGAAAGAGGAAACAAAAACTGGCTATTCCCGTCTATCGGCCAGGAAAACTAAAGCTAAAATAAACCCCGGCGAAATGTCTTATCGACAGTATTCTTCATCGTCAGTGGAAAAAAATGGATGAAAACGAGGCTACATGACGAACAAATGGAAGGTGTATCAAATCCACTTTAGGTTATGGCCGGAAAGACATGCGGGGACTGACGATATTTTGCTACCAGAATTAGCATATCTTTCAAAGATAATTCTCTTCTTGAAAACAAAACAAAATCATTAATGAAATCAACTTTAATGAAATTGCTATAGAAAAAAAATCTTTGGGAATATGTTCTGAGACTAAAACTTGTTATTGATGTAATTTCGAGTTAAAAAGTCATTGGAAGTGCAATGTATTAGACACCCGACAACATTCATATTTCCCCCTTCCTCTCACCTCTATAAAACTTCTCTCTGTTAAGGTTTAATCTCCCACCTTCTCTCGTCTGTTACCCCTCTCTTTAGCTCTAACATTCGTCCCACACTCTCATACTTACACTCTCTCTAAATTCTATTTTTATTTCCAGAGTTGTTTTTTCTGTTTGCTTTTTGAATTTGTAGGTCCTACAATTATTTTAAGACATTTTTATGTTTATACGCCCTTTTTATAGACACAAATATTTAAGTAAATTCTCTGTTTATAATAAACAGTATTAACGACATTTACCGGCCTGAATGTCTGAGAAATTTTCATAGAAAATATGCGTCCTCCGACAGAAGGAATCGAACCCTTTTCTCTCCATATGTGGTTAGCCATGCTTGATTTTCCCACTTTCCCTCGTGTTACAGCTTATCATAAGGGGGCGGCCTGTCTCCCCTTTATATTTCTTACCGCAGCTGCACGGGATAGAATACACACATTCTTTAGTCATGTTTTTCTCTATGGGGGGTTTTACTCGGGAGAGATATCTGCGAAGTGTTGTCCCGCTTTTGAAGGTTGTCCTGATGTTATATGGACCGCAGATCCTTTGTATTTTCTCTGATAACCCCTTCACATAAGGAAGGCAGACTGTTTTCTGAGTGTTGTTGTCCTCCTCCTCTTGTACTCGCCTATCCCAGTTTTTTTTTTTTTTTTTTTTTTGGCGATGTATTTTTAGAGTATTAAACATTTTCGGTGTATTTCTACCGTAAAAACATTGGCAAGGCATTTTTTATATTAAAATCATTGGTAATTAATTTTAATGGTTGAAAACATTGCCCATGTATGTTAAGAATAAAATAAGAATATTAGCAAAGAATTTTTAAAGTAAAATACATTGGCAATAAATTTTCATAGAAAAAAAAACATTGGCGATTTTTTTTTTGCGTAAAAAAACATTACCAAAGCATTTTAATAGCTAAGCCAATAGCAATGCCTTTTTATGGTAAAAAACAAAAAGACATTGGCGATGCATTTTCATAGCTAAAGTCATTGGCAATGCAAATCCAAATCAAAAAACGCTTGCTAAATCAATAACGTATAAATCTCTTTAGAAAAGTCATTAGCAATGATCTTTTATAATAGAAATGATTATACCTGTAATTTTATAATATAAATGTTAAACAATGGAATTCCTATATTAAAATGGTTAGTTGAATGAAGATTTTTAGCAATTGAATGCCGATAAAAAATGATTTTAATCACTGCATATTCCTCGCCATTCATTTAATCTCTGAAAGAAAATGAAGGATGCCTCTTTTGTCGAAAGAGTGGATGCTGGAAAAATACGAAAGGCAAGAAGGATCAGACTATTGGCAATATTTATCGATGAAAAAGGTTCAGTTAAGCGATTGCTTTATTGATTTGAGAAACGTGCTGGAGAATTAAATTGTTAATAGATCAAAAGAAACCGAACAATAAATTCTGTGATAGTTAATTCAGACTGTATAAAAGTATATTAAGACTTTTAGTGTTCATATGTATGTCTGTCTGTTTATGTGTATGTGCGTGTGCACGCGCACGTGTGGGTGTGTTTGCGTTTGCTATTTTTCGTGTTTAAAGTTGTCTAGCTTTATCTGAGGAAATGTTTTAGTAATCTTTCTGTTTTAGAATTTTTACACACACATATATATATATATATATATATATATATATATATATATATATATATATATGCCATTCTGAGTCATTTCATATCTATTAGTTTCATCTATAATTATTCATATCTATCTAGCTAGCTAGACCAGTCTGTTCATATCTATCTATCTATCTGGCTCAGTCTGTATTTGTCCATATTTCTGAGATGAGCTAATATGTACACTATTTACATTGCTCAGACTATCATCCGTTGCCATATTTATCACAAAATCGCCATATTTAAAGCCGTATTAATGTTGCCATATTTATCACAACGTTTTGGCCGTTGTACGCTCCGGCCTTCTTCAGGTGGTTGGAATTTCGAACTGAACCCTTTATTTCAATCACTGGAGTAGACTGTTCTAGTTCCTTGTGCCATGTTTGATGGATGTCAGCTATCAGTTATCTCCTGTTAATTTTCCCTCTGAAAGTTCTCCACTGCCTTAACCTGGTATTGAACTCACACTCTTTGGGTCCTGTCACTGGATCTAACCAACGCCTTTATCCACTGTGCCATGTATCCTTAGGATTTATTTCTATTAAATCAATTTTTGGATGTTTTCTCTGCATATTTAGTTATTATGCATCTGTGTACAGTTAATTATATGAAAGGAATGTTTATTCATTAGTTGGAAATAAATTAAATTAAAAATTTGTATGTGTACGAATGTTTGTTTCCTACTCCCCATCGTATATACATATATACACACATTTACTTGCACACATATACACACATACATAAATACACAAAACATATACATAATTCAAAGCATATGACTTTCAATAAATACTGCAAAAAAAAAAAGTAAATTAAAATTCTATTTATATTTATCTATCTATCTACATATATGTATATATATATAGTAATGATACAATATATTTATATATATATAGTAATGATACAATATATATATATAGAGTCATTATAAAATATATATATAATTAGTAATAATACAAATATATAGTAATGATATAATATATATATATATATATATATATATATATAGTAATGATACAATATGTATATATATATAGTAATGATACAATATATATATATATAATATAATAATATATATATATATATATATATATATATATATATATATATATATATATATATATATATATATATATATATATATATATATATATATATATATATATATATATATATATATATATATATTTCATTTCAGCTTTTGGAAGTAAAGTCTGATGATCCAGAACCCTGTTAAAGGGGTTATGGTGAAATAGCTTATTACATGGAATCTTAACGTGGTCTCTCTTTTATTCAAATATATATATATATATATATATATATATATATATATATATATATATTTATAGTAATGATACAATATATATATATAATAATGACAATATATATATATATATATAATATATATATATATATATATATATATATATATATATATACACTGCGTGCCAAATTATTATCGAGATAACTTATTTTGTAATATTTCAAAAACCGTCCAATCAATTCACACAAAATTTTCACACAATGTTGACATCACTGACCTGCGTAATCACTGAAAATTTTTTGACCTGGTCTGCGAATATAAGGAGGAGCTGGGGAGGATATTGAGGTCTTAAATAAAGAGCGTGGGCAAATCAGGGGTCGAACACCGACCAAGAAGCCTCTGCACAATGCCATAAGGCCAGTTCAACCCAGAAATGGATGAGTTACCATCTCTACAAATATATAACCACCTGCATTGAATAATGCTGCCATATGTGGTCTGGTGACCCCGCTGTTCATCTAGAGGTCCTCGACAAAATCCAGAGACGGATATGCAATGTATTAGGCCCTGATCTTGCATCTCGTCTACAGTCACTTTCTTACGCATTTCCCAATGTGCTTTCCCTGTGTCTTTTCTACAAATATTTCTATGTGTTATACTATTCTATTGTAATAGACTCTTCCACATATAATAAGTAGTAGTAGTAGCAGTCGCCAGTGGGCTCAGAGTGAGTTGGTGAGACAGTGGATGTCGGACATTAAAGTATTAACCACCACAACTAGATTGCTGCGTCATTAACTATTATTTCAAGTTCCTAACGTTTGTACGTCGAACCTTGTTTAGGACCGACTCAGTGAAATACAAGCCTCCACTGTGAAAACTACTCTACAACACTATGGTAACTGCTCTGATTAACTACCTTCACTGGTTCCCCAACTGCATGGATTTAAGTTTGCTACTAGATTGACATCTCGGTCCTACCCTTTTACTGACGAAAGAGTTAAATGTAACCATCTTTTCTGCTCTAGCAGCGTCTTTTCTCGCACTTCCTAACAGTGGAACTCCCTTCTATCATTATTATTATTATATAGTGTTTAGGGTGTCATATCGGTCTTACCCTTTAACTGTCGAAACAGTTAAATATAACAGTCTCTTTTATTCCTACAATCTCTTCTCTCGCACTTCCCTACAGTGGAACTCCCTTCCTCTTACTTACTTCCCTGACAGCTAATAATCTTCAAATATTCAAATGTAATGTCAATCGTCATCTTCTGATGCCTTGATCCTCATCTCCGTCCTTCTCTATATCCTTTCCTCAAACACCCCCTCTTAACTCTTGGTCTCATTTTCTGTAACCCTTTACGTGCTAGTGGCACTCTCGCCTTGCTTGGGGTGAAATGATTAACCCCCACCCAACAAAAAAAAAAAAAACCCTCTCCAGACTCGAATCCGTTGGAAAACTAAATATGTGGCATAGTTGAAAGGGAATTCAGTTAAGGCCGCCATAACAACTGGGCACTCTGTGAAATCCTCCATGACGAGGAGAATGCCGGAAATAGACGAAACATTCACCTGATTTTAACATGCCAATGTTTGAGGCATCGTATTAAAGCAGTCAACCCACGCAAACGGAGGATTCATTAAGTCGGTGCTTCAAGACGAGTCTCATGATTATTCCTGACAATTTATTCGCAAATAAAACTCATCTTTCATGACTTATTCATCTTTTACTAAATCGCAGCATATGTCCTATATATATATATATATATATATATATATATATATATATATATATATGAAAGACAGAAGGAAAACATTACTAGCATGTTTTTACATTGATTTTACGACCGAATATGTTGGCAAAGAATTTTTTTTTTTTTTTTTTATTCCTATTGTCTTTTTACAAATATATTTTAGTTATATCTGATTTTTTTGCCGACACAAACAGGCATCTATTTCTATCTGTCTCAGTTTGATTTTATCTATCTATCTATCTATCTATCTATCTATCTATATCTATATATATATATATATATATATATATATATATCAGTCTTTTCATATCTATCTATCTATCTATCTATCTATCTATCTATCTATCTATCAGGCAAATGCTAGTATTCAATACGAAGTCTCCGTCTGTTTCTAGCTCAATTTGCATATATCTATCTGCTATCTATCTCAATTTGTTCATGTCTATCTATCTATCTCGGTCTGTTCATATCTGTCTCGCAATTTACACATATCTATCTATCTATCTATCTATCTATCTATCTATCTATCTATCTATCTATCTATCTGTTCCAGTCTTTTCAGATCTATATCTATCTATCTATCTCAGTTTGTTAATATCTATCAATCTATCTATGTATCTATCACAGTCTGTTCACATGTCTCTCAATTTACACATATCTATCTATCTATCTATCTATCTATCTATCTATCTATCTATCTGTTCCATTTTTTCAGATCTATCTATCTATCTATCTATCTATCTATCCAGTCTATCTTTCAGTCTTTTCATATCTATCTATCTATCTATCTATCTATCTATCTATCTATCTATCTATATCTATCTTTTATCTATCTATCTATCTATCTATCTATCTCAGTCTTTTCATATCTATCTATCTCAGTCTTTTCATATCTATCTATCTATCTATCTATCTATCTATCTATCTATCTATCTATCTCAGTTTGTTAATATCTATCAATCTATCTATGTATCTATCACAGTCTGTTCACATCTGTCTCTCAATTTACACATATCTATCTATCTATCTATCTATCTATCTATCTATCTATCTATCTATCTATCTATCTATCTGTTCCAGTCTTTTCAGATCTATCTATCTATCTATCTATCTATCTATCTATAGCGCAAATATTAGTAATCAATATGAAAATATTATATCGTACTTTTTGCAAGGAAAGACTCAAATTTCTTTAAACATTCCGCATTAAATAAGGTACCCTTCACCTCATAGACGGGCACTTTGATAAAGATTTCCTTAAAGTGAGAGCTTTACGTGTCAGTACAATACTTTTTCTTTTTTTTAAGCATTATTATTTTTATTATTATCATTATTATTATTATTACTACTACTACTACTACTACTACGAATAATAATAATAATAATAAATATTTTATTCACTGTTTTCCGGTGAAGTTTTTAGTAGGATCTTTTAACCTGTACCATGATTAAAATTAATTCTACTATTAAAAGACTGTGATACCTCCCCTAACAAGTCTATCAAGTAAAATATAACATCTATGTTGATAAAAAAAAAGAATATCGGATTAAAATACATGCACTAAGTAAAAATTGGTACAGATTGACCTTGAACTCTGTCGCGCATTCACTCTGAGCTATAACATTCTGATTACCTGACTATATTTCTGAGATGAATTATTATGACTATTATATTTCTATTGAGATTTGCCCCTTCAGAATCTGTCTATATTTCTGAGATGAGGTATTATGTACACTATTCACATTATTTGGACTATTGTCCTCATCTTTGTTGCCATATTTATTACAACATTTCAGCCCTTCAGAATCTGTCTATATTTCTGAGATGAGGTATTATGTACACTATTCACATTATTTGGACTATTGTCCTCATCTTTGTTGCCATATTTATTACAACATTTCAGCCCTTCAGAATCTGTCTATATTTCATTATTGACTATTGATGAGCCCTTCAGTATCTGTCTATATTTTGAGATGAGGTATTACTATTTACATTATTCAGACTATTGTCCTCATCTTTATCCGATCCTTCAGTATCTGTCTATATTTCTGAGATGAGGTATTATGTACACTATTTACATTATTCGGACTATTGTCCTCATCTTTACTGCTATATTTATCACAACGTTTCGGCCGTTTTACGCTCCGGCCTTCTTCTGGTGGTTGGTATGTCGAACTGAACCCTTTATTTCGCTTACTGGGGTAGACTGTTCGAGTTAAGAACTTGAAGAGGGGAATTAACAGGCGGTAACTGACATCCATTAGATATGGCACGTGGAACTAGAAAATTGAAAATAAGTCTACAAAGCTTGTCTATACAATTCAATGAAAGATGTCTCATGAAAAGATAGTGCCAAAATATATATATATATATATATATATATATATATATATATATATAAATATATATATATTATTTTCCCCACTCTGAATTTTATATAGAACTGGATGCTGGGCGGAAAGTCATCTGGACTTTCTCGGCGCCATAATATTTGTTCCCCGAACCAAGCAAATTTCTTAATACTGTCATTCTTAGCGTTAAGTCTGTAAGACTATTTACGGCTTCTGAGGGACACATTTTACTTGGCATTGCCATATTTAGACAAAAGCGTATTCACGTTCTCGAACCGGAATGTAAAGAGGCAAAATGTCATGCATATATATATATATATATATATATATATATATATATATATATATATATATATATATATATATATATGAATGTGTGTGTGGTCGTGAGAGAGAGATAGAGATAGAGAGAGAGAGATAGAGATACAAAGAAGAATTCGCCAAATTTTAGGCGGGAAATAAAGACAATTCCTCTAAGAAAGCAAAGAATATTAGAAAATAAAGTTCTGTACCAGTAAAAGAAATAAAGAGATATCTATGAAAGATCCTGCGAATAACTGTACACTCAGCGCACATATATATATATATATATATATATATATATATATATATATATGTGTGTGTGTGTGTGTGTGTGTGCGTGTGTGTGTATGTGTGTGTGTGTGTGAGTCTTTGTGTGTGTGTGATGTATATTTTAGCAGCAACTCTTCTTCTTCATATATTTTGTTGAATATTAAAGAAAATTGTTAAAAATTGTTAAAATTATTATTTTATATATATATATATGTGTGTGTGTGTGTGATGTATATTTGGGCAGCAACAGTTCTTCTACATATATTTCGTTGAATATGAAAGACAAAAAAATTTATGAATATATTTTTTATTCAGTTTTAGTACACTTAAATTTTTCTGTTTGCTGAGAGTAAGAAAGAGCAAAAATTGTTTATAGTTTGTCCGATGTCCTCAGCTTTTATGGGGCATTACCGACATGCCTATATATATATATATATATATATATATATATATATATATATATATATATATATATATATATATAAATATATATATATATATATATATATATATATATATATATATATATATATATATATAAAAAAAAACAGACCACTTTTAGGATTCCATTATGATAATTTATTTCACCAGAGCCCTTTTAATGGACGCCGGATCATCAGATAGCACTTCCAAAAAATGAAACGATATATATATATGCGGAAGACACAGATATACACCCCCGAAAAAAAATAAAATTCGGTCGAGCAAAGCGCGATTTTGTAAACAGTGATTGCTACTGCTGATAATGCTAAGCTCTTCAGTGAATTGAACACTCTAAGTCACTGGCGTGTTTATTCAAAAAACAAATACGTAAAAATTCGCTTTCCTCGCTGCTGGGAGCTGATAGCTCAGGGGAAAAAATCTCCAAATGATGTGAAATCGGTTGTATTTTGATCCTGGCTTGAAGCAATCGGATGTCTAGCCACACTGATTAGCTGTGATACAGCGAAACAGTCTGTCTGTGCATGACACCCACACACAAACATATATATATATATATATAAATGACAGAAATATAAGTTTGAAGCTTAATATTGCTAGACATATTAAAAACGGGCGAAGCAACCGGTTTTGCTCCAGCTCTTCAGGCTTCCACGGGAGATTTAATTTAAATTAAAACACAGAAAATGTACAATAAAAAGTAAGTTGTGGAAGTGAGGGAAAAAATGTGCAAAATGAACTAGAGACAAATAACAGCGAGCCCCAACAAACACTCACGTTGTTTACACAAGGAATGCTTGCGAGACCCGATGTAAAGTGCCTCCAGAACCTTTAGATGAAATAAGGAGTGAGACCGGGACAACACGGTAAACCGGTCGACACTAAATTTGGCTGCGCAATCTCTGTTGTTTAATAGGTGTTCACATATGGCGGAAGCATAGGTGTTCGGGACGATTCCATTCAACGGCAAGGTGTGAGTTCTAATTTTTGTAGGAACTTGTTGTTTTATTCTAATGTCCAAGCGTTGTGTTGTTCTCCCTATATAGTCGGCTCCGCAACTACAAACGTATTTATAAATAATTGAATTAATTTGGTAGGGAGGGAGGACGTCTTTACACGCAGAACAAAGCATAGGCCGAGTTTGAAAAATTCTACGAACCTCAGCAGAGAAAAAAATAACGACGAACATTAGATGAAATTTGTTTTACTATACTTTCACATTTTGGTACCAATCCAGGGCAATCTGAGATAAACCGGACACTTTTTGACAGTACAGAGCTTGACGCTTCTGAAGTCCTCATTTTTTTCTACGGATAACTGAATTAACAGTATCTGGAGGATAACGTAAACTACATAGGGTTTCCGTAACATAATCGATTTCATCGTTCAAGAAGGGCTCCGAACAGATTTTTAATGCCCTATGAAGGAGGGTTTTAATAATGTTTATCGTACGTTTAGTGAGACAAAAGGAATCCCAACACGTATACAACCCCGCAAAAGTTGGTTTCCTATAAACCGAGGTAAGAAAACTTGTTGATGTCTGATGTACTTATACATCCAAAAAAGCCAATTGAAAATTGGATTCCTTCTCAACGGTGAACCTCAGTGCTGGATGGATACCATTTAGAAAAGAAAGAAATTGATCAGCCTCAACTTCGTTGATG
>CAHIKZ030005496.1:1530000-1545000 GCA_903632075.3 Acanthosepion pharaonis
TCATTTTTATTAACTATTGCTGTATCAATTATGAGTTACGTTCGAAAAAGAGGTTAAGTTTAGGGTGGGTAGGGGTTTATTTTTTTTAAAAGTTTTTAGCTTTCATTTTTGAAACATGGTTAGAACTGTGTAACGAAAAAAATCATATTTTAAATCAGTTAATTTATAATATTTATGCTCTGTAATTTTACATTGAGCACTGTTTTGTAAAAATAAAAAATAACAAGAACACCGGATTATATATCTTATTGTTCTTTCTTTTTATTTATACAAACACACATATATATATATATATATATATATATATATATATATATATATATATATATATATGAAGAAATATACTCTGAGGGTGTGCTATATTTATGGGCTAAAGTGCTCAATATCAGAGAGAGAGCGTGCGTAAATATAAAAGTGAACATTGAAGGCAACAATTAGAGGCGACAGGCTGTTTTATGCTAGACGCAATCGTGTATATATATATATATATATATATATATATATATATATATATATATATATACCGACAAAAAACAAAAATTACGTCAACATGGGATAATCTATTTCAAGCCGTTCTGTACACGATGTTGAGGTAATTTTCTGTGGTGGATTCCGAGATGAAATTCAGTCTCCAATGAATGACAAACGCAAGAATTAAATATAAGAAATAAAATGTATTTATACAATAATACAAAGGGTAATACTGTTAGTAAATCCAGGAACGCGGTTAGTAGCATAATATATATATATATATACAGTCTGAAGTAGGACTTCCTTCGAGTCTACGTGCTTTGTAATTGACATCTACAAGCGATTTACCTCACACTATTACTCTACCTCCAACTCAGTCTCAATCTCAGTCTTCTCACTATCTGTCACACTCTCTGACTCTGGGTATTTAATGGCAGCAGTCCAAGTAACATTCTGGTCGAGTCCACTTATATGAAAAAGGGAGGACCCCCTTTCTTTCCACCAGTGTTTTCTTTCTTTTTTCTTTCTTTCTTTCTTTCGAATTTCTGCCTTATTCAAATTATTCATCCAGTGTTTTTTTTCTTTCCCAGAAACTGATCACGCTAGATAACACGTTTCTCCCAGAAACCGAAAAAAAAAATTCACAATCCATTATTTTAATTCAACTCAGCCATTATCAAAGTGTAAATATATCAAACAATATTTTAGTCTGTCATTGTTAGTTTACATAGTGGATCAAACGAAAACATATAAGACGCTAAAATCTCATGACGTCACACATGACTACGAGAGTAGAGGATAGTCCAATTTCAAAGCCATTCATTTAAGAATCATTTTCGGATTCCATAGTTGATTTTTTTGGGTTGGGCTGTTTGATGTATAAGCTTCAGTATTTTTAGTTTTTTGTCTATTGAACGTCTATGGTTGTGTTTTCGACAAGTATTTTACGGAATTGTGTTGCGGGCAGGCATGTTGGCCTAAAAAAAAATTTTCATTTTATCAAGCGTCGTGAAGATATCAGAAGATACGAAAAAATACATAAAATAAATATGTCTATATTATTTAATCTGTTATAATAAATACATATATATATATATATTTATAGCAAAAACAAGGTCTATTTCAAGCCATTATGTGCTGCTATGATCTTAGGGGGCTTTAAATAACTAATAGACAATTACTAGGATTTAGTTTTACCCGGATTATATACCAGCTCTCGGATCAGTTTAAATTGCTAATGTTACTACGATACGGATTACATACCAACGGATCGATTCTCTCTCTCTCTCTCTCTCTCTCTCTCTATATATATATATATATATATATATATATATATATATATATATATATTGCATCAAATATATTTATAGATTCTTTTTTATAGATACAAATATTTAAGTAAATACTCTGTTTATATATTCTCTCAATCATTCATATCTGCTCAATGCGTATCCAAATGTAAACTAATGACGTCACACATTCTGAAATGGACAAAAGTCCGACAATTATTTTTTTAAGGTTTTTAATATTTTTTTAAAAGGTTTTAATATTTAAAAATATCTATAAAAGAACTTTTTAAACATAAAAAATATCTTAAATAATTGTCGGACTTATCCATTTCATAATATATATATATATATATATATATATATATATATATATATATATATAGAGATTATTATTATTGAAGTGACTTGTAAGAACATATATTGTTGTTGTTATTATTATGTATTGAAAAGAACAGTATTCTATTTGTAAAAAGAAAAGGCCAGACATCTTTCCATTTCCAAATTTAGTTAATGCCATTTTGTGTTCTGGTGAAAGAATGCCAAAATGGCACCTGGATTTTCCTGGCGCCAAATCCCATAACCTTTCCTTGAAAAAAAAACAACTAACCCTCCAAACTCACTCGTTCTTTTTCTCCTTCTATTCTTTGTTCTCTTTCTCTCATAAAATATCATTCTTCAGTCTATAAACTGTTCGTATTTCTTTCGTCCAATCGATATTCTTATCAGGAGTCTTTGATGGGCAAAACCAAAACTGGTAACGAGCGGTCGCAAATAGAAATTACGATAGAACAGAAGTGATACAATATTGAAATAATACAGGACATGTTTGAAAATGTAAGCATTTACGAAAAACAGAACGTCTTATATCATTGCTATTGTTGTTAACGAAACATTGCCTGTCACAGCACCAGAGGAGTAAGAAACATTACAAGAGTAGAATGGCGCGTGGGGGGGAGGTAAGTGTCTATTGAGAAACTAATATAGTAAAATGATTAGTACTTTTATGGATTAGTTCTCCCACCTGGGCTTTTGATTGTTTATTACCAAAATAGTCCAGAAGACATTTCTTTCTTTCTTTCTTTCTTTCTTTCTTTCTTTCTTTCTTTCTTTCTTCTCCATTATTTTTCTTTAATTGTTACTATATTTTTTTTTTGCCTTCCGTAATTTCCTTCTTTCTTTCCTTCTTTCTTTCTTTCTTTTCCATTATTTTTCTTTAATTGTTACTATATTTTTGCCTTCCGTAAGTTCTTTCTTTCTTTCTTTTTCTTTCTTTCTTTATGACTCTCTCCCTATATATATATATATATATATATATATATATATATATATATATATACACTCATATATATATATATATACATATATTACTATATATATATGTGTGTGTGTGTGTGTGTGTGTGTGTACTATATATCAGGTCATTCCATAATTTCTGTCCAAATTTTGAATAAAGAAAAGTGACCAAATGTTACATTTAACTGCAGATTCAATCAACAATGTGTTTTCCCTGATTATCTATGACTTCCTTCCATCTATTAACAAGCTTACTAATTCCATTACTGTAAAATTCTTTTGATTTTGATTCGAAGAACTCACAAATTTCAGTTTTAACCTCTTCCTGTGTTACAAAAGCTGTTTCTTCCAAATGATTCTGTAAGCTACGAAACAAATGGTAGTCTGAAGGAGTAAGATCGGGAGAATAAGATGGATGAGGAATTTTCTCCCAACCAAGTTCTTCGATCTTTTGTGACGTGATTCTTGCTGTGTGGGGTCGCGCATTGTCCTTGTGAAACATCACCTCTTTTCGATTCACTAGAGCAGGTCTTTTCCCTCAAAGCTTGGTTCAAACGCTGACAGTATATTTGAGCACTAATTGTTGCATTACATGGTAAGAATTCAAAGTGGATTATTCCTTGGTGATCCCACCAGATTGAAAGAAGAAACTTTTGCCCATGAAGTTCCCTTCTCGGCTGTGGCTGGGGTCCTTCCTCTTTACCAAGCCACTGTCTCCGACGCTTAACATTTCGATAAAAGATCCATTTTTCGTCGCCAGTCACAAGTCTATCCAAAAAAGGTCAAACAAGTTGGCGAGAATGGAGAGAAGAGCAGATGTCAACTCTGGATTTGAGGTTGTTTTCAGACAATTCATGAGGCACCCATTTTCCAAGTTTAGGAACTTTTCCAAGTTGTTGAAGATGACGATGAACACTTGTATGGTTTGAACTGAGAACCACTGCCAATTCCTCAACTGATAAAGCAGGATTTTCTTTAAGGGCTGCTTTAAGAAGCTTTTCATCAAACTCAACTGGACGTCCGGTTTGATCTTCACCTTCAAGGGTGAAATCTCCACCTCTGAATTTTACAAACCATCTTCTGCAAGTTCTTTCATTCACATTTCTCTCCATAAACTGAGTGAATGTTTCTAGCCGCTTCGGCTGCTGAGTTTCCTTTCTTGAACTCATAAACCATTATGTGCCTCAAATGATTCTTGGGTACTTCCATTGTTAGCAGGGTTTTAATCAAACAAAATTTAATTTTATTGTTATCTGAAATAAAATTTGATCAGTTTAAATGCATCTAAACATAAAAATAATGTTCAGCTCCATTAGACATTATAAAATACTCTTTAAATTTCGTTCATTTTAACAAAAAGTTAAAATTCGGACAGAACTTATGAGATGACCTGATATATATATATATATATATATATATATATATATATGAAGAAATAAAGTCTTAAGATGTGCTATATTTATGGGATAGAGTGCTCAATATCAGAGATAGAGTGTGTGCAAATATAAAAGTGAACATAGAAGTTAACACTTAGAGGCGACAGTCTGTTTCATTCTAAATGCAATCCTCAGGCCACTAGCTAGCTTGCTAGCTCAATCTGTTCATTATTTATTTATCTATCTATCTATCTATCTATCTATCTATCTATCTATCTCTGTTAGTTTCTATCTATCTATCTATCTATCTATCTATCTATGTTTATTTATATCTCTTTTAGTTTCTATCTGTCCATCTATCTATATATATATATCTATTATCTATGTTCATCTATCTATCTATCTATCTATCTATCTATCTATCTATCTATCTATCCCTGTTAGTTTCTCGTTTCTATCTATCTATCTATCTATCTATCTATCTATCTATCTGTATGTTCGTTTTCTATCATATCTATCTATCTATCTATCTATCTATCTATCTATCTATCTATCTATATTTATTTATTTATTTATATCTCTGTTAGTTTCTATCTTCTATCTATCTATATATATATCTATTATCTATGTTCATCTATATCTATCTATCCATCCCCGTTAGTTTCTGTCTATCTATCTATCGATCTATCTATCTCTGTTAGTTTCTATCTCCTATCTATCTATCTATCTATCTATCTATCTATCTATCTATATATATATATATATATATATATATATATATATATATATTATCTATGTTCATCTATATCTATCTATCCATCCCTGTTAGTTTCTGTCTATCTATCTATCTATCTATCTATCTATTCATTTTCTATCTATCTATCTTGTTTTCTATCTATCTATCTATCTATCTATCTATCTATCTGTGTTAGTTTCTATCTATCTATATTTTTGTATATATATATATATATATATATATATATATATATATATATATATATATATATATATATATATATGCCAATGTTTTTCAATTTAACTATTTTTCTATCTGCATGTGTTCATATATATGTGTCAAGGTGGGTTTGCAAACTTAGGGAAATATATACGTGTGCACGTATGAATATATGTTGTTCGTTTTTGCCTGTCTCCTTTTTTTGTATGTCTAATTGACGAATGGTGCATGGAGAGGCGAAGTTCTCTTGTGTCTAGCATCTAGGGCTTTCAAAGAGAATACTCTTATCAAATATATAAAAGAGACAAAGACACCTGAGGTTTCATATATTGGAATTCTTAAAGTCACCTCTGTTGTTGAATTCTAAATTGATTGCTATCCACATATCGACAAAGGCACGCATCTTAGAAGCGCACGAGTCAGAGCTGACAGGACATGTACATGGTTTTCACTTCCTAAGATGTGACAGAATATCTTCTAGAATTTCTTCTTGTTTTGCCGAAACCTTATCAGCACCTTCTACTCTCTATCTATTTATCTACCCCTCTATATAATAAATGCGAATGTCAGTGTGTCACTATGTCACACTTATTCAACTTTACTCCTAAAGGTCCTATCCCATCATATCATAGCATTTTAGAATCAGGCCGACCCCGTGAGGAAAATTAAAAGCATTCCTGGCGGGATCTGGACCCACAATCCTGAAATTTTGGATTCCCACGTTTTCATTACTGCGATTGTTTTCGCACTCCGCCATCTTGGTTTCTGCTGATAAAAAACAAAGGGAAACAACTCCTAACTTTCAATAGCTCATGTTCTAATGAAAAAAATACTGTTCTCAAATTAGTGTTTCAAAATAATAATGTCCGTGTTTTCAACTTTTCTCCAAAAGGCCTCAGCCCAGCATATCATACCATTTTGAAGTCATCCCAACTCCATGAGCAGATTAAAAGCATTCCGGGCTGGATCCAGACCAGCAATCCTGAAATTTGGGATTCCCAAGTTTTCATTACTTTGATTACTTTCAACGATATTTTTTGCGACGAAAATCTTTGGTACGACAACAATCTTTATAAATTGGAAACACATTTGGAAATAATCGAAATGAATTGCGATGGTCACCCATGAAATAAAATAAAATGTTTGTACGGAAAGTAAGGACCTACGTACATCAAACTGTCTTTAAATTAATTGGCAGCAGATAAATTACCGTTGAACTTTTAAAAGGTGGGCTTAAATATTAATGCGATATTTAAATGAAGCTTTCGTTGTCTATCGTTGCCTATCGCATCTACCCACTCCTTACCTATTGTAATAAAGGCCCAAACAAGTATTTTTCTCACATTTTATATATGTATATATATATATATATATATACTCACATCATGTATATATATTTTTTATCACATCATGTATATATATTTTTTCTCACATCATTTTTATATATATATATGAATAGACAGAGAAGATATATATATATATATATATATATGAACAGACTGAGAAAGAGAGAAAAATATATATGTATATAAATTTACATTTTTCACATCATATATATATATATATTCTCATCATCATATATATATATATATATATATATATACATATATATATATATATTTGCACATCATGTATATATATATATATATATATATATATATATACATAAATATATTTTCTCACATCATGTATATATATATATTTGCACATCATGTATATATATATATATATATATATATATATATATATATATATATTAAATATATTATATATATATATATATATATATATATATATATATATATGAACAGACTGAGATAGATAGATAGATAGATAGATAGATATGAGCAGACTGAGGATAATAGAAAAAATTATATATATATATAAATATATATATATTCTCACATCATGTATATATATATATATATATTATATATTTCCTCACATCATCTCTCTCTCTCTATATATATATATATATATATATATATATATATATATATATATAATGAACATACTGAGATAGATAGATAGATAGATAGATAGATATGGACAGACTGAGAAAGATAGACTGTGCAGTGTTGAAAAAATTATTATATGAAGGAATGTAATATCTGAGAAAATCGTGTGTGCCTATGCGCACACAAACATTCACACGCACACTTACACACACACGTTTACCCAGACACACACACATACACACACACAAACACACACACATATATATATATATATATATATATAGCGATAGAAATAAAGAGAAAGATAGATAGAAAGGTAGATATGAACAAATTTAGATAGATAGATAGATAGATAGATAGATAGATAGATAGATAGATAGATAAAGACAGACTGAGATAGATAGATAGATAGATAGACAGATAGATAGATATGGACAGACTAAGATAGATAGATAGATAGATAGATAGATAGATAGATAGATAGATAGATAATATGAGATAGATAATAGGCTGAGATAGATAGATAGATAGATAGATAGATAGATAGATAGATAGATATGAACTAAATGAGGTAGATTGTGCAGTGGAGAAAAAATTATTGCATGAAGGAATGTAAAACATGAGAAAATTCACGCGCAAGCACCAGGACACAAAACTCACACTCACTTACACATTTTATATATATATATATATATATATATATATATATATATATATATATATATATATATATATATATATGTGTGTGTGCGTGCGTCCTTTTTGCGTGTGCCTGCTGAGAGGGAGAGAGGCTGAAACAAGCTCAGAAATTGATGTACGGATTAACCCTCATTGCATCCGAAATACAGAAATATAGAAGAATATCCATAAATACAGAAAACATTCAGAAAAATAAAGATATTTGCTAAAATGAACGTCGTCCGATATTCGAGATATTTTTGAACAATCGAACGACTGGGAAACAATTGAACCTGCTTGATCTGCCTTGAATGAGAAAAAAAAAAAAATTGGTAAAAAAAAATGAAGAAAAAAATGTCCGATCACCAGCCCGCTCTCTTTCCACGTCTGTCTGTATTGTTTCATAACAGACTGGACTGTGCCAATGGCTAAGACTCGGAAGGCCCGTGCCAGGCTGGGCTAGGCTGGGCTGGGCTGTGGCTTGATGACTAGCCACGAAAGAAAGATGGCTACCATTGAAGAAATAAGTCATCCCTGATCACCAGACACGGCAAATAAACATATAAATGCGCCCAGGTCGTCCGTGCATCTTGTTGAAGAGTTTTTTTTTCGTTGAAATGTTTCTGTAAATAGTTCTAATGGCAATGAGCCAGAAGTAGCAATGTCAGTCTACAGCAAAAGATACTGAATGCGAGATAGAAAAAAAAAAACATGGCGTCGGGAAAGATAAAAAAAAAAGAAAGATGGAAGACAGTTTATTAACTGAGAGTAGATTGTAGAATTTGGGGAGAGATGAAGACGCAAAGAGGTGGGGAAAGATGGTTGTATAGCTTTCAGAGTATACCTGTTTTGAGAATTGGTGCTACACAGTCTTCCTCCATCTACGTAATTTTTGGTTCAGTCATGTTTTCACTAGTTCATTATTCGGCGCGATAAGGTCTTCCTTAATATCATTTCAACACATTTTGTCCGGTGATATATTCGAGTGGACGTGACCTGGTTCTGAAAAGTGTAAAATGGAAACAAAGGAAGAAGAAAATATTGAGAAAAGAAGAGAAAAAAAAAGGAAAGAAAGAAAGAAAGAAAAAAAAAGAAAGATGAAAAATAAGCATGAAGAAAGAAAAAGAAAGAATGGGGAAAGAAAAGAAGAAAGAGAGAAAAAGTAAAAAAGAAAAAAACGAAAGCGAAAGAATCAAGGAAAATGGTGAGAAAGTAAGAAAGGAAGGAAGAAAGAAAGATAACAGTGGTGGAAAGAAAGAAAGAAAGAAAGAAAGAAAGAAAGAAAGAAAGAAAGAAAGAAAAAAAAAAAAAGAGAAAAAGAAAGAAAGAGAAAAACAAATAAATAAAGAAAGAAAGAAGATGACAGAAAAAGAAAAGAAAGAGGAAGAAAGAGGAAAAAAGAAACAAACAACAAAGAGAAAAAAGAAAGAAAGAAAGAAAAGAAAGAAAATAAAAAGAAATAAAGAAGAAGGAAAAAATAAAAGAAAGAAAAGAAAGAAAGAAAGAAAGAAAGAAGAGGAAAAAAGAAAGAATGAAAGAAATAGATATAAGAAAGAAAGAAGAAATAAAGAAAAAAGAAAGAAAGAAAAAGAAAGAAAGAAAAAGAAAGAAAGAAATGAAGGAAGAGGAAAAAAGAAAGAAAGACAAATAAGAAAGAAAAACAGAAAGAATTGATTGGTTCGTTTTTTACAGTTTATCAACCTTTTGCAGTTTACTTAAAGCCAAAACATATCAGACTGAGTCTTTTTTTATCTTACTAATTAACCCATAGCTGGTGGAGATAAATGTGGATTCATACCTTTCCCAAGAATATTTGCGAACTACTAGAATTGTAAAACTGCTCTCCGATTAACAATTCCGAGCAACTTTTTATTGCACCATACACACATCTAACAGTACCTGATATTTCCAAGGGGTTACTCATCTAGATCATGACCAAGCTCGACGCTGCTTAACTTCGGAGATCGTACGAGAATCGGTATATCAACATGATATATCCGATTATACCGTACTAATAGAATTTACAGCACCAAGTATTCCGAATTGGTCACTCATCTAGGTATTGACCTGGCTCGACATTGCTTAACTTCGGTGATCGTACTGGCACCAGTGTTTCAACGTGATGTGACCGCAAGCAGAAGGAAGGAAGGAAGGAAGGAAGGAAGGAAGGAAGGAAGGACGATGGAAAGATAAAAAAAAAAACAGAAAAAAAAGGAAAGGAAAGTGAAAAAAATAAGAAGAACAAATTTCGCGCCAATTCAAGAGGCAGATGCAGCAACTGCCTTTAACACTGATTTTCAAGGAAAGCATGTTCTACTTAAAATGCTCATAAATTCATCCCAAACAAGGCTATAATGCCACTAAGAAGCAAGGAGCTACTGCGAGCGAAACAGAATGAGAAGACTTTAGAAGGACCCGGAAACCCAATTCTAAACAGGAAAATAAAACGAGGAGCGTGAACCGGGCAATAACATTTTTGTAGCGCGGCATTTTTACTTATTTCACATTTTGCCTTATGGCTTACACAGTTAATAATACTGATTACTAAGAATAATTTGAAGCAACAGAATAATTGTTATGTGATATTTCAGGGTAGATATAGAAATAGTTACAACGGGTGGATTGGGCATTAAGTGATTTTCCTCTACCACTTTTCAAAAGGGTGGCTGGGCATTAAATCATTTTTCTCTACCACTGCTGAAGCAAGAGTAACAAAGGAAGGTGTACTGAACTGTTATGTAATATCAGTCCTCCTATATGGCAGTGAATGCTGGACAATCTCCTCACAGATGAAGAAGAGACTTGAAGCAAGAGAAACAAAGAAAAGAGTACTGAACTGTTATGTAATATCAGTCCTCCTATATGGCAGTGAATGATGGACAATCTCCTCACAGATGAAGAAGAGACTTGAAGCAAGAGAAACAAAAAAAAAGAGAACTGTTATATAATATCTGTCCTCTGTTATGTGAATATCACAGATGAAGAAGAGTCCTCCTATATGGCAGTGAATGATGGACAATCTTCTCACAGATGAAGAAGAGACTTGAAGCAACAGAAACAAAAAAAAGAGTACTGAACTGTTATGTAATATCAGTCCTCCTATATGGCAGTGAATGATGGACAATCCCTTCACAGATGAAGAAGAGACTTGAAGCAAGAGAAACAAAAGAAAAGAGTATTGATCTGTTATGTAATATCAGTCCTCCTATATGGCTGTGAATGATGGACAATCTCCTCACAGATGAAGGACTTGAAGCAACAGAAACAAAGAGTGTTGGACTGTTATGTAATATCAGTCCTCCTAGCAGTGAAGATGGAAATCCCCTCACAATGAAAAGACTTGTATTGTATTGACTGTTATGTAATATCAGTCCTCCTATATGGCAGTGAATACTGGACAATCTCCTCACAGATGAAGAAGGGACTTGAATCAAGAGAAAAAAAGAAAAGTGTATTGAACTGTTATGTAATATCAGTCCTCCTATATGGCAGTGAATGATGGACAATCTCCTCACAGATGAAGAAGAGACTTGAAGCAAAGAGAAACAAAGAAAAGAATACTGATCTGTTATGTAATATCAGTCCTCCTATATGGCAGTGAATGCTGGACAATCTCCTCACAGATGAAGAAGAGACTTGAATCAAGAGAAACAAAAGAAAAGTGTACTGAACTGTTATGTAATATCAGTCCTCCTATATGGCAGGGAATACTGGACAATCTCCTCACAGATGAAGAAGAGACTTGAAGCAAGAGAAACAAAGAAAAGAGTACTGATCTGTTATGAAATATCAGTCCTCCTATATGGCAGTGAATGCTGGACAATCTCCTCACAGATGAAGAAGAGACTTGAAGCAAGAGAAACAAAGAAAAGAGTACTGAAATGTTAAGTAATATCAGTCCTCCTATATGGCAGGGAATGATGGACAATCTCCTCACAGATGAAGAAGAGACTTGAAGCAAGAAAAACAAAGAAAAGCGTACTGAACTGTTATGTAATATCAGTCCTCCTATAGGCAGTGAATGCTGGACAATCTCCTCACAGATGAAGAAGAGACTTGAAGCAAGAGAAACAAAAGAAAAAGTGTACTGAACTGTTATGTAATATCAGTCCTCCTATATGGCATTGAATGATGGACAATCTCCTCACAGATGAAGAAGAGACTTGAAGCAAGAGAAACAAAAGAAAAAGTATTGATTTGTTATGTAATATCAGTCCTCCTATATGGCAGTGAATGCTGGACAATCTCCTCACAGATGAAGAAGAGACTTGGCACAAGAGAAACAAAAGAAAAGAGTACTGAAACTGTTATTAATATCAGTCCTCCTATATGGCATTGAATGATGGACAATCTCCTCACAGATGAAGAAGAGACTTGAAGCAAGAGAAACAAAGAAAAGAGTACTGAACTGTTATGTAATATCAGTCCTTCTATATGGCAGTGAATGCTGGACAATCTCCTCACAGATGAAGAAAGACTTGAAGCAAGAGAAACAAAAGAAAAGAGTACTGAACTGTTATGTAATATCAGTCCTTCTATATGGCATTGAATGATGGACAATCTCCTCACAGATGAAGAAGAGACTTGAAGCAAGAGAAACAAAAGAAAAAGAGTACTGAACTGTTATGTAATATCAGTCCTCCTATATGGCAGTGAATGCTGGACAATCTCCTCACAGATGAAGAAGAGACTTGGAACAAGAGAAACAAAGAAAAAAAGAGTACTGAACTGTTATGTAATATCAGTCCTCCTATATGGCAGTGAATGCTGGACAATCTCCTCACAGATGAAGAAGAGACTTGAAGCAAGAGAAACAAAGAAAAGAGTACTGAACTGTTATGTAATATCAGTCTTCCTATATGGCAGTGAATGCTGGACAATCTCCTCACAGATGAAGAAGAGACTTGGCACAAGAGAAACAAAGAAAAAAGAGTACTGAACTGTTATGTAATATCAGTCCTTCTATATGGCATTGAATGCTGGACAATCTCCTCACAGATGAAGAAGACTTGAAGCAAGAGAAACAAAGATTACTGAACTGTTATGTAATATCAGTCCTCCTATATGGCAGTGAATGCTGGACAATCTCCTCACAGATGAAGAAGAGATTTGAAGCAACAGAAACAAAGAAAAGAGTACTGAACTGTTATGTAATATCAGTCCTTCTATATGGCATTGAATGCTGGACAATCTCCTCACAGATGAAGAAGAGACTTGAAGCAAGAGAAACAAAGTAAAGAGTACTGAACTGTTATGTAATATCAGTCCTCCTATATGGCAGTGAATGCTGGACAATCTCCCTCACAGATGAAGAAGGACTTGAAGCAAGAGAAACAAAAGAAAAAGAGTACTGAACTGTTATGTAATATCAGTCCTCCTATATGGCAGTGAATACTGGACAATCTCCTCACAGATGATGAAAGACTTGAATCAAGAGAAACAGAAAAGACTTGAATATGGCAAGAGAAACAAAATGAAAAGAGTACTGAACTGTTATGTAATATCAGTCCTTCTATATGGCAGTGAATGCTGGACAATCTCCTCACAGATGAGAAGAGACTTGAAGCTTAAAGAGAAACAAAAGAAAAAGTACTGAAATGTTAAGTAATATCAGTCCTCCTATATGGCAGTGAATGATGGACAATCTCCACAGATGAAGAAAGACTTGAATAAAGAAAACAAAAGAAAAGGGTACTGTTATGTAATATCAGTCCTCCTATATGGCAGTGAATGCTGGACAATCTCCTCACAGATGAAGAAAAGACTTGAAGCAAGAGAAAACAAAGAAAAAAGTACTGAACTGTTATGTAATATCAGTCCTCCTATATGGCTGTGAATGATGGACAATCTCCTCACAGATGAAGAAAAGACTTGAAGCAAGAGAAACAAAAAGTACTGAAATGTAATATCAGTCCTCCTATATGGCAGTGAACTGGACAATCTCCTCACAGATGAAGAAGAGACTTGAAGCAAGAGAAACAAAAGAAAAGAGTACTGAACTGTTATGTAATATCAGTCCTATATGGCAGTGAATGCTGGACAATCTCCTCACAGATGAAGAAGACTTGAAGCAAGAGAAACAAAAGAAAAGAGTACTGAACTGTTATGTAATATCAGTCCTCCTATATGGCAGTGAATGATGGACAATCTCCTCACAGATGAAGAAGAGACTTGAAGCAAGAGAAACAAAGAAAAGAGTACTGAACTGTTATGTAATACAATATCATGTCCTTCTATATGGCAGTGCAAGAGAAACAAAAGAAAGAGTACTGGACAATCTCCAGATGACTCCTCACAGATGAAGAAGAGACTTGAAGCAAGAGAAACAAAGTAAAAGTACTGAACTGTTATGTAATATCAGTCCTCCTATATGGCAGTGAATGCTGGACAATCTCCTCACAGATGAAAGAATTTGAAGCAACAGAAACAAAGAAAAGAGTACTGAACTGTTATGTAATATCAGTCCTTCTATATGGCATTGAATGCTGGACAAGTCTCCTCACAGATGAAGAAGAGACTTGAAGCAAGAGAAACAAAGTAAAGAGTACTGAACTGTTATGTAATATCAGTCCTCCTATATGGCAGTGGATGCTGGACAATCAAGGTGAAGAAGAGACTTGAAGCAACAAAATGATGCTGTGAATATCAGTTCCGAATGTTAGTAGAAACGGTGAAATTTTAGAAAATGGAATCAAATAGGGCACTTATACTTAACATCAGAAAAAGAAAGTTGAACTTCCAAGGGTACATAATGAGGAAAGAAAGTTTGGAAAATCTGATACTGACAGGAAAGCTTGCAAGAGGAACAGAGAAAAAAGAAAAGATAACTTAGTGAGCTTTAGTAAATGGATGGCGGTCCAAGTTTTAGGTAAGAAAATACAAATATCAAATTTATTAAGAGCTACAAAAAGTCATCAATGGACACGGCGTATAGAAGAAGAATTCAAATTAGATAAAGATCATCATCATCATCTTGCGGC
>CAHIKZ030005496.1:1552500-1557500 GCA_903632075.3 Acanthosepion pharaonis
ATGCACAAGCTCGTATGTGGCAGCAATATTCAAATCATGAACGAACGGTAGAGTTATAAATATGTAAGATAAATTGCGGAGAGAAAAATGGTCTAGCACGACAGAATGAACCAAATTTCCTAGCAGTACATCTAGTGATTGTTTCAATAGACTCTTTACGTTTCATGCCTGTGGAAAATGTTAACCCGAGAAGGCGCAATGAGTCTCTCTTCTGGAGGTTAGCATCAGCCATGTTGATGGAAGGCAGAAAGATGTCTCTCAGATAGAGGATAGTTTCGTTTTGGAAGGGTTAAAAATAACAAGCCATTCTTTACCCCAGTTCCGTCCACAGTAAGACAATAAACTACGTCCGTGTCCTGGGTAAGACAATAAACTACCTCCATGTCCTGGGTAAGATGATAAACTAGTCATCTGATCAGTAGCTTTTGATGCGCGTGGGTCCACCTCTTGATTGCTGGTGTTGCCTGCTCCACGCTGAACCGGGGTGTTAGCATCTATGGGCAAATAGTTAACCCATAAACTGGAGTCAAAACTTTATGAAAGTGTAAAAATAGGTTTTAACTGAGGAAAAAAATATTACCAGCAATACATGTTTGATGGAAAAATATTAACAGCAATGCATTTTTGAAGAAAAAAATATCAACAGCAATACATTTTAAAAAAAAAAATATTACCAGCCATACATTTTTAAATATATATATATATATATATATATATATTTAAAAATGTAAAAAGAATACATATTCTATTCATACGAACCTATCCTAAAAATCATGTTGTCATTAAATAAGCTTGAGGTTGATATGCTGTAAAACAAACCAAAACAAACTCAACTTTACCTCAGTTAACTGTAGATCGAAGGTCATTTTTGAGATCAGCTGCCATTTTGACCTTAGAGAACTGACAAGATTTACTATTAAGATAGCAGTGTTTATTCCCAAGATAGAGCTTAAATTATACATAATATCCCAGCCAATTAAGGATCATACTGCACCTCGAACCCCTCCAAGGGAAGTGCTAAATTTCATCAAGATAAGACAATGCCTTCTTTAGCGAGAGCCGGGTTTTTTTTTCTGTTTTTACGGTATTTTCAATAGGAGATTTAATATTTGTTTTCGATACAAATTCCTATATAAATAATAGCTGGCCACTCCTATTCAAGAATACTCGTCTATTAGGCTGAATAGTCAATAATCTGAACAACACCAGCACCTCGGTCACGATGACTTGTGACTTCGTACTAACACAGCTATCGAGGCCCAAATTTCACGCTTGTTTTCAGCCATTTTCTAACGCTGCCGCCGTTGGGATCGTCCCTTTCCAGACAGATATCAGGAAGTCTCCTTCCTAACAAATCGATTATGGTGAGATTCGAACCTGGGTCTTATGCTCAGAAAGCCAACGTTCTAACCATTCGGCCATTACTATATCAATTATATAAAGATTAGACAATGCGTTTTTTTTTTTTGTTTTTTTTTAGCTAGAGCCGTTTTTTTCTGTTTTTACAACATTTGTAAATAGGAAAATCAGTATGGGTTTTTGATCCTCAATCTATATCAATCCGCTTATATAAGCAAACACTTGCATATTACATTCCAGTTATCATGTGTAAAAAATAAAAACACTTACATAATATAATAGGTAACAGCAATTTCGTTCTAAAACAGAGCATACCCTGATGAAAAAAAAGGACCCAAAATTGATAAAAACAAAATTTTATCGTAAAAAATATTTGTTATTATGAAGCAGGAACTCCATAGTATTTTCCATTATTTTTTTAAATATTTTTAATCCTTTCTAGCACGTTCGATATTTTGCTTAAAATCTTTTTTTTTACGTCAGCGGAAATTCAGTATTTGTTTTCGATACATATTCCTACATCAAGACGCGTATATAAACAAACATTTGCATATTATATTCCAGTCATTATCGCTGTAAAAAAAATAGTAAATATAATACATTATGGCAACATTATTACATAAATTTAAATATGCATGAGACAAAATATAATTCACTAAACCATGATAGAACATTTTTTTTAAAAAACGAATACTGTGAAGAGACTATATATATACCACAGGGCTGACGATAAATAAATAAATACGAGCTGGTTTGCTAATGTTAACCATTTTAAAATAAACGCGAGAAAGAAAGAAAGAAGTATAATAAAATATATACTAATTATTTTGAAGATTACACCCGTTTTAAGCTATAATTCCAGTTTCTCATGCAATGTGTTAACTATGAAACAGTGGAACAATAAACCTTCCTTTACGTTTTTAAATATACTGTAAATTATTTAATCAAAATATATTGACGGCACATTTTATGTGTCCATCCGTGTCCCTGAAACCCCTTTAAGTCGGGCCACATTTGCTCTATCTAAATACACATATTATAACTTTATGGGGTTAGGATGACCTCTGGATTGAAAATCTGGCCTTCATCCGGTCATTGGACATCGAGAATTGGGATTTACATCCGGGTGAAGAGGGAACTGTTAAAAATTAAAATTTGATTTATCTATCTATCTATTTATCGATCACAGTCTGTTTATTATCTATCTATTTACATTATTTATCTCAGGATATACATTATCTATCTATCTATCTATCTATCTATCTATCTATCTATTTCGTATCTATCTATCTATCTATCTATCGCAGTCTATTTATTATCTATTTACATTATTTCTCTCAGGATATACATTATCTATCTATCTATCTATCTATCTATCTATCTATCTATTTCGTATCTATCTATCTATCTATCTATCGCAGTCTATTTATTATCTATTTACATTATTTCTCTCAGTATGTACATTATCTATCTATCTATCTATCTATCTATCTATCTATCTATCTATTTCGTATCTATCTATCTATCTATCTATCGCAGTCTATTTATTATCTATTTACATTATTTCTCTCAGTATGTACATTATCTATCTATCTATCTATCTATCTATCTATCTATCTATTTCGTATCTATCTATCTATCTATCGCAGTCTATTTATTATCTATTTATCATTATTTCTCTCAGTATGTATCCATTATCTATCTATCTATCTATCTATCTATCTATCTATCTATTTCGGCTTCTATTTTTATCTATTTATCTATCTATCTACATTATCTATCTATCTATTATCTATCATCTATCTATCTATCTTATTTCTATCTATCTATCTATCTATGTAGTCCATTTTTATCTATCTATTTCTCTATCTATCTATCTAT
The DNA here is from genome assembly GCA_903632075.3 of Acanthosepion pharaonis. NCBI lineage: Eukaryota > Metazoa > Mollusca > Cephalopoda > Sepiida > Sepiidae > Acanthosepion > Acanthosepion pharaonis. Next base: position 1,555,741 of record CAHIKZ030005496.1, read on the forward strand.
CATATCTATCTATCTATGCATCTATCTATCTATCTATCTATCTATCTATATCTATCTATTTATTATCTATCTATCTATCTATCTATTCTATCTATCTGCATATCTATCTATCTATCTATCCATCTATCTATCTATCTATCTATCTATCTATCTATCTATCTATCTATCCTCTATATGTCTATCTATCCTCTATCTATTTATTATCTATTTCTGTTCTTCAGTATGTACATTATCTATCTATCTATCTATCTATTATCTATCTATCTATCTATTTCTATCTATCTATCTATCTATCTATCTATCTATTTATTATCTATTTACATTATTTCTCTCTATCCATTATCTATCTATCTATCTATCTATCTATCTATCTATCTATCTCTATCTATCTATCTATCTATCTATCTATCTATCTATCTATCTATTTATTTCTCTCTAGTATGTACATTATCTATCTATCTATCTATCTATCTATCTATCTATTATTTCTCTCTATCTATCTATCTATCTATCTATCTATCTATTTACATTATTTCTCTCAGGTATGTCATTATCTATCTATCTATCTATTCTATCTATCTATCTATCTATCTATCTATCTATCTATCTATCTATCTATCTATCTATCTATTTATTATTTCTCTCAGTATCTCAGGATCTATCTATACATTATCTATCTATCTATCTATCTATCTATCTATCTATCTATTTCGTATCTATCTATCTATCTATCTATCGCAGTCTATTTATTATCTATTTACATTATTTCTCTCAGTATGTACATTATCTATCTATCTATCTATCTATCTATCTATCTATCTATCTATCTATTTCGTATCTATCTATCTATCTATCTATCGCAGTCTATTTATTATCTATTTACATTATTTCTCTCAGTATGTACATTATCTATCTATCTATCTATCTATCTATCTATCTATCTATTTCGTATCTATCTATCTATCTATCTATCTATCTATCTATTATCTATTTATCTATTTATTTACATTATTTATCTATCTATCTATCTATCTATCTATCTATCTATTTCTATCTATCTATCTATCTATCGGTCTATTTATTATCTATCTATCTATCTATCTATGCGTATCTATCTATCTATCTATCTATCTATCTATATCTATCTATCTATTTCTATATCTATCTATCTATCTATCTATCTATTTATTATCTATTTCTATTTCTATCTATTTCTATCTATCTATCTATCTATCTATCTATCTCTCATATCTGTCTATCTATCTATCTATTTGTCTATCTATATATCTATTTCTATCTATCTATATATCTATTCTATCTATCTATCTATCTATTCATCTATCTATCTATCTATCTATCTATCGTCATCTATTTATCTATCTATTTATTATTTATCTATCTATCTGTCTATCTATCTATCTCTATCTATCTATCTATCTATCTATATCTATCTATCGCAGTCTATCTATCTTCTATCTATCTATCTATCTATTTATCTATCTATCTATCTATCTATCTCTCTCAGTATTCATTATCTATCTATCTATCTATCTATCTATCTATCTATATCTATCTATCTATTTCTATCTATCTATCTATCTATCTATCTATATCTATCTATCTATCTATTCTAGTCTCTATTATCTATCTATCTATTTATCTATCTATCTATCTATCTATCTATCTATCTATCTATCTATCTATCTATTTCTATTATCTATCTATCTATCTATCTATCTATCTATTTCTATCTATCTATC
>CAHIKZ030005496.1:1572500-1575000 GCA_903632075.3 Acanthosepion pharaonis
TGATTGTTCAGTAAGGATATAAATATCCAGCACAATATCCACCCTGGGATTCCAAGCAGGTCCATCTGCTCAGGCCTATTTGGGTATCTGCAACATCCATAGACCCAACCTGTAATTTATATTGCAACTATAGTGAGCGGACCTTAGTTATACTTCAAGTATATAGACTATATCCGGTAGCAAAGCCTCTGCTCGGGAGATTGGAGATTTTTTAAGAGAATAGAACCACCTCTTAATGTTGGTCCCAGGTCAACACTGACTCGGGGTAGTAGCACCTGATAGGGTCCCAGCTATGGGCAAATAGTGAAACCCTAAACAAAAAATCATTTTCATAGTAAAAATACCAGCAAAACAAATTACCAAGTTTAAAGTAAAATTGAAGACACAGCATACACTGTCAAAAAAAATAATAATTAAGAAATTTGCTTTGATTAATCTACTGTCTTGTAAGTGTAGAATTTGGTAATAGCAACAGACAGTACTCAACTGCAAAAGAAATTGCATCTGAGTGATCAAGCTAATCTTCTGGACAAATTGGTAGGTGGTTTATGTAACAGCTTGGGAGATTCCATTCTGTTACCCGGGTAAGCCTATTCTGTAAGTTCTGATTGGCTGATGATTCCGGGGTGGATATTGTGCTCAATAAATATCCAGCATACTGTGACTATTCAAGAAACGAAATGTATTGAGCCAGCCAACTGGACGCTAGTTGGAAACCTCCTTGCGAAGGTGAGTCTCACACACTTGATTGTTAAGTAAGGAGAAACAAGTTTCCACTCCTCGATTGATTTTGTAGGATTATTCGATAAGAAAAATGCAGCTAAACAATTATAATTTAATCATTTTGTAAACTTAAGCACCCTCTTAAAACTTAGAAATGTTGTACCCTCAAAACAAATAGTGTTTCAAAATGGGGGTTATTCCTTTGACACCGCTATTACACCGTTTCTTTACTCCATCGGTAATGGTTTTTTTTTGTTTTGTTTTTTTTAACTTAAGTAAATATAACGCACCCGACTGGTTTTCGAACTCGGTTTTCCGATTTCTCATTTTTTTAGCTTTTATCCATTACACCACCTGCACATCCAAGCAACTGAAATGAAGATTAAATAAAATAAATACTTATGTAAAAGTAACAAAACTGTGACTGTGTTCAATAGAGGGACATGTATGCAGTTACAACCGAGTTTATTTTTGTCAGCCATTTTTATTTTTGACGCTAGTTGGAAACCTCCTTGCGACGGTGAGTCTCCCGCTCTTGATTGTTCAAAAATTCCTGAAAAGAATGAAATCTCACAATGGCCTGAATGTTTTTTTTTTTTTTTTTTAGGGAGGGGTCCACGTTTAGTTCTGTCCCTTCGATGACTGAATTGAAACCCTGAACCAACCATTTTGATTCCTCACACCTTCAACCGAAGCCGTCCTTAATGCTTTCTCTTTATTGTTTCTATTATGGGGTGTTTTGTAGATTCCCTGCGAGTATGCGGCATTTTCTTGTAGGTAGGATTGAAGGTAATGGATAAATTCTTGTGACTGATTAACTAGGTCAAGGACAGATAAGGAAGGCCATCCCCCCTCTTTCCCCCTTTCGCCTTGTGCCACAATTTTTGTATTTTCATACAAAATAAATATCTACATTCAGTTAAAACCCAGTTTACTTTTGTCAGCCAACTGGACGCTAGTTGGAAACCTACTTGCGAAATTGAATTTCACACTCTTGATTGTTCAAGATTAAATTAAACAAGGAAGGCATCGTAGTTTTTTAACCCAAATACATTCGAATTTTTCGAAAGAGTTCAGTTTTCATCTAATGTATACAGGGTACGATGGATAAATTTCGCCATTTTATATTTTTAATTTCGCACATGCGCGTTGTTTGTTTTTGATTTTTGTCGAATGCACAGTATAGTAGGATCACTTGGGTACCGTCTGTGAGAAAAATAGTATTATGGAGCAATTCACTCAGCCAAAATTTGGAAAAAGCATGCCGCACTGCTTGGCATTCGCGCCGGGAACTCTAATACGAACATTTTGGGTGTCAAACTGAGCACACTGCGGAGGATTCGGATAGAGTTAGATGATTACAAACAGTCAAAAAAAAAAACTCATTCTGATAAGAAAAGAATTCCCGAATTTGTTGGTGAGAGCCTGAAACCCGACACGGAGGCCTACGTCAAGTGCCTTGATTGTTGGGTGACGCGCAGTTGAACTAGAGACCAACAAAACTCAATGCAACACCAAAGATGAACTGAAGGCAAGGATTATGGCAGCATTCAGCAACTGACAAAGAGACGACTCAGAACAGTTGCAGAAGATTCCGAAGTCGTCAAGAGGCCGTGGTTGAAGTCAATGGAGATTTTATTGAATAAATTTACTCTTTACTATTTCAAAATATTTTTGTGTAATGTAGCTGACAATTTTTCCATTGCACCTTGTATATACATATATATATATACGTTTCATTAAATAATATAGACAAGTGTTGTCTATTTATTTTATG
>CAHIKZ030005496.1:1580000-1590000 GCA_903632075.3 Acanthosepion pharaonis
TATATAGATTTTCAGGGTTTCTATTTTGACTGATTTAAATACATTAATTAAGGAATAAAACTTGATATGAAAATCAGGTAGTATTTACTGAACTACCTAATTCTACATACCTGTGCTAGACATATTGAGATATTTACCTGCCCATACGTCCAAGATCTCCCTTTTTGTGTGTTGCCGGTTTAGTCCAAAGGAACGGATAAGTGCATACTTTATCTACCGGAGCAGAAGCCGATAATTTTACACAGAGAATCCTCCATTCGCCTTCAGGATACCAATCGGGATTTTTTTGCAAGGATTACTCAATAGCTTCCACTATTTATGACCATAATGCCCCTGTTAGTATCTCGGTTAGTTTTGGATGTGTCTTTGTGTTAATATCGGTCTTAAGAAAGGGGATTCCCTCATGAGGTGAAAAGTAAGTAAAAAGCGCGCCACATATTGAGCAGAGGCTTATGGGTAAAATTTGGTAGACGAAACTCACCGGAAACCGTCTATAGCTATGCTCGCATGAAGTCACAATCCATCGTGACCGAGCGATGACATTATCATGACAGAGAATGAGCTCCCTACTAGAAGCTGTGGTCCACGCAGAATGGTTGCAGTGTAAAACCCAGGTGGGATTTGTGCGTGTTCAATAAAAACAAATGTGCCTGAGCGAGCGTCTGCAACGGGGAGTCGCTCGCTACTCTAGCATAGAGGCATACTCAGTCATCAGTAGACAGCTATATTCTTAGAATTTTCTTTTCCCTTAACTATTTACAAGACAGCTGAGGGGGCGTGGGTAAATGAGAGTTTCCTTAAGCCAAGTTTTACAGCCATTTAAAACGAAGGTAGTCTAGTCAAACATGATAATTCACCCATTGCTGGCGGTAAATATAAAAAAGACAAAGAAAAGTATTTCATTAGAAGTTTACATCTATTCATGTTTCTTTGCAACCATAACTCGTTTTGAGTATTTTAGTTAAAAACAGGTCGTGTGTCCAGATTTAAAAGTGGAAAAACGGCTCAATACTTTGCCTTTTTTTGTCTCCAAAAATGCGTTTTGTGTATCTAATTTAAAAAGTGATGGTGCCTTCTGATTTAAAATTGAAAAAAGAAAAACGCCTCGATATTATGTGTTTCTTAGTCTACAAAAAGCGTTTTGTGTGTCGCATTTAAAAACTGATGGCGACTTCAGATTTAAAAAAAAAAATTGGAAGCATCGCACTTAAAAAAACTAATGTCGCCTTTAGATTTAAAAGTAAAAAAACTCAATACTCTGTCTCTTACTGTAAAAAAAAGCGTGTTTTGTATATCAGTTAAAAACTTAGGGTGCCTTCAGATTTAAAAGTGAAAAAACGCCTCAATATTTTGTTTCTGTTTCCAAAAAAGTGTTTTCTCTATCTAATTAAAACTAAAACTGATGGTGCCTTTTGATTTAAAATTGAAACACCGCGTCAATACTTTGTGTTTCTTTTCTCCAAAAAGCGTTTTCTGTATCTCAGTTAAAAACTTCAGGGCGACTTCAGATTTAAAAGGGAAAAAAAGTTATAAGCATCTCACTTAAAAACTAATGGCGTCTTTAGATTTAAAAGTGAAAAAACACAATACTCTGTCTCTTACTGTAAAAAAAGCGTATTTTGTATATCAGTTAAAAACTTAGGGTGCCTTCAGATTTAAAAGCGAAAAAACGCCTCAATACTATGTGCTTCTAACTCTCCAAAGAGCGTTTTCTGTATCTCAGTTTAAAATGGATGCCACTTTCAGATTTAAAAGTGTAAAAAAGAAATGAATATTTGTGCATTAGCCCCCGAAAATCATTTTTAACATATTGTTAAATAACAAAACAAACTAATGGTTGCTTCAGGTAGCGAATGAAAACTTCAGATTCTTAGAAATCAGATCTTTAAGGTTATCAAATATGGCTACACACTACCGAAATGCATACAAATACACAAAAAATACGGTGAAAATACATGGCTAAACGGTGACATCATATTTAAAAAATGGTCCACGTACGATTACCGAAGATAAGCAACATCGAGCCTGGTCATTACCGAGATGGGTGACCACTTGTGAATACGAGGTGCTGTAAGCCTAGATGTGCGGTTGGTGTAATAATAGTTTGGAAGTATTAATCGGGGAACCGATTGCCCGTACGATCACCGAAGTTAAGCAACGTCGAGCATGTTCAGTAACTAGATGGGTGACCACTTCTGAATACCAGGTACTGTAAGCTAGGATGTGAAAGTTGTGTAATGGATAATGGCTCTGAATTAGTAATCAGAGAGCCAAGTTCCCGCACGATCTCGGAAGTTAACGTGAGCCTGGTCATTATCTAGATGGGTGACCGTTTGGAAATACCAGGTGCTGTAAGCTTGGATGTACAAGTGGTATAATGGATAATAGCTCTGAATTAGTAATCAGGGAGCAAAGTTCCCGTACGATCATTGAAGTTAAGCAACGTCGATCCTGGCCAGTAACTACATGGGTGACCACTTGGGAATACCAGGTGCTGTAAGCTTGGATGTGAAAGTTTTGTAATGGATAATGGCTCTAAATGAGTAATCATGGAGCCAAGTTCCTCTACGATCACTGAAGTTAAGCAACGTCGATCCTGGCCAGTACCTAGATGGGTGACGGCTTGGCAATACTAGGTGCTATAGCTTGGATATGTGGTTGGTGTAATTGATTTACGGCCACGTCACAGTGAAATACCGGTCCCTCTACAATCACCGAAGTTAAGCAACGCCGAGCCTGATAGGTGACCGCTTGGGAATCCCAGGCGCTGTAAGCTTGGATGTGTGGGTGGTGTAATGAATAATAGCTGGGAGTTGTCAGTCGGAGAGCCGAGTTCCAATTCCCGTCGGGTTCGTTATAATCATTTACGTATAAATACCCATTGGAAAGGCATGAATCGACCGCTTCTCCCCCAACTATGGGTTCATCAGTAAGATTTGTTTCACTAAATCATTATTATCGCCAAATACAAAAAATCTTATGCTCTAAAAACATTTTTTCGCTTCTCATAATCATCCAAATCCAGAAGAACCGTAGAAAACGAATGAATATAAATATCATGAAATAGATAGATAGATAGATAGATAGATAGATAGATAGATAGATAGATAGATAGATAGATAGATAGATAGATAGATAGATAGATAGATATGAAGAGACTGAGATAGATAGATAGATAGATAGATAGATAGATAGATAGATAGATATGAAGAGACTGAGGTAGATAGATAGATAGATAGATAGATAGATATGAAGAGATAGATAGATAGATAGATAGATAGATATGAAGAAACTGAGATAGATAGATAGATAGATATGAAGAGACTGAGGTAGATAGATAGATAGATAGATAGATAGATAGATAGATAGATAGATAATCAAGAGATTGAGATAAATAAATAAATAGATAACGAGCAGAGCTAAAAAGAATTGACACACAGATGGAAACATTGATAGTGTGGAATAATGTATTATTCCACTTACGACATTTTTACGCGCGCGCGAGTTTCCTCCCTTCTTCCACGCTTGTGTGCGCGCGCGCTTTTGACACCCCCCTTTCTGTCTCTTTTAGTCTAATACAGTAGTAACTATTTGGGTCGATAGTCAAACGACCTGCTACTCCTGTTTATGCAAATTAGATTTTTGAAATCTTGCCGCGAAAAATTTGTGACGTCAACGACAAACTGTTGTTTCAAAAAAGTCAGTTCTGATCCAGACTCGGACCTAAGCAGACTCATTTTTAGCCATGTCAATATGCAAGGTTGACTGACAAAGGATATCTTACGATGCCAACACCAAATATTAATTCTGCGTCCCTTTTGGATCGTCATTCAAAACCCTTTTATAAGACGATGTATATACCAAATGATTAATCCTTCGTCCCTTTTGGCTCGTCATTCAAAGTCCTCCTCCGAGATGATGCAAAACATCCAAAATATTAATTCCTCGGCCCTTTGAGACTCGTCATTCAAAGTTCTACTCCGAGACGATGCAGAACATACAAAATAACAATCCGTCGTCCACTTTGGGTCTCGTCAGAAATCTGTTTTGAACCAGTACAAAAAAAAATATATGTACATAACATTCACTCTCATTACCTAAAAACTCGCAGTGAGTATTTTTTTCCTTGTATGAATATTACCATGTACATTGACTTACTGGAACCTTCCTTCTTCAAGAAATTTCCCGCCTTTAGCCATCTTGTTTTCTATTTTGGCGCGGAACTTTTTCATTGGTCCCTACCACGGGACAAATTACTTGTTTTTCCTGCATTTAATAAAAATTACTCTTGTTGAAACCCAGTCTTTTTCAGTCATTCCGAGGAGGCTATCTTGTTAATATATTTTAATCGTGCACGTGTGGATTAACCACATTTCTTCGTTGTTCATTTACGCACATTTGATCTTTTTACTTTGCTTGTAGACTCGGTAGTTTAGTGTGGTGTCTGGCACAAGGCCACTTAGTAATAAACCAGCACTGCACCCTACCGGGCCTGCAACAATAGATAATTAACAGACAGTGAGATGACGTATCATTCTGAAAGTCCACACACACGTGCACGCGCGTCTACACACACACACACACACATAAATAAATAAATAAATAAATAAATATATATATATATATATTTTATTACCTCAATCTTTATTATAGTGGAAAATTCGTCTATTTAGACACCCCATATTTCGAGAAATCCTTGCAAAGAATGTGGATTCTCCGACAGGAATCGAAGCTGCATACCTCTTTGTAGAAGTTTATATAGAAAAAATAAAAGAGAAGAAGCTTTCTTTAAAAGGGAAAATAACGCCTTGCTTCCTGTAGCCTTCCTCGTAGCACGCTGGACCCAACGCTGGTCTGCCCTAAAAAGAGCTCTGCAGTTTCGATCCCAACTGGAAACGCGTTTTCTTGACTAGGATTTCTTGAATGCGCAAACCGATAAATGCCATACACACTGTTTAAGAAATATAAAGTGGCTTCTGTTTCAAATACGATGTATCCAATGTAATAACGTTTGAAGTAATATATACATCGGTCTTACCTTTACAACCTTATCTCGTCGTCTTACCTACCATCTCTCAGAATCTACTGCCATAAACAGCATATAATAACAACTTGCAACTTTTGCATTAACAGATTTACCTCCGCCGAAATACGAACATTTCTAACCAACAATACTAAATTTATGCACAAAATAATTGTAAAACACGCCTACAAATTTTCTAAGCAATTAATACTAAAACTAAAAGCCCAACCATAAGCAAAATGGTATTTAATACCGCCACAAACATAATACAGGGTTGTCCGAAAGACTAAGAAAATTTTCTATTTAAGCGATCTGGGGAGTATTTTCATCAAAGAGAGAGTTTCACATGAACGATACCAGAATACCCATCAGTTGAAAGACGTCGTTCGGAGAGTCTACAAAAAAAACAAACAACAAAAGCACAGCTTCGTAAAATATCGCACAGGACATGGCGCCGTATCATTCCATGAAAATGATCGTCTTCATAACAGACCTTCTCGATGTGTGATGGCATCAATTAAAGTGAATAAACCGAATCCAGTTCATGTGCTTTGTATTACTTGTTGTTCTATTGTTCTCGTTACTGATTTGGTAGCGGGTGACAAGACTTTCTGACCACCCTGTATATTTCTGTACAGTACAGAGTGGTCCGAAAGTCTTGTTACCCCTATATATTATCTTCTATTTAAAATGGCTGCCACGAAAATGATAGTGATCATAGAGACCTTCTCGATGTATGACAGCGTCAATGAAAGTGAATAAACTGAATCCAGTACATGTGCTTTGTATTACTTGTTCTTCTTTTGTTCTCATTACTGTTTTGGTAGGCAGTGACAAGACTTGCGGATCCCCCTGTACAACAATTTAAATATCTGGGAAGTGATAGTACATAGTACTTAGTTTACTTTCTCTAGGTAAGTGTTTAACTATTAATGCAAGGAATTTTTGTCCTAATTTGTTCTTTAACATTTGGTTGTATGGGAGTGTATACCAAATTATTTTTCTACTTCTAATTTGGTATACACGCCCCATACAACATAGTAACATATAGTTTCTCACGTATGTAAATATACATATATATATATATATATATATATATATATATATATATATATATATATATATATATATATGTGTGTGTGTGTGTGTGTGTGTGTATTGTTTTTATTTTCTCAAAAATCCAATAATTGACGAAATAACGAAATCTGCTGATGGTTTCTTCTGTAATTTCCAGACAAGAATATTCCTGTTGATCATGTTGATCTTCGCATGTTGAGGAGGAAAGGAAGTGCGCATGCGCGTCCGGTACTCAACGACGGCATCGAAATGTCTGCCTGCTATTTTCAGCAATAAAGGGACAGAGATAGATAAAGCGTGGGGGCGGGGGGAGACGAAAGAAGGAGAGACATGTTGTTGGAGGCTAGAATTGAACTGTGAGAGGAAATTAAGTGGGCGTTCACCACTGGTCAAATACCAATTGCCTCAAAACATTTCTTTCATATTGCGCATATTCTCTTGTCTTGGAAAAAAAAAAAAATGATTGTCTTTCTCCCCTTGAATGATATTTCACAACCATTAAGAGATCAAGTGAAAGTAAATCTTTTCAAATCTCGTCAACTTATCTTGTATTTTTGGGGTTGTTTTTATTTCAGACAGAATCCTATAGAAAATTTGTAAAAGCCAGATATATTCCGTTACTCGCGTGCCAGGAAAAGAGTTTCGATCAGGATATATTATCTGGCTATATTTCTGAGATGAGGTATTATGTACACTATTTACATTATTCAGACTATTGTCCTCATCTTTCTTGCCATATTTATCACAACGTTTCGGCCCTTCAGTATCTGTCTATATTTCTGAGATGAGGTATTATGTACACTATTTACATTATTCGGACTATTGTTCTCATCTTTCTTGCCATATTTATCACAACGTTTCGGCCTTTCAGTATTTGTCTATTTTTCTGAAATGAGGTATTATGTACATTATTTACATTATTCGGACTATTGCCCTCATCTTTATCGCCATGTTTATCACAACGTTTCGGGCGTTGTAATCTCCGGACTTCCTCAGGTGTTTGGAATGTCGAACTGAACTTTTCTAGTTCCACGTGCCATGTCTAATGAATGTTAGCTATCTCCTGCTTAATTCCCCTCTCCAACTTCTCCACTGCCTTAACCAGGTATTGAACTCACAATCTTTAGGTCCTGTCACTGGATCTAACGCCTTTATCCACTGTGCCATGTGCCCCTTGTCAGACACATATTTTACATAGATAATAATTAATCGTAATATGTGAGCTAGACTTGTGTGTACAATTTTTTTTATATTTCTTTAAGTCATGGACTAACAGGAATTCATCCAATGAGTCTATGGGAACCTTCTTCTTCTTCTTCTTCTTCTTCTTCTTCTTCTTCTTCTTCTTCTTCTTCTTCTTCTAAATATATTCTAATTATTTTTTAAAAATATGATTCCTTCGCTACATAAGAGTTCTCATGTTTCAAAAACGAGAGCCGAGAACCTCAATAGAATTATTAAAATCAAATTGAATTAAAGTATCAAGCCCTGTTTCAGCCTCTAGCGAAAATTTATATATATATATATATATATATATATATATATATATATATATATATATATATATATCCTTTTATAAATATCAGTAGCTTTTGATGGGGTTAAATTGGCAAAATGACCTACATCCTAAGGCTTCTTAATTTTAAAGCCTCCAAAACGAAACTGTCTCCTCTAATCGTCTTAGAGAAAATTATTTGATTTACATCGGGATGGCTGATGCTAACCTCCAGGAGAGCTACTTGCGCTTTCTTTGGTTAACGTTTTCTGCTAATATGACGTGGAATGAATATATTGAATCAATTGCTATGTCTACTGATAGGAAAGTTGGTTCACTGTGTCGTGTTAGACAATTTTTCTCGCCAGAATCTATCTTACATATTAGACATGGCACGTGGAACTAGAAGGTTACAATTTTTCTCGCCAGAATCTATCTTACATATTTATAAGTCTACCATTCGTCCATTCATTGAATATTGCTGTCACATCTGTTCTTGTGCTTCTGATATGTATTCAGTGATGCTTAAAAAGAAAAAAAAAACCGTGCGACATTTCAAGTTTTTTTTATTATTATCCCAGCTATGATTGGTATGTTTGAGTCTCAACCACCGAACATAAAATGCTGCACTGAGAAAATCAAGAATTGAAAAGCTCTAGAAATACCCCGGATTGATGTGGGGCATTAGTGTCTATGCCGCCGGAATAAAGCTCAGTATCCCGTCGCTTCAGACAACTGCCTTGCTTGCACTGAAAATATGCCTGGGTTTACACGACAATATAAGATCTGCAGTTGAAAAACCTTTGTAATAATAATAATAATAACAATAATAATAAGAAGAAGAACTAATGATGACACATGGGGACATCAATAATCTCAGTTGTAGTTGGAGCCCTCGGATTGTTTGGAAAAGGGACTGGTAGACTCATTAAAGGGGTTCCTGGTTGTCTATGCCTTAAAGAAATACAAAAAATTGTATTCAAAAGGACAGCTCACACATTACGAAATGCTTTATCTATGTAAAATATGCCTGATATGAGGTTGTTTTTTGCGGGGGTGGGTTGCAAAAATGGGTCAGTGGAAAATCTAATGATGCCATTTCTGAACTTAGGTCTATGGTTGGGACCCGCGTATACAACAGAAGTTTGTCACTGAAGATTTTCTGCGAAAAACTGTTCTCTGTCTGGGTTTACACGACACCCACAATTTAAGATCTTCGGTTGAAAACCATCCACAATACTACTACTACTATTAATAATAATAATAATAATAATAATAATAATAATAATAATAAGTATAACACAAAAAAATAAAACTGTTGCGCTCTGGGTCTGGTAAAGAAAGGAACTCAAGATCAAATCAACAAAAATGTGCATGATCTCTCCTGAAAAACCAAGAAGTAATCCTTTAGTAAATATCAGTAACCTTTGCTGAAAACAGTCATTCATGGCTAAACATTCCCTCCCCCAGTTATATATATATATATATATATATATATATATATATATGGATATATGGACAAGTAAAGTTTTAAGGGAAATCGAATGTATGCAGCTGATAGTTTCGATACACCTGGACAGATCTGGCTTTGGGCATGTGATCGATATGAAAGCTTTGATCTGAGAAAGCAACATCAGAACATGAAACGGATTATTAGGTTAATGTTATGGTTTGTAGAAACATGAGTTGTAGGATTAAATTAACTCTAGCGCAGCCAATACTATAGTCGATAAATTAAATTACCTTAGTAGATCAGAATCCTGAAAGTGTTATATATTTTCACTATTCCACTGTGCCTATACATATATATATATATATATATATATATATATATATATATATATATATATATATATATAATTATTTATTTAAAAATATGATTCCAAATCCTTTACATAAGAGGTCTCATGTTTCAAAACAAGAGCCGAAAACTTCAATATAATCCTTTAAATTAAATTGAGTTGAAAGTAAAATGAGCTCCGTTCCATCTTCAAGCGAATTTTTTGTTGGAATAACGTGTATCTGAAATTTACTTGTTTTAAAATTGAAATCAAAATCCCCATGGTAACAGCTATGGTGAATTGTCTAAATTGGGTAGGCGAGTGTAGGGTGTTTATAATAAGTAGCGGTATAGTGATACTTTCAAGGTGTCAAGTCGGGGAAAGGTGGGGGTGTCAAAAATGAAACGGAAGATGTATTGGCCATCGTCTAGTTTGCTTGTCTATGGAGATTTATTTATATATATACGTGTGTGTGTGTATGTGTGAAGAAATATAATTTTAAGAGGTATTTATGGGATAAAGTGCTCAATATCAGAGATAGAGCGTATGTAAATATAAATATAAAAGTGAACATTGAAGTCAACACTCAGAAGCGACAGGTTGTTGTTTCATGCTAGACGCATT
>CAHIKZ030005496.1:1595000-1602500 GCA_903632075.3 Acanthosepion pharaonis
CGAAAGACGCCTTCCAAAAGCTGCGCAAAGTATTAAGAAACAGGAAAATGTCCTTAGAAACAAAGAAAACTGTCATGTCATGCCAACACTCCATTATGACTGAATGCTAGAAAATCTCACAGATGAAAAGGAGACTAGAAGCAACACCAATGTGGTTCTACAGAAGGATGATGAGGATAATATGAAACGAACAAAGTTTTAGAGTAAATGGAAATAAAAAGGACATTTGTATTTAACATCGGTAATAGAGAAATGTAATTTATAAGGTGCATAATGTCGGCGAGTTAGAAATAATAGAGTAATCATTTTTTTTATGAAAGGTTTAACTTTAATTTCGCTTTTAGTTGCAATTGCAATTGATATCGCCTAATTAAATGTAATTGAAGCTTAAGCAAGCTATTGCATGTTTTATTCTCTCTCTAACACGCGCGCTGTGACGTATTTGAAATATTACATAATTCGTGTTCACTAATGTCTTTTTAAAAGTGACTTTAAGTGAAGGGATCTTAAAGAATGGTGATTTTTAAAAGAAAGCCCCAAAATGGGCGCAAAATGAAGGTAAACAAACTACGGAAATATGTTGCGTATACGAAGAAAGATTGTGCCGAATTAAGGTGTCGTTTAAAGATAAAATAGATTTATCATTTCTAAATTCTAATAACATTCACGTACATAGGACGCTGAAGGTAAAAGGGCGAAAGCTCAAATGCCCTCGACAGGAGCTAGCATAAAGTCTACCCGAAGGGCAGCTTCTAGGCTTATATATATATATAAAGATTCTAGAAAGAAAATTCGGATTGCCAACACACAAACAGAATGTCTCATATCGAGAATATTCCACATTGAACATGAAGAAAAATTAATTATTTTTAATAATATGTAAAAATCTCCACTTTCACCTGAAGACGGTTGCAAGACCAGACCAGAAACACGTGTCGTGAAATTATGTAAAACAAAGTATAATATTTTTTCTCAATAAATCCACATTACAACCAAAAACGTTTGCGGCACCCCTCTTCTTTTTAATATACATACTTTTCTCTCGTTGGAACCACTACAACATATTTCTTATATATATATATATATATATATATATATATATATATATATATATGTATGTATGTGTGTGTGTGTGTGTGTGTGTGTGTGTATTCATACACGTTTCATCAAATAATATTGGAGAGGTGAATTGGAGAAGTATGAAGTATGGGAAGCCTTTGGTATAAACCAATGGCTTCTGTTACCAATTATAGACATTTAAGAATATTTATAGAGATGCCATAATTGATTTGGTTTATGTTGGGTTTCAACTGTTTGATGTATAATGCTTCAAGGATTTTTAGTTTAAAAATTCCAATTTACTCTCGTGTGACGTCATGTGTGACGTCATGAGATGCGGTGCGATTTTCGCTTCTAGCGTCTTATATGCTCGTGTTTATCGTTGCTTAGAAATCATCTATGTAAACAATGACAGACTATCATCACTGTCTTGTCCGTATATTGCTTAATATGTTGTAAATGACATCTTTGATAATGGCTTATGTAAGCCGAAAGCTTAGATTGTATTAAAAAAATATGGATCAATATTGGGAATTTCTTTCTTCGTTCAACGATAATGTTATTAAACTTATCACAATTTATGAAAAAAATTTACATAAAATAAATAGACAACACTTGTCTATATTATTTAATGAAACGTGTATGAATGAAAAGATGCTGCCTAAATACAAACACAATATATATATATATATATATATATATATGTGTGTGTGTTATATATATATATATATATATATATATATATATATATATATATATATATATATATATATATACGTTCTTGTATTATAGATACAAATCGTTCTTTTTATAGATACAAATATTTAAGTAAATGCTCTGTTTATAATAAATGGTGTTAACAACATTTACCAGCCTCAATGTACGAGAAATGTTCACAGAAAATATGCGTGCCATGAGAGCAATCGAACCTGTACCTTATACGGAACCGTAATATATATCCGGGCGTGCCTTAACCGATTAGGCCACAGAGGAGCGTTCGGTTAGCAAAGTCGATTTTACTGTTTTTTAACACAATTCTCCATGATTTTCTCTCATACATTCATATCTGCTCAATGCGTATCCAAATGTAAACAAATGACGTCCCACGTTATGAAATGGACTTAAATGTCTTTAAAATAATTGTCGGACTTTGTCCATTTCATATATATATATATATATATATATATATATATATATATATATATACAGGTAATAAATCTGTTAGTATATAATCCAAGTGGATCCTAATAATATCAAATCCGACATGAACAGTCGACCTAACGGGTTGAATAAGACCGACGTGCTTCGCGTTGCCTGAAACAGATCTGTATCCATATCAGGTATTTTAGGATTTTGTTGTGTAACTCACACACACACACACACACACACATATATATATATATATATATATATATATATATATATATATATATATATATATATATATAATGGACTCGCCCATCGTATTCGACGCATGGGGTCAAGCAGTTCAGTTCCTGGGAACCGACAGTCCAGACACCATGATTTTGATTATAGTGGTGAAGGGTTTTTGGCAGAACCAACCACACATTTTGAAGTGCTGAATACAGGGACCTTGCTAACTACGTGCCAGAAGGTCCCCAAACGAACCTTTTGAAGTTAGCGTTGTCCATCTCCTAGACGAGTTACCATCCAAAACTACGGAATCCACTCTGTCCAGCTATTTACACAAGCAGGGAGAAGAAGAGGATTAATACCTTTCCCAAGTGTATTAGCACGTGATGGAATTCGAACTCGGTTCTCCTATTCCTTAATCCAAGCCACTATCCATATATATATATATATATATATATATATATATATATATATATATATATATATATATATATGTATGTATATAGGTGGCCTGTGACCTCACAGTGTTGACCTCAATGTTCACTTTTATATTTATATTTACATACGCTCTATCTCTGATATTAATATAGCACACCCTAAAACTATATATATATATATATATATATATATATATATATATATATATATATATAAAAGTGAACATTGAAGTCAACACTTAGAGGCGACAGTCTGTTTCATGCTAGACGCAATGACTTTTATATTTACACAGGCTCTGTCTCTGATATTGAGCACTTTATCCCATAAATATACCACACCTTAAGACTATATTTCTTCATATATACATACACACACACACACACACACACACACATATATATATATATATATATATATATATATATATATATATGAACAAAAGTTCATTTTCTCCATCAAGACATTCATTTCTGTAGTTCACTGCTACCAGCAAGCAGATTTTTTTTTTCTCTTGAAGATGGCCATGTTGGCCGAAACTAGTCGATAATTATAAAAACGAAAGAATATTAATATACAACCCAGTGTGTCTGAATATTTTAATTTTTTATTGTTATATATATATATATGAGTAGTGAAAATATATAATACTTTCTGGTTTCTGGTCGTCGGATCTACTAAGGTAATTTAATTTATCGACTATAGTAGAGGTTGCGCTAGAGTTAATTTAATCCAACAACTCATGTTTCTACAAACCATAACATTAACCTAATAATCCGTTTCATGTTCTGATGTAGCTTCCTCAGATCGAATCTTTCATATCGATCACATGCCCAAAGCCAGATCTGTCCAGATGTATCTAAACCGTCAGCTGTATCCAACCAATTTCTCAGATCATTTGATAAAATGACTCTAAGCCTATAGATCTAAAGGAAAACCACTGTTCTTCCAACCTCACGGTCTACCGCTACAGAATCACTGGCAAAGAACTGTACCAAAATAAAAGAAACCAAATTACTTTAGGATTTCCAACAGCAAAAATATGTACACTATTTACCTTATTCGGACTATTGTCCTCATCTTTGTCGCCATATTTATCACAACGTTTAGGCCCTTCAGTATCTGTCTATATTTCTGAGATGAGGTATTATGTACACTATTTACATTATTCGGACTATTGTTCTCATCTTTGTCGGCATATTTATCACAACGTTTCGGCCTTTCAGTATCTGTCTATATTTCTGAGATGAGGTATTATGTACACTATTTACCTTATTCGGACTATTGTCCTCATCTTTGTCGCCATATTTATCACAACGTTTAGGCCCTTCAGTATCTGTCTATATTTCTGAGATGAGGTATTATGTACACTATTTACATTATTCGGACTATTGTTCTCATCTTTGTCGGCATATTTATCACAACGTTTCGGCCTTTCAGTATCTGGTCTATATTTCTGAGATGAGGTATTATGTACACTATTTTACCTTATTCGGACTATTGTCCTCATCTTTGTCGCCATATTTATCACAACGTTTAGGCCCTTCAGTATCTGTCTATATTTCTGAGATGAGGTATTATGTACACTATTTACATTATTCGGACTATTGTCCTAATCTTTGTCGGCATATTTATCACAACGTTTCGGCCCTTCAGTATCTGTCTATATTTCAGAGATGAGGTATTATGTACACTATTTACATTATTCAGACTATTGTCTTCATCTTTGTCGCCATATTTATCACAACGTTTCGGCCCTTCAGTATCTGTCTATATTTCTGAGATGTGGTATTATGTACACTTTTTACATTATTCGCACTATTGTCCTAATCTTTGTCGCCATATTTATCACAACGTTTCGGCCTTTCAGTATCTGTGTTTATTTCTGTGATGAGGTATTATGTATACTATTTACATTATTCGGACTGCTGTCATCTTTGTTGCCATATTTATTACTATGTTTCGGGACTTCTTTATCTGTCTATATTTCTGAGATGTGGTATTATGTACACTATTTACATTATTCGGACTATTGTCCTCCTCTTTGTCGCCATATTTTTTACAACGTTTCGGCCCTTCAGAATCTGTCTATATTTCTGTGATGAGTTATTATCTACACTACTTACATTATTGGAACTATTGTCCTCATCTTTGTCGCCATATTTATCACAAAGTTTCGGCCCATCAGTATCTGTGTATATTTCTGTGATGAGGTATTATGTACACTATTTTCATTATTTGGACTATTTTCCTCATCTTTGTTGCCATATTTATCCATAGAAGTATTGGGATAGCCAAGGACACCTTCCAAAAGCGGGACAGATCATTGCAAGACCGGAAGATTTCTTTGGTAACAAAGAAAAGAATACTAAGCTGTTACGCGATATCTGACCTTCTTTATGGCAGGGAATTTTGCACGATTTCCTCAAAGATGAAGAAGAGACGTGGTTCTATAGAAGGATGCTAAGGATAGCATAGATCGAGTATTGTGAGCAATGATGAGGTCTTAGAGAGGATTCAAACAAAGTGGAGGCTTATACTTAACATCAGAAAAAGGCAGCAAATGTTGGATGATTTCCTCAATGTTGAAGAAGAGACTCGAGGCGACGGAGATACGGTTCTACAGAAGGATGCTAAGGATATCATGGACCGAGCGTGTGAGCAATGATGAGGTCTTAGAGAGGATGCAAGAAGGTGGAGGATTATACTTAACATCAGGAAGAGGCAGCTGAAATTTCTGGGTCACGTAATGAGGAAGGTGGGCCTGGAGTATCTGACACACCCGGGTCGAATAGAGGGGAAGAGAGACAAAGGAAAACAACGCATGATATACCTGGCGGCCTTAAACCAGTTGATGACAGAGCGTAATCTGCAATGTAATTGATCCTGACCTGGCATCTTGACTTCAGTCACTTTCTCACCGGACTGTCTTTTCTACAAATATTTTCATGGCATCTGCTCTGAGAGGGTTCTTTTTTCCCTGGTGTCCCGAATACATGAATTTAAGCGTGCTACCAGATTGGCATCTAGGCCCCACTCTTTTACTGTTGAAATAGCTAAATGCAACCGCCACTTATACTGTGAGGAGGCACGGTGGAGTAATGGATAGCGGCTTGGATTGAGGAATCGGAGAGCTGAGTTCGAATTCCAGTCGAATCCATTACATTCACTTATCTGGCAAAGGTGTGAATCCTCTTCTTCTCCCTCCAGCTATGGGTAAATAGCAGGGTAGACTGGGTTCTATAGCCTTGGATGTCAACTGGTCTAGGAGAAGGAAAACTCTGAATTCAAAAACCTGCGGGGGGGTCGTTTGGGGACCTTGTGGCACGTAGTGCACCAGGTCTCAGTAATTGGCCCTTCAAAAAGTATGGATGGTCCTGCACGAAACCTTTACCACTATAATCAGATCTCATGTGCTATACATGCGGGTTTGGGGACCGCTTGTGAATTCCAAATTCCCATGAAACTCCAATATTGGAGCCGGCTCAACCCACTCCCGGGTGAATGTCGTTACAAGAACAAGAAGAAGACTTGTACTGTCTCTTTTCTCGCACTTCCTTCCTGTAGAAGTCCCTTCCGTTTATTTGCTTCCATGATAACTACAATCTTCAAAAAAATTAAATGAGACATCAGACGCCATCTTCTGTCTTCTTGATTCCCGTTCATCTTCTGTCCTTTTGCTCAATCCTCGCTATTCCTTGTCTTTCACTTTCACTCCATTAACCACCCCCACCAGCCTTCATACTAGTGGCATTTCGGCCTTGATCGGGAGAAATGATTAAAAAAAAGATTTTCTAAAAATGTTTTCATGGCAACTGCTCTGAGCAGGTTTTTTTTCTCTGGTGTCCCGAATATATGACTTTAAGGGTGCTACTGGATTGGCATTTAGGTCCCACCCTTTTACTGTTAAATGCCACCGTCACTTCCACTCTAACGGTTTCTTTTCTCGCACTTTCCACCTGTAGAACTCACTTCCGTTATCTTGCTTGCCTGATAACCAGAATCCATTTATGAGATATTGGCAGGAGGTAATGGTTGTGTGAACTAACG
Source organism: Acanthosepion pharaonis (assembly GCA_903632075.3). NCBI lineage: Eukaryota > Metazoa > Mollusca > Cephalopoda > Sepiida > Sepiidae > Acanthosepion > Acanthosepion pharaonis. The sequence goes on from CAHIKZ030005496.1 coordinate 1,601,919, forward strand.
AAGATAGAGACAAGCATGATTATAATAGGATGAACATTATTATTATTATTATTATTATTATTATTATTATTATTATTATTGTTGTTGTTGTTGTTCTATATAAATCCACGCAAGTACATTAAACGTAACATGTCACTATTTATAGTAACTATTAATAAATTGTCAAGTGTTATTTATAAATTAATTGTTTTAGATTCGTTAGTGAGATACGAATCCATCGTCAGAATCCAAAAATACCCCTCCACCATCTTCCGATTTAATTCTCTGGAAACTGATAAGCGGCTTTAGGCAGAATGTTATTCTAGTATCGATTCAAACAATTGATCATTATGTCTCAGTCACTAGTACCGAGTGGGGGAGTCTACTTAACCTTCGCAGTTAACTCGGCTGGAACAAGAGGTGAACATTTAGACCCGCTCAATTTCCTGCCAGCCACCCAACAGCCTATTTCCAGGAGGTTACTGGAAAATTCGTAAAGCCCGGATGTAATTGTTTACACGGCTGGCATAAAAAATTGTTTCTATTTTTAAGCTCATCAGGATAAACGCCATCCGCTCCCCAAATCAAACTGCCTCGGCTGGA
>CAHIKZ030005496.1:1607500-1637500 GCA_903632075.3 Acanthosepion pharaonis
AAAAAAAGACAACCCGGAAGCAAGAAACGAAATAATTATGCAAATTCTGGCCAACAGAAACAAAAATAAAAATAAAACCCGACCAGTGGGGTACGCCAGGAAGTAGGGTACTCTCTTTTTAACAAATGTAAAACCCCTCCCTCAAATTAATATCGTGGAATTTGTGTAACAAGCCGACATTTGCACAACCCAGCAAAAGCAGTTGTAACTTTTCCGTTTCACAAAAGACAAGGATATGTCTTCTCGCCAGACTTGTTCAGCTTCACAGCGAGGCAATTCTGACCTCACGCCGGAATTTGTTGTTGGCGGCCACAATCTTACAAACATGTCATATGCAGATGACACAGAAAGGAAACTATCAATTCTAGTACAGAAATTATCGAAAGAAAACAATAGCAAACGGCTAAACCTAAGCTCCAAGAAAAAAAAACACACGGTTGTTAGCAAACAGGTGAGCTCTATGGTACGAATTCAGGGTTTTCTTTTTCCTAGACTAGATGTCAACCAAGGCTATAGTTCCCAGTTTGTTTTGCTATTTACCCACAGCTGCGGTGGAAAGATGGATTCATACCTTTACGAAGAGTGAATGCAATGAACTCTATCGGAATTCGAATTCGACCGTTATAGGGTAGCACGTAAGTAAATGTAATTGATTTGACTAGAATTCGAACTCTCTGCTTCCTCAATCCGAACCCCTATCCACGGATAAAATAATGCTCATAATGGGTGATAAGAAAATGAAAGAATAAACCTTTTTCCAGTCTCTCCTGTTATACAATCTTTAACTACGCACCCAACGGAATAAAAGAAAATTTAATTTGCTTGTGAATTTGCTGAGGAAATGGTTTTTATGTCTCCGACAAAAACAATTTTTCGGCCTTTTTTTTTTTGCGTTATATCGTGAAGAGCTGCTTGAAAATAGGGAAAAAACCCTTACTAATCGGCTCAAATTTACCAGGATATATGGATTACTCACTAATGGAATAAATTCTTTGGGCAGATGAATCTAAATTTGAACTCTCTGTTTATAAGCGAAGAAAATGTCTGGGGAAAAGGAAAGAGTTATTATCTATTGGACATTATCTTGGCTATTAAGTATCCGTTCGAAGTAGTTTTATGATCCGAGGCTGCTTCTACGCTGAAGGTCTTGGCGATATCTGCTTGATAAATGGCATCACTGATAGCAGGCCAGATCCAGTTTAAGCGTGTAGTACTAAGCGGTTATTGATTTATTCACCATAGCTTCTATCACGAAGAACTTATCAACATCGCCATTATAATTATCACCACGTTCATCATCATCGGTCGTAGCATCACTGCGTAGTTGAATACCTGACAAGCCCTCCTCAACATGTCTTCGTTGAAACCCGGTGAGTTACTAGATTTTTCCGTAAGCAGACCCGACGGAAGCCATCGCAATCCAGTTCAAACCACAGCCGATGTCACCTAACTTCGAAAACTCCCCTTGTTCATCTCGCCATCTATGGAACTCTTGACCCTGGGGCTTCAATCTGAGACGCGTATGTTTAAATCTGTTTGTAAAAACAAACTTTCTATCAGCAAAATTTCTTTTACGCACTCTTTTTTTTAAAAAAAAATGTCTGTGTGATGCTGACTATATAGGCAGAACAAACAACGTTTGTAGAGGAGAATTTACAGCGTCTCCTGTCACGTATCAAGAGAGGCCAGCTGGGGAATGATTTGCACAATTCTTTTGCATCTGAGCCTGCAAATGTTGAACAGCTGATAAACTACTGTCAGTTTGGTTTCTGTTTTATGAAGATCACACTCTGAATTTCATCTTAAAATTCTTGTAACACTCTTCACTAAGTCGAGGCAGCCTTTTCTATGTAAACAGAAGGAATGTCTGCTTGGTCGTTATAAAATCAATGTTTAAATATATATTGTTAGTATATTACTAATGGTGTGTATTTGTTTTATTTTTGGTCGATATATACTTTCCTTTTATGTATGTTGAAATCTGGTTGTAAGGACAAGATTTCTATCAGCAAAATTTCAGTTACGTACACTTTTATTTAAATGTCTGCGTGATGCTGACTATATAGGCAGAACAAATAATATTTGTAGAGGAAAATTTTACAGCATCTTCCAGCAGACAGAGGGCAACTGAGGGATAATTTTACAATTTTTTTGCACCTGAGCCTGCAAATGCTGTGCGCCTGATAAATTAACGTTTGTTTGTTCTCTGTTATGTGAAGATCACACTCTGAATTTCATCTTAAAATACTTGTAACACTCTTCACTATGTCTAGGCAACCTTTCCTGTGTAAACAAAAGGAATGTCTGCTTGGTCGTTATAAAATCAATGTTTAGATATATCGTTGTCAGTATATTACTAATGGTGTGTATTTGTTTTATTTTTGGTCGATATATACTTTCTTTTGTTGTCTTCGATCGAGTTTTGATCAGAGGGGAGGGAAACCGTTAAATCTGAAAATGTCTATTTACTGTTCCATATATATATATATATATATATATATATATATTGGAACAGTTGTGATAAATATAGCGACAAAGATGAGGGCAATAGTCCGAATATTGTAAATAATGTACATAATATCTCATCTCAGAAATATAGACACACACACACACACACACACACACACATATATATATATATATATATATATATATATATATATATATATATATATATATATATATAAGATATTATTATATATCTTTCAAATATTTTAGAAAGAACAATGATAAAAATGTTCTCATGTATTTGACGATAATTTTATACTTTTATTATTTAGTTTCTAATGGTCAGTTTAGTTTGTTTAATGGCATATCAACATCTTATGGGTCATGTAATGCAGAAATTTAATTTTCTTGGGACTTTGGAAATTTCTTCTTCATCTTGTTGTTGTTGTTCTTCTTCTTCTTCTTCTTATTATTATTATTATTATTATTATTATTAAAATCTATTGCAGGAAAAAATACTATATTTTTATTATTTTATTTTATTAACTTATTTCTTTAATTTTTATTACTTTTATTTTCTATTATTTTTATTTATTTATTATTTTATTTATTACTTTTATTATTTTTTATCTTTAATGTATTTTTGCCGTATTATTAATGGTATTTTACTGTTAAAATCGATTGCTGGTATTTTTATTACTAATAATATATTTTTGCTCTATTCTTAATGTTATTTTACTATTAAAATTTATTGCTGGTATTTTTATTACTAATAATATATTTTTGCTCTATTGTTAATGGTATTTTACTATTAAAATTTATTGCTATAATTTTTATGATTACTAATGTGTTTTACTGTATTATTATGTTATTTTAATATTAAAATCGATTGCTGGTATTTTTATTCTTAATAATGTATTTTTTGTGTATCATTAATCGTATTTTACTATTAAAATCTATTGTTGTTATTTTTATTACTATTAATGTATTTTTGTTGTATTATTAACGATATTTTACTATTAAAATCTTACCAGGAAGTGACCCACACACTTGATTTCATGACCTTCCTCTGCGGCACATATGGAAGGAGACATGTAGAATCCAGTTCTGAAACTGTAACGAACTGCCTCTGATTCTGTTATAATTTCGAGTGACACCTACTGCAGGATATCCGTTATGCGTAGCCCTCTTCATCCGCTGGTTCAACCGTTGAGAGAGTGAGAGAGATGATAAAATATAGTTTTAAGGTATGAATTTATATGTATTCATGGTTAAAATATTAGCGATGTATAAATATAAGAATGGATACTATAGTCAGGACAGGCGCGTCTTACCACCGGAACAGCCGACGGTGGGAGTGTTTGCGTTATTTTGGCCTTGGTGTGACCGCTGCCATTTTTTTTCATCACTGTTTTATGGCCATCCGCCATTTTCTAAAATTATTTTTTTCAAATGGCTTTACTTTGTCAGTCATCCACTAATAATATAGATCTGAACGATGCAAGGTTTCAGTCTCATCAGAAATCACACCAAAAAAAATACGTCAGTGTCAACTTGTAATCATTTTATATCAACAATATATATCTGATACGAACATTTACAATCATCTGATATATCCTGTGTGTGGAATCTAAGATTTTTATCGATATAATTAAATCTTCGGTTGCATATAAGAAAGAATGTTGCTTTTAAAACCATTCAAACATATTTAAAGGAAAAATAACGTACAAATAAAAATAGCGGCCAGTTTAAGTAATTTTATAATAACATTAAATATGTTTTCTGCATGAATAATTTCAGATTTTTATCTAATATATACAGTCTCTTGTCACATTCAGGAAAGAATTCTTCTTTTTAAATCATTAGATGCAAAAATATTCAAAGAAAGCCATCTAAACTAGTACCATTAAAAATGTCGGCCATTTTTAAGTAATACTACAATTGCATTGATGTTATTTTCTATATAAATAATTTATGATTTTTACTCTAATATTCCATCTCTTGCCACATGCAAGAAAGAATTCTTCTTTTTGAATCATTCCATGCAAAGATATTCAAAGAAAGTCTTCTAAACCAGTATCATTAAAAATGTCGGCCATGTTTAAGTAGTATTACAATTGCATTGATATTATTTTTTATATGAATAATTTATGATTTTAACTATAATATTCCGTCTCTTGCCACATGCAAGAAAGAATTCTTCTTTTTAAATCATTCCATGCAAAAATATACAAAGAAAGCAAACTAAACCAGTTCCGTTAAAAATGTCGGCCATGTTTAAGTAATATATAATGTTTAAGTAATGTATGATTCTTTATTAAATTTGTTTAATAGATTTTGTTATTATAGTATTTGAATATTTTATTAGTAAATAGGGAAAATCTGGCTGCATTACTGATAAATATATAAACTCACATTGTGTTTCTTATATTCGAGAAGAGATTACATGTTATTGCTTTTCAGTACTTGACATTCGTGTAAAATTTATTTATGGCCGTTCAGTTGGCATATATAGCGCCATTGTGATGGTGAAATTCTTCTTTAGGTAAGGAAACCTTTCAACCCAGACACGATCAAATCTATGAAGAAAAAATAAAAGAGAGATGAAATTTATTCTAGGCCTGTGCTCACATTCCGTTACTGAATCGCACATTTCTCATACAGATGAATATATATATATATATATATATATATATATATATATATATATATATATATACATATATATATCAGCAATCCACCTTCAATACGAAGAGCTTACCTGTACACCCGCCCACCTAGATTCAATCATTACTAACCCACGTGCTCACACACCTGCCACTTGCTCAGTTACAGCATTTACAAAACAATATTTTTTTAATTAGAAAGAAAAGAAGGGAAAAAGAAAAACATTTAAAAATAGCTAAGAACAAAAGCTTAACAATCAACCTCTTTCAGATTATAAAAGATATTTTAAAAAGGTTGAAATTGACACGGGGAACAGAAACAAGACAAAACAATTAAAGAAAAATCTTCTTATATTTTCGAGGTTGGTTGAGTAATTGTGGAAAGGAGAGGGTAGGTGTATTCTGAAAAAAAAAATTCTTTAATTGTATTGTTCCTGAAGCAGTTTCAAGATATGGATGATTTTGCTTGTATTGTGCCACTAACAACTTGTGTGTTCCGTTATTTTATTTAGCATGGCTTCTGGGAATTACTCTTTTTCGTTCTGGATTTATTCTACTTCATTTTAGACTCATTAAATTCTTTTTACTTTCTCGGCCTGTTTTTTTTTTTTTTTTTTTTTCCCTTCAATTTCGTCATTTTCTTGCTCCCCAATTCCGTTTCTGCCTCTCTTTTATTGATTTCTCTCTTGTATTTCTCTCTTCCGTTTTTTAGTTTCTTTCTTTCTTTCTTTCTTTCTTTCTTTCTTTCTTTCTTTCCTCCATATTTTTTTTACTAAATACTCTGTTTCTTTTTTTTGTTTTTTTATTGCGTGATCTGTTTTTACTTTCTGTTTCTATATCTTCCTGTATTGTATTTCCCTCTTCCGTTTTTTGTTTTTTCTTTCTTTCTTTTTTCTTTCTTTTTTCTTTTTCTTTCTTTCTTTCTTTCTTTCTTTCTTTCTTTCTTTCTTTCTTTTATTTCTGTCTTCCATATTTCTTTTACTAAATACTCAGTTTTTTTTTATTCCGTGATCTGTTTTTACTTTCTGTTTCTATTTCTTCCTGTATTGTATTTCCCTCTTCCGTTTTTAGGTTTTTTCTTTCGTTTTTCTTTCTTTCTTTTTACTTTCTTTCTTTCTTTCTTTCTTCCTTTCTTTCTTTCTTTCTTTCTTTTATTTCTGTCTTCCATATTTTTTTACTAAATACTCAGTTTTTTTTTTTATTCCGTGATCTGTTTTACTTTCTGTTTCTATTTCTTCCTGTATTGTATTTCCCTCTTGCGTTTTTAGTTTCTTTCTTTCTTTCTTTCTTTCTTTCTTTCTTTCTTTCTTTCTTTCTTTCTTTCTTTCTTTCTTTCTTTCTTTCTTTCTTTCTTTCTTTCATTCTTTCTTTCTTTCGTCCGGCCTTTCAAATTCTATTTCTCTTTTTCTTTTCGTCTTTCTTTACCTTTTCCTATTTAAAAATGATGTTTCTTTTTGTTTCTTTTCCTTCTTTAAATTTTTACATCTTCCTCTGTTTTATTGATTATAACTTCTTCTTTCCTTCCTTCGTTTCTTTCTTTCTTTCTTTTTTTCTTTCATTCATTCATGTCATTCTTTTTCCTTTGCTTTCTTTCTTTCTTTCTTGTCATTTTTTCTAAATTGCTAGCTTACTATCTTTTCCTCATCTCTTTTTGTTTCCTACTTCATTGCTTCTTTCTTTCTTTCTTTCTTTCTTTCTTTCTTATCTATTTTTTATTTATTTATTTCTATCCTTCCTATGTTGCTTTCCTCGCTTTTGTTTTTTCTCTTTTTTGTGTTTCTTATTTCATTTTCTTCCCTTTTCTTTCTTTCTTTATCTATTTCTTTTGTTTTCGTTTTTTCTTTCCTTTTTACGTACTTTCCTTCTTCCTAATTTGGTGTCTTCCTCTCTTTTCCTTTGTCTTTTTTTGTTTCCTACTTCATTTACTTTCTTTCTTTCTTTCTTATTTTGTCTTCCCCTCATTTTCCTAGTCTCTTGTTGTTTCTACTTCATTTTCTTTCTTTCTTCATTTCTTTTTTCTTTCTTTCTTTCTTTCTTGTGTTGTCTTTCTCTCTTTTTCCCTTGCTTCTTCTTTTGTGTTTCTTACTTCATTTCCTTCCCTTTTCTTTATCCATTTCTTTTGGTGTTGACTTTCTTTCTTTCGTTTTTCCCTTCCTTTCTTTCATGTCTTCCTTTCTGTCTAATCTGGTGTCATTCTCTCTTTTTCCTTGTCTCTTTTTTGCTTCCTACTTCACTTTCTTTCTTTCTTTCTTTCTTTCTTTCTTTCTTTCTTTCTTTCACTCGCTCAAATTATAATTTTGTTGTTCCTTCCTTCCTTCCTTCCTTCCTGTTTTTTCTTTCCTTTTTTCTTTTCTCTCCTACTTATCTTTCCTTAGACCCTTTCTTTCTTATCGCTGATTTTCTTCCTCTCACTTTCTCATATTTCCTTCCATACAGAAAACCAATATAGCAGACAGCGAAAGACATAAACATTACGAAATCTCATGAGTGCTGAAGGAAAAGATTATGCAACATCATAAAATTAGGTGAAGTGCTGGAACCATTCAAACAACGATACTATTGAAAACAGGTCGGATACTGAGGAAAGTGCTGAAGTCGTTAGATGAATTGCAGTCACTTCACCCTCACTGTAAGCCATAAGTTACTACTAATGTGAATATCAAATGGATTTTTTAGTAATACTTATTCAAACCTATTCAGATAGCCAAGTTCGAATTCCAGTCGAATCCATTCAAATTCATTTGCATGCTAATTCCCTTGAGATTGGTATGAATCATCTTCTCCCACAGCTATGGGTAAATAGCATGACAGACCGGGATCTATAGCCTTGGATGGCAAATGTGAATATCAAATGGCGTTTTTAGTACAAACCACTCAAACCTATGTGGAGAGCCGAGTTTGAATTCAAGTGGAACCAATTTTATTCAATTACGTGCTAATATCCTTAGGAATGGTATGATTCCTCTTCTTTCCCCCCCAACTATGGGTAAATAGCATGACAGACCGGGATCTATAGCCTTGGATGGCAAATGTGAATATCAAATGGCGTTTTTAGTACAAACCACTCAAACCTATGTGGAGAGCTGAGTTTGAATTCAAGTGGAACCAATTTTATTTAATTACGTGCTAATATCCTTAGGAATGGTATGATTCTCTTCTTCCCCCACCCAACTATGGGTAAATAGCATGACAGACCGGGTTCTATAGCCTTGGATGATAAATGTGAATATCAAATGGCGATTTTGGAATCCATTAATTAACTGTTCAGATTTATTTATTAACACAAACCAATTTATTATAATTTATTCGAGAGCTCGGATTGAGGAATCAGAGAATTCCAGTCGAATCCATTACATCCACTTACGTGCTAATACCCTTGGGAAAGGTATGAATCCTCTTTTCCCCCTCAGCTATGGGGAAATAGCATGGCAGACCGGATTCTATAGCCTTGGATGGCATCTGATCTACCGCAGAAAGAAATGGCAACCTACGTGGGAAAAAATATGCCTCGTCAGTCATGATCGACTAAGTGTGTATCACGCATGGCACATAACTGATATCTGTCTGTATTTCTGAAATGAGGTATTGTAACTATTTGCACTAGTCACCTCGTTCGAGCTGTTGCCCTCATCTTCATTGCCATATTCATAACGTTTCGGACCTTATACGCACCGACTTTCTTCAGGTGATATAAGTTGGAATTTTGATCCGGACCCTTTATTTAATTCCCGGGGATAGATTTTTATAATTCTACGAATCATACATTTTTCTAATATCTCAGTTTCAGATAATTCGCTTTAGTAACTCAAACCCTCCCCACCAAAATTTAGAAAACTCTCCTAAGCTGGTCAATCATAGAAGTGAATACAGTATGGTAACTAATAATATAGGGAGTAATAGAAATTGTAATATGAGCTCTGGTAAAAAAAAAGGAAGGTATACTGAATCATCAATTTTATAAGTCCCCATAATCCACTCACATAAGCCAGTAGATAAAAGCGTTGTAAGAAGTGACTTGACCCAAAGAGTTGTGCTAAGCTGAACAAAAACTAGGACCGTTCTGGGTACGACGATAAACTACATCCGGCAGCAAGGCTTTTGATCTGGAGGTTCTGAGGAGCGTGGAACCACCTCTTAATGAGCTGGTGTTCTCAGGTCCGCCCTGACCGGAGGAGGTAGCCTCTGTTAGGGTCTCAGTTATGTTGACCCTCAAACTGGCATCAAAATACTATGAAAGTGAAAAATAGGTTTTATACCAGCAATAAAATTTTTGAAAAATATTACCAGCAATAAAAATCTTGTCAGCATTAAATAACCCATTGTGGTTGATATGCGATAAAACAAAATAAACCAAACCAAGTCAAAATCATGGAGAGTTACTAAAGGGAAATAACTGTGTAGTATCGTATGCAAATTAGATAGAAAATATAAATAAAGAACGACTGGCGAACATGGGGTTGCTATGCCTAGCAAACCCGGATGCTATTCAGGACAAGCAGAACTGTACTACGACTACTAATACACAGAGGGATTTGCAAAACACAACAATGGCGTCGCCGATAAGATCGTTAAATTCGCTGGACGTCCCAGAATATATTAAGGGACACAAAGACCGACGGAGGAGAGAACGAGATAACAGATTTATTTCTGGGTGCTAAGCAGTGAAGGAAATTTCGACAATGTGTTACCCGAGCGAATTAGAAGAAATTATTAAAATTATAAAAAAAGAACATAACACCAAAGAAAAGTTTGGTCATTGCCGAAAGAACCAAGTTTTTAGAGACAACACAAGCACCCAATGAGTCCACTATATAATACTTTCATAGATTGAAAGAACGAGACAAGTATTGTGAATTTGAAACGTTGGGAGCTCAAGAAATGACTATAGAAGGCGAATTAATCCTTCTCAGAATAACTGAATGCTTGTAAGTCCAAAACAACAAACGAAAAATACTGAAATGTCTACGAAGTAGTAGCATGAGCTTGGAAGCTAGCGTCGAGTTTTTAGAACAATTAGAGTTGATTAGAGAATTAAATCAACCAAAAGAAGAATTCAAACCTATAGGACGAGCACGACCAAATCCATAATTAAATGTAGATATTGTGGAAAAAATCATGTGATAGACAAGTACAAATGTCCAGCTCTAGGAAAATATGTTCAAATTGCAAAAAAGAGATCATTTTCAGAATGTATGCAAATACGAAAAAAACATAGAAAGAGTAACAAAAGGTACAAACCCCCCTCCGAAGAAGAAGCCGAAATATTTACAATGAATACACGAAAAAGTAGAGAAAAAATAAGTATAAATGGCTAATTATTTAACATGCAAGTTGAAGTCACGTTGATACCAAAAAATTCCTAGATAAAATTAGAACGACCTAAATTTTAAAAAAGCAGCATCCAATTAAAGCAATTTGATGGAACGACTATAAAAAGTAATGGGCACATTTCAAGGAAATTTTGAAACCGACTAGCGTTTTGAAATAATTCCCATTACAGTTGTAAAACGCGAAAAAGATCACGGATTACTAGAATTGATGTTTTAAAGTAGACACGGCGAGACTAATCAATTCCATGGAAGCAGAAGAAAATGAAATCGAATTATTGACAGGCTATAAAGCAAGCATTCGACTAGAAGAAAATTATCACCCCAAAAATATAGAGTTAAGAAAAGTTCCAATTCATATCCTAACTTTGCTAGTAGCCAAATTAAACAAAATGATACAAGGCATACTAGAAAGAGTAAATCAAGGTGGTAGCAATTGGGCGTCACCGATATTAGAGATAAAGAAATCTAGCAGAGATTTAAGGATATGTGTTGGTTACAATACAGGGGTGAATCACCAGATATGTTCAGACTCATTTCCTTTGCCAAATATCGAAACTGCGAGCACGAGTTAGCAAAAATGGAACACTTTGCAAAAAAATGATCGCAAGGCAGTATACAACTGTTATTGGACCCTAGCCATAATAACATAATGGACTATTCCGTACGTAATAAATACTGCGCCTCAAGAGGAAGCAGAGAGTTCAGTCCGAAGTCGGGCGACCGGCTGACCGGCTGATCGGTTGAACTCTCTGCCTTCGGGCGGGGAGGAACACGAACGATGCTACGCCGAAGGGCGGATTCTCTTTCGTGGAGGTAAACCGACCCTGGGCCCGTTTATACGAGTTCAATGGGCATATTTTTGGGCCGAGACCACAGGCTCGGAGAACCCACAATAAATAACCGACCATGTGTCACATGCTGCCCCAGTGTGGTGGTGGTGGTGGGGGGGTGACTAAATACTGTTCAGTCTGAAGTCGGGCGACCGGCTGATCGGTTGAACTCTCTGCCTTCGGGCGGGGAGGAACCCGAACGAGGCTACGCCGAAGGGTGGAGTCTCTTTAGTGGAGGTAAACCGGCCCTGATCCCGTTTATACGGGTTCGAAGGACATATTTTTGGCCGAGACCACGGGATCGGAGATCCCACGTTAAACCGGCCTTGTGCCACATGATGCCCTCGTCGGGGGTGGGGGGTGACTAAATACCGTTCAGTCTGAAGTCTGGAGTAAGGTCCGTCAGAAGTCTGTCAGTCAGTTAGAGCGAGCGAGTCTGTCAGTCGAGGCAGTCTGAAACAGAGTCTCGTTCAGACAATTACTACAAGACCTTGGAATAGTGATGTTGGTCGAGACTACATTGTTCTCCCTACTAAACCTGATTGTTCGTACTAACACTTTCTACTTCTCTGTATATATTGCTGTTTGTAATATATCTGTGTTATTCCATATCCGTGTCCGAGTTCTTCTTCATTGGTTCTACCTTGGACTATCACCGTGGTACAAGGAACCGGACCATAACAACAACCAAATATAAATTGACGAAAAATTCAAGGAAATCACCTGGATAAACAGCCCTATAGACTTGCTAAAATGGACTCGTCTACCGTTTGGGATAAAGACTTCGAGCCATATTTTTCAAAAAGCAATTGAAAGAGTCCTTAGGGAAAAAGAAAAAATACAGGGTGACCCAAAAAACGGGAATTTTTGAAGTGCGTATTGCCAGACATGAGCAAGTGGCAACACTGCGAGACAGTGACCTTGAGCAAGTAAACATTTCGCCATTTAGAATTCAAGATGAAATTCACAGTATCCCAGCTGAGATGTTGCAGCAGTCAATGAGGAATCTCAACAGCAGATTTCAAGAATGCATTCGTACAGGAGGACGCCATCTACAGGACGTAATTTAAAAAAAAATGAAAATTCTATCATTGTTTCTTAAATGACATGTTTTAAGGCTTCAATTACTATGAATAAAATATTTTTCTTCCATCACTCTTGGTTTGATTGGATTGTTAAAAAGTTTCCGTTTTTTGGGGGGTCACCCTATATAATGCTATACCAGGATGATATATGTGTAGGGGCAAGAACTAAAGAATTAAAATATAAAAGACAACAAATTTTAGTGAGATTAAAAAAGGCAGACATGACTTTAAACAAAAAGAAATTTTGACTGTAAGAAGATATCATAATTTGGATATCAAATATCAAAATAAGGCATATCACTCTACGATAGATTAACAAAGAAAATAAGAGAAGCAGCTGTCTAAACAATAAAAAAGAATTAAAATCCTTTTTGGGGTTAATTAATTTTTATAATAAGTACTTACCAAGATACAGCGACATAATTGAGCCATTTGCAAAATTACGCAAAAAAAAAAGAACTATGAATTTAACTGGACACAAAACCGATTTATCACTTTTAAAACATAATAGAGAAAAAAACAATGAATTTAACTGTACACAAAAGCACTTTAAAAACACTAAAGATAATACTGGGTAACAAACAAATAATAACAGTTTTTGATCCACAAAACGAAGTAACATTAACCATTGACGCGAGCGAAAAGGCGATTACTGCTATTCTATCACAAGAAAACCCAATCTTGTACATATCAAGAAGGTTAATGTCAGCGGAAATTAACAACACGAATATTGAAAAAGAAACACTAGCGATTGTATGGAGCATAGAAAGGGCACCAAAGATTTTGATAGAAAAAAAAATTCTTATTAAAATCGGACCACAAACCATTTGAATTTATATTTGACCCAAGAAAAGAATTGCCAGAATTTGCATCGTCAAGGATTTTAAGATGAGCGATAAAGATCATGGCATTCGATTTTGACATAGTATACATAAAAAGGGAGAGTATCCCGCGCATAGATGCTTTATCAAGATTACAGTTCAAGAATGAATCAAGAAAAACAGGAAAATGCTGAGGATAAAATAATATACTGGGTAGAAACGGACATTCTTCATCTAAATAGACTCAAAATAGAAACCAAGGAAGACCCAATATTAAGGAGAATAGTAGATAGTATAAAAAATAATATATGCAGCAACTATTCAATGGCAGAGTGGCCCTTTAAAGAAACGAAGCAGAAACTAACCATAGAAAATGGCATAATATGCAATGGGGATATTATAGTAGCTCCACAAATATTGAGAAGGGACATATTAAAAGATGATGACGTGCATTGTGGCATAACAGCAACACAAAGAAGACTAAAGTTACAAGCGTGGTGGCCAGGATATTCAAAAGAAGTAGAGGAATACATTAAGAGATGCCCAATATGTGTGGAAATGAAAAAAACTTCAAGCAAGCAAAAATTCACTCATGGCACAAGGAAGCAGATCCATGGGTTATGATCTACATGGATCACGCATATATCAGAGATAGGGGATTGTTCTTAGTATTAATGGACTCATATTCAGGGTGGACAGAGGTTGTCAGAGTAAAAGAGAGAAAAGCAATCACAATAAAGCAAGTACTAAGAACTATATTCTCAAGGAATGGAGTACCGCAAACAATAGTCACCGACAATGCACCCGAATTTTGCGATGAGAACTTATGTGCGTGGTTGAAACAGATTGGATGCATTCCATACATTGAGGAAGGAATGGTAAAAACGGTAAAAATGGGATTATAATCATTCTCACCACTATGAAACCATAGAAGCGTATTTACCAAAAATGCTCCTTAGTTACAGATCCATTCGACATACGGGAAGAAAACTGTGCCCTTCGGCATTAAAGGGAAACAAATCTAAGCCCTCCTAACAATGTTCTTTTCAACGAAAGAAAACGTGTGGTATAGAAAGAATAAAGAGGCTAATCCAGAAGAAGCAAATTTCCTGATACAAAAAGGACTCAACACGGCTATATTTGAGAAAATGGGACAAAATATACTGGCACATGTAGTTCAGTTCAGAAGCAGAAACGAACTGGATGACCTAGAAATGGAAGCTCAAGAACAAAAAGAGACAGAAAGTTATAAAAGCGGAACAGAGCAGGAAATGGAAGAAAGTGAGAATGAAAAGACGGACGAGTATGAAGAAGAAAAGCAAGAGAGACCGAGATCTCCATTAAAGAGAAAACAAGAGACACAAGAAGAAGGCAGCACAGTACAAGAATAAGCAGGGGTAGTAAAAGAAAAGAAAAAAACAAGGGTATACGACCTCTCAGATTCAGGGAGGTGTAGTATCGTATGCAAATTAGACAAGTATAAATAGAGAACAACTGGTGAACATGGGGTGGCTATAACTAGCAAACCTGGTCGCTATTCAGGACATGAAGAATTGTACTACGACAACTCTAGTAGTCGTAGTACAGTTTTCCGGAAAGTGATATGTGAAACAACAAGGTAAAACCGAGATAATCCAAAAAAATATTCAGATACATTTAAAGGTTTGCATGGTATGAACTTACGTTAGAAGTTGTTTCATTCTAATTTTCTGGAAACTGTTCAGACGTGCTTGCTTGCACCACTTCAGACCTTTACAGGCTTTTCTTAGTTCCAGCAGCTCAAAACATCACAGCTAGGACCCGCCATAATATGCCCACAGGTTCGAATCATCCTTAATGCATTCGTATTCCACTAGGAAGAATTAAGTTCTTCTTCTTCTTCTTCTTCTTCTTCTTCTTCTTCTTCTTCTTCTTCCCTTTCTACTCCCACTTCCTCTTTTAAAAGTCACATCTTGTTTCTTCTTCTTCTTCTTCTTCTTCTTCTTCTTCCCTTTCTACTCCCACTTCCTCTTTTAAACGTCACATCTTGTTTCTTCTTCTTCTTCTTCTTCTTCTTCTTCCCTTTCTACTCCCACTTCCTCTTTTAAACGTCACATCTTGTTTCTTCTTCTTCTTCTTCTTCTTCTTCTTTTTCTTCTTCCCTTTCTACTCCCACTTCCTCTTTTAAACGTCACATCTTGTTTCTTCTTCTTCTTCTTCTTCTTCTTCTTCTTCATCTTCTTCTTCTAGTTCTTATTCCTTCTTCCTCCTTCTTCCTTCTTCCTCCTTCTTCCTTCTTCCTTCTCCTTCACTCTTATTGTTCTTTCTTCTAGTTTGTACTTCTTTTTCTTCTTCCTCCTCTTTCTTATTGTTCTTCCTTCTAGTTTCTACTTCTTCTTTTTTCCCCTTCTACCTTCTTCTTCTTTCTTCCTCTTTCAACCGTCTTCTTCTTTTTCATTCTTATTGTTCTTCCTTCTAGTTTCTACTTATTTTCCTCCTTCTTCTACCTCCTCTTCCTCCCCCTTCTTCTTCTTCTATCATTCCTGATTTGCCTCCTTTTCTTGTTTAACCCCTCAGATAACACATCGTTTCTTCTTCTTCTTCTTCTTCTTCTTCTTCTTCTTCTTCTTCTAGTCCTGCTGTAAGCGTAGAAGACTTGCCCTTTAGTTAACGCTACCTTTACGACAGAATCAAATTGGCTTTAATTATTTTGGGCCTCATTGATTTCTTTATTCTTCTTCATTGATCAATTACTTTTTCTGTTAACGGGTCGCAATTCTCTGCCAACTACCGCGCATCGCTCCCCTCCCTCTGCTCTCATTTTTCCTGAAAATTTCCGATTTTAACATTTTACATTGCCATTATATATAATATTATTATTATTCACACATTGCATGTTCACACAAGTATTACCGAATACCTTTCTTTGAAGATCAAGTGACAGAATGTCTCCTCAGTTCTCCAGCACCCTACACAGTATTCTTTGTTATTATTTATGCTAATTGAGTTTTCACATAATTAGTAACGGTTGGCTTTCATTGGAGATCAACTGAGAGAATATGTCCTTAATACTCCAGCATCCTCCTCAGTATTCTCTCTTATTGTTCATACACATTGGTTTCCCTCCATTAATAACAGTTTTCTTTCATTGGAGATTAACTGAAAAAAATGCCTCGTCAATACTTCAGCACCCTCCTCAATATTCCTTATTATTGTTCATACTCATTGAGTTTTCACATCATTTATAACTGTTGGATTTCATTAGATATCAAGTGACAGAATATAACTTTAATACCCCAGCACCCTCCACAGTATTCTTTATTATTATTTACTAAAGGGTGTTCCAATAACTTGGACCGAATTTAAATGTGAATTAAGTTTAAGCGTCTATTTTTTTTTTTTTTTTCAGATTTAACAACTTAAGTCTTTGGCAATTTCAACCATGGAAAGATTGACAATCAAACAACGTGTTAAAGTTTTAAGAGTGCAGTTGGAAAAATTGTTCGTAAATTCAAACAAACTGGGTCTGTAGCTGATGTGTAAACAGAGGTACCTCTACGAGATTGCTAAAAAAAGAGCATAGCATGATGAAAAAGACGCCAAATCTGACGAAAAAAATTTATCGTCTAAATGTTTATATTATCATTAAGAGGAAAGATCAAAGTTTATTTTAATTATTTTGAAAAAAATTTCCTTGTTTTTTTGAACATTCTAAATTTTGATTAAAAAAATCTTGTTTCTCTTTGTATCACCGGAACTAGTAAAATATCATATACAATTTTAGCACGTTTGTGTGTGTGTGTGTGTGTGTGTGTGTGTGTGTGTGTGTGTGTGTGTGTGTGTGTGTGTGTGTGTGTGTGACACACATTAATTTGGAAAACCTTGCAAAAATAAAAATAATTGTCGAATGTTAATGAAACTGTCAGAAACTATTCACAGATGATTGAAATTATTATAAATATGTTTTTATTAAAGTCATGCCAGAAATATTTTTTGTATTTATTACCCCCTCCCCCATAACTAATTTTATGAAAACGCTAGAAATTTGATCGCATCGTGTTTAGTGATTACAATAGTTAAAAGCACAAGGCTTTGAAGAATGCAAATCATGTTTTTTTTGTTGTTTTTAATTGGACCTCCCTACCTTAAAATCAGCTCTGAATTGTAACATACAAAACTCAATAAATCAAAGATTATTTAATGTCAAATGTTTTATTTGCTTTTAGTTGTTTTTATGAATATGGACAATATTTTCTGAAAGCAAAAAAATTTTCGATGAAAAATGAGTTTTTATTTCAAATATTTTTTTTTATTTCTTAATTATAATAGATTTTTACATTTAAGTTGTTAAAATATTATAAAATTAGTTAAAAGCCGCATCGGGTTTCCTAAGTGTCCTTATGAGATAGCTGTTAAGGCCTTTACTTTTGCGAAACACGTGTGGAGAAGCTAATTTAATTTTTCAATTTCAACTGAGAAGGGTACCTACAAGTATCAGTATCATCTTATTAAATTTATATGATCTTATTTTTATATTAATTTCAGTTATGACATTTTTCCATAAATTAAATATCAAAATTAATAATAAAATGAATGGAAATACAAAAAACACAGTAAAATGTAATAAATGTACATAAAATTATAGTATTTTATCTACACTTCCGATAAAATTTTATAAGAAAGATACCTATAAATTAATTAGATACCTTTCTTATGAAATATGAAATTTAATCTCACTCTTAACAGTCTTATTTTAATTTCTTTATAATATATTTTCCATAAAGCATCGTACACGTAAAGGTGAAAGCTAAGTACAAAAAAATTAGAGCGCTGAAAGTTTTCCTTTTAAAATAACGAGGTAAATAATTTGTTCACTTAAATGTAAATAATTTCACTTTTCTCCTTCCGTAGAACAAATTATCTTCACGGAATCCGTCAATATGTCATTCATCACCTGTTAAGTGACGCGAAAGTTTATGACCTGCTTTGTTTTATTTTCAAATTACATCTTTACGGTGCAGAATCTAAGTTAAGCTTGATTCAAAATATTTTAAATAAACATTATAATTTCTAAAAAATGATAATTGATATTTAAAAGAATTTCAAAGTGAGATTTCCAGTTTTTTTATAAGATGGAAAAAATGGTCAATTTTGCTGACTCAAAATAAACAAGATTTTTAACGAAAATTTCGGACGTGCTAGGAACAATTAAAAAATGTAAAAAAATGCCCCCAAAATAGTTTGATCTTTCCCCTTGATAATAACATAAACATTTAGGCGTTAAAATTTTTTTCTCGTCAAGTTTGGCGTCTTTTTCGTCATACTATGCTCTTTTTTTAGCGATCTCGTCGAGGTACCTATAAGCATCATTGAGTGCGAGTTTACGCCGTTCAGCGGAAAACATTGCTGCTGTGCACGAGAATGTGGCCGAAAATCCAGACCCCACTATTCGTCATCGCGCGCAGGAAATGAACCTCTCCGCAACAATGTTACAGCGTTTCCAATTGCACTCTCGGTTGGTCGATTAGGTTGACAAAAAAAACATCGCGAAGTGCGTGAAATGCTTTTTCTGTTTGAACGTCCATTTTCGTAATAGGCTTCCATAACTTTAAGACGTTGTTTGATTGTTAATCTTTCCATGGATGAAATTGCCAAAGACTTAAGTTGTTAAATATGAAAGAAACAGAAAAAAAAGTCATTAGACGCTTAATTCACATTTGAAATCGGTCCAAATTATTCGAACACCCTTTACAAATGCCTGTTAAATAATTGACCTTAAAAACTTTAAGAAAATATTGCAATAACAATCATAAATATATATAATGATATGGTCCATTATTTATCGGAGGTAATGGCAGAGCTTAACGATCATTCTATCTAAGCAGAATTATAATAAAATATTCATTGTGTTCTGACACCTATAGTAACTGGCGGCTTTCACTGAGTGCTCTATACTTACGACCTTGTGTCACATGTAAGCTACGCTTACTAAATCGCTTGGTTTCTTTGACGTGTTGTAAGTGTTAGCAATCTTGTCTTGCGAGAGAAATTACGACTGAGTATCGAGTTCGAAACTCACTGCTCTATAATTTCAGCCTTGTGCCTCACCTAATCTCCACTTCATAAGTTACACTTAT
Source organism: Acanthosepion pharaonis (assembly GCA_903632075.3). Lineage (NCBI taxonomy): Eukaryota > Metazoa > Mollusca > Cephalopoda > Sepiida > Sepiidae > Acanthosepion > Acanthosepion pharaonis. The sequence continues at coordinate 1,626,797 of CAHIKZ030005496.1, forward strand.
GCCGGACAATGTAAAAATAATATCAGTTCAAACCCCAGGGGAGGTGGTATCCTACAAGCAGGACCTCTCCTTGGGGAGTTAGCTAGGGACATTACCCAGCGCCTGCTGCGTCGCTCAAAAGGAGAAATGCAGAGGTCAGGGGAAGGCAGGAGCAATTTTTGCACTATTTTGCCGAAAGGTCACATGAAACTCCGACTTTGTTTCACATTCTGTTGCAAAATTGGGGTTGGGATAAGTACGTACCTATTTATGAACCAAAGAATGCTTAGACTCGTGAAGGAACTACCAATATTTGCTATTACCGAGAACCAAATAAATATTCATATTCTTGAAATAAACATCGAATATTTACTATTTACCAGAATCAAATAAATGCAAATAAACTAAGATGTGAGTGACCAATATTTTATTTATCTTCCAAAACCAAATCAGTGCTTACATAAACAGATCAAAACGACCAATATATACCATTATACCCCAATATGAAGCTGCTGAGCGGAGCCAATGATTGGAAGGTTTCAGTGGATCTAATGACATTGTAGCGATAGGGGTTACCATTATTGTTTATTTCCGACGGGACCATCAATCTTGTAGTGACGGTGTTATCGTTGTTGTTGTGATAGTGTTAAAGATGTTTAACTTTGGCTAGGAAAGGTGGGACGCAATGTAATTTATATTTGACGTAAATAGCACATAGAATAAAATACAAAACTGAACAGAATGATTCCAAAACATAACAATTAGATTTATTAATGTTTGATGTACATGCATGCAAACTGAAAAGGTAAGACAGAGTCGTGTCCCTTTGATTAGGTATTAGTTTTACCGGAGTTCATATTAAGAAGAAGTAATATTAAACTTGTAATTTAGAAGAATAAAGTTTGGAATTGTGAGTTGTAAAGTTGGTAAAAGTTTAGGAGTGATTTCAGAGTTCGTGAATGTTGGTAATTGTCTTTAAAGTCTGGCCAGCAATGACTAAGACGGGAGTTCCTGAAGGTTACATCTTGGCACTTGGTAGCAAGGAATGAGACGTGTGAGAGAGAGAGGAATGAAAAGAAAAACTACTCAGAGAGTTCACACGTGTTCGGTTCATATAATGGTCGTGTGGTTCCCAGCATTTGAGCGGGAAAACAGATTGGTCGCGTGCAGGCGGTTTGATTGGTCGGAACAGACCAATCAGCAAGCTAGATTGGTGGTGATTGACCAATGAATACTTGTTATATTTGTATGAAAGTAGACTGTTATTTACCAGATAGGAAGAGTGCATTTCCTAAAAAGAGGTAAGGCTCGTTTGTTGTGGAAGATCCAACAACATCGTTAAAATTTCCAATACACATCGTACAGACAGACAAGCGTCCCGACATTGTGTCGTGGTCCGACACAAAAAAGACTGTTTTCCTAATAGAGTTAACAGTCCCTTGGAAAGCAAACAGGGTGGAGGCGCACGAACTAAAGAAAAACCGGTACGAGTCACTGCGTGCCGAATGTATGGAAAATGGTTGGACGTGTAACGTGATGCCTATTGAGATTGGGTGTCGCGGGTTTCTGAGATATTCGGTCATTTCCTTCCTTTCAAAAATAGGCATCACTGGCCGTTGTTTGAAAAGCGTTTTGCATCGCCTTCAAACAACAGTTCAACACGCGTCAAGTTGGATTTGGTCGAGATCAAAACAACAAGCAAATAAAATGCGCGCAACATCAAGACCTAACATGCGCAAGTGAAATATTTGCGTGGTCGTTTATAACGACTTTTACGAGCGCGTCAATAACGGCAAACGCATTCAGGAAATATCAAACGTTCATTACGGATAGAAGCTGCAAAAAGGAACAATATTTTATCACGAGAAAGAGGAACGATCAATAGCTTATATTTATACCCTGCCTGGTGGCAAACGCTGCTGGTGGCACCAGCGGTGGCGGTCGCGCCATAGCCACCGAAACCTTGATATCACCCCTGGTCGGCGGCTGATGAAGACAGGGTATCGTACGTGCTAACACACGTTGTATGTTAAAAAAATTGATCACCTATCTACTATCCAAGTAAATCCTTATACTCTCAAATATGAAAGACCAATGTTTATTCTCACTCTCTCAGTCACTGACAAGTAGTTGGCACAATTTCCCTACTGTGGAAAAGTAACCAATACATACCATGTGCCTTGTGGTATTTATATAAGAAAAAAATATCTCCGGTTGAAAAGAAGTCTGATTTAATTTTCAGTAAGAGACAAATAGCCTGACGATGTTGTATTGGCCTCAAAACAGCCATTGACGCAAACGACTCGGCTAATAACAAACCAACGACTATGTTCCCTAAACGCCATTTCGAGCCAAATGCTTAACGACATATGATGACGTGACTATAGCCTAATTTCTCAGGTCATATGCTAATGCAAGTGCTTTTCTTTAACAGTGTATTCCATTCCTTTGTTGTAGCAAAGAATAGAAAAGAGAAAGTAAACCGTAGTGGATATGACGATAAACTACATCAGCGTCCTGGGTAAGACGATAAACTACATCCGCGTCCTGGGTATGAGGAAAAACTACATCCGCTTCCTGTGTATGACGATAAACTGCATCCGCGTCCTGGATATGAAGATAAACTACATCCGCCTCTTGGGTATGACGATAAACTACATCTGCCTCTTGGGTATGACGATAAACTACATCCGCGTCCTGGGTAAGACGATAAACTACATCCGCGTCCTGGGTAAGACGATAAACTACAACCGCGTCCTGGGTATGAAGATAAACTACATCCGCGTCCTGGGTAAGACGATAAACTACATCCGCGTCCTGGGTAAGACGATAAACTACATCCGACAGCAAGACTTCAGGTCAGCAGGTTTTGAGGAGCGCGGACCACCTCTTAATTGCTGGTGTTCCCAGGTCCACCCTGACCCAGGGGTAAAACACTATAAAAGTGTAAAAATTGGTTTTAATACCAGCAATACATTTCTGTAAAAATATTAACGGCAATGAATTTTTTGAAGAAAAAAATTTTACAAGCAGTACATTTTTGGAAAAATTATTACCAGCAATACATTTTTTAAGAAAAAATATTGCTGACAATATATTTGAAAAAAAAATATTAGTAGCAATAAAAAATCTTGTCGGCAATCAACCCATTGAGAAATAAATGCAATATGAAATACGTTAATCCACAGGGAAAGAGAATTAACAGTAAGGTTTTAGCAGTAGCAGTAGAATACGAAAAGCAGTAGACAGCTTTATTTGAAGCATCAAAATCTACATTAATGGATTAAGTCATTGGCTCATGATTTTGGTGATATTGTAATTATGAGTTCAGTGCCTTGGTTAAGTAGTGCAGGCTTGCACTCAGTGGAAACGGGGCGAGCAATAACTGAAGAACAATCTGACCCTATAGATTTAATAAAGAGTTCAGTTTGTAATCCATCTCGGCTATTAATTGGGAAAAACAGGGCGAGCAATAACTGAGAATTACTAAATAAGAACAAGATGAGATATCTCTAGACATGGACTGTGAAACAAGAAAAATCTGACCCCACCCCCCAGAGATTAAATAAAGAGTTCAATTTGTAATTCTCCTCGGTTATTGATTTGTGGAAACAGGGCGAGCAATAACTGAGCTGTACTAAATAAGAACAATATGAGATATCCCTAGACATGGGCTGTGGAACAAGAACGATCTGACCCCCAGAGATTAAATAAAGAGTTCAGTTTGTAATTCGCCTCGGCTATTGATTGGTGGAAACAGGGCGAGCAATAAGTGATCAGTACGAAATAAGAACAATATGAGATATCCCTAGACATGGGTTGTGGAACAAGAACAATCTGACCCCCAGAGATTAAATAAAGAGTTCAGTTTGTAATTCGCCTCGGCTATTGATTGGTGGAAACAGGGTGAGCAATAACTGAGCAGTACTAAATAAGAACAAGATGAGATATCCCTAGACATGGGCTGTGGAACAAGAACAATCTGACCCCCAGAGATTAAATAAAGTACGAGAAAAATGTACCCCGTAGATTTAATAAAGGGTTCAATTTAAAGATCACTGAAGAATCTGGATTGACAAGCATCAGAAAAGGTCGGAGATCACAGCGGCCGAAATGTTGTTATAGCAACAAGAAATATCCATAAAGCACAATAGCTCGATTGTAAATAATATAAATAAGGATCTCGAAGCTGTGGAGGATCTGGATCGCCCACGTCCTGAACGGACCCGACACGTAAAAGGAGACACGTGTAATTATCTCTGTGTTTCCACTCTTATCCACTCTTCTACGGCAGGTGCCGTTAAAATATGCCCCATAAACATTCCAATATTATTACTGCCTTTTTTTTTTTTTTACTTGTTCTTAGATTAGGACGCAAGTTGTTCATTTTGTTTCGTCTTACTACGCTTTCCTACCTCTACCATTGTTGCCGTTCGTGACGTCATTATTACAGAACAATATGGCTGTCGGCGTCTCTCATCAAACGATAATGGATTCCCATCCTTCAATTCCGTACCTCAGCTCGATGAAGAGTTCCACAACTGCTGAATTTTCAACCTAATTTATTCCACCGTTCACCGAGGCCCGCAAACCATAACTACTTCGTCTATCGCTAAATACAATCATTCGCTCTTCCCATCTACTGACTCTCCTCGCACGCTGTCTGCTTACTCTCCACCATTTTACAAGCTCCTTCCTTACTCTCTTTATTATTTAAGTCTCTTAATCTTTTACTAGTTCAGGTCTTCCGGTGAAACTTTAAACTGACTTGCAAAACTATTGGACTCGATAAACCGGCTTGAAAAAGAAAAAACGATCGAGAATTTTTCCGTTTCTTTTCTTTTTTTTTTTTTTTTCTTTTCTTTTCTTTTCTTTTCTTTTCTTTTCTTTTCTTTTCTTTTTTGTCTTTATTCGAGATTCTTCCCTTTATCTCTTTCTGGACTTTGAAGGCATTTTTTTTTACGCCTCACTTTGTTTCTTCTTTTTTTTGGGTTGTTTTTTTTTCCCAGATTTTTTCGTCTATTGGTTATATTTTCTTTCTTTCCTGTAGTTTTTATTCATTACTTTTCTAACCAAAATTTTTTTTCGCCTTTCTATTTATTTCTTCCTTTTCTTCCTTCTTTCCTTTCTTTCTTTATAAAACCAACCAGTTATTTTTATCTTTGTTTGTTTGTTTGTTTGTTTCGTTCTTTCTTGCTTTCTTTCTTTCTTTCAATCAAAACCAACCAGTTCTTTCTTTCTTTCTTTCTTTCTTTCTTTCTTTCTTTCTTTCAATCAAAACCAACCAGTTCTTTCTTTCTTTCTTTCTTTCTTTCTTTCTTTCTTTCTTTCTTTCTTTCTTTCAAAACCAACCAGTTCTTTCTTTCTTTCTTTCTTTCTTTCTTTCTTTCTTTCTTTCTTTCTTTCTTTCAAAACCAACCAGTTAGTTCTTTCTTTCTTTCTTTCTTTCTTTCTTTCTTTCTTTCTTTCAAAATCAACCAGTTAGTTCTTTCTTTCTTTCTTTCTTTTTCTTTCTTTCTTTCTTTTTTCTTTTTTCGTTCTTTCTTTTCTTTTCAATCAAACCAACCAGTTCTTTTTTCTTTCTTTCTTTCTTTTTCTTTCTTTCTTTCTTTCTTCAAAATCAACCAGTTAGTTCTTTCTTTCTTTCTTTTTTCTTTTCTTTCTTTCTTTCTTTCTTTCTTTCTTTCTTTCTTTCTTTCTTTCTTTCTTCTTTTCAAAACCAACCAGTTCTTTCTTTCATTCTTTCTTTCTTTCTTTCTTTCTTTCTTTCTTTCTTTCTTTCTATCAAAACCAACCAGTTCTTTCTTTCTTTCTTTCTTTCTTTCTTTCTTTCTTTCTTTCTTTCTTTCTTTCTTTCTTTCTCAACAATCCAGTTATTTGTATCTTTCTTTCTTTCTTTCTTTCTTTCTTTCTTTCTATACCAACTAATTATTTTTGTTTTTGTTCATTTCTTTCTTTCTTTCTTTATTTATTTATTTCCAACTATTATTTTTTTATATTTCTTTCCTGCAGTGTTTATTTTTTTCTTTTTTAACCAAAAATTTGTTCGTCTTTTTATTTCTTTCTTTCTTTCTTTCTTTCTTTCTTTCTTTGGTTGTGATTTATTTATTACTTCTTCCAGGTCTTTCATTACTTAACAAACTTTTTCTTACTTAACAAATGGCTTAACTTTAAATGTTTAAACTGGTGTAACGAAGGAATATAGCGCGTCTGACGATTTGCCAAGGAAATAGCGATGGACTTGCAAAAGGCTTACGAAGTTTCGTCCGTGACAAAATAGTTTTAAGTTGCAAAATAATTCTTCCTCTACAATTCCACTTAAACATCGTCAAGCCTGGAAAGAGCCCACTGGCCTATTCCAGCGCAGATGGGATACAAATTTTTCCATGTTTCGTCTAACCTAACTGGTATTAAACAGGGAGCATTTTCGAATGTCTCAGTTACTTTCTGGGGCGATAAAAGGGACTGACTATTTACGAGTATCTGTAGCGATAGACCATATTTACGAGATCCACGAGGTGTGGATTAAACTTGAGACCCAATAGATCGTTGAGGCAATGAAGCACACTGAAAATACAACCGTTCATGAAGGCTGTAGAAAACTCTAGGACTGTTCTGCGACGATGAAACTTTACTGGCTTGGCTCGGAAGCTTTGTCCTTTCAGAACGTAGGCGATGATGGCTCTCCATCTCTTCCTACCCCTTGCAGCTCTCACTAAGTTCTTTCATCCTGCTTCCTCCCGTAAACCACGTTCTGTCATCCACTTGCTTAAGCCAACCATGTATGTCACGCGTTTTTTTTCCCTTGTCTCTCTTTCCCTCTATTCGACCCGTGAGTATCAGATTCTCCAGGTCCTCCTTCCTCATTATGCATCCTTTTTACGTGTCATGTCCTTTCAGGACGTAGGCGATCATGGCTCTCCATCTCCTTCTATCCCTTGCAGCTCTCAACAAGATCCTTCTCTCTGTCACCTCCTCCAGACCACGTTCTGTCATCTACTTGCTTAAGCTTGCTAGGTATGTCATTCGTTGTTTTTCCTTGTCTTTCTTTCCTTCTATTCGACCCGAGAGTATCAGATTCTCCAGGCCCTCCTTCCTCATTATGTGTCCCAGAAGTTTCAGCTCCCTCTTCCTGATGTTAAATATAAGCCTCCACCTCGTTTAAATACTCTCTAAGACGTCATCTTTGCTCACACACTCGATCCATGATATCCTTAAGAATCGTACATTTAATATTCAATAAATGCAAAGGATATCATGGCTTTGAAGTTACTGAATGATAAAGGGGCGTTTCTTCTTCCAAAGTGCAATGCGAGCTAGGCCAGAGGATAAATCACCTGCCAGGCACAGACCATAGATTTCTTGTAGACAATTTGGACTGTCATGGCCGCATCCCTGAAGGAATCTTCCGGCTATACAATGCAATCCTCATATTCTGTACAAATGACATGAAAATGGTTCCAGCGACACTCGATCAACTTCAAGCATGAAACAGACTGTTCCCACTCAGAGTTGGCCTCTGTGTCCACACACACACACACACACACACACACACACACACACACACACACATATATATATATATATATTTAAATATATATATATATATATGAATATATATATATATATATATGAATATATATATATGAATAAATATATATATATAGATATATATGAATATATATATAGATATATATGAATAAATATATAGAGAGAGATATATATGAATAAATATATATATATATATATGAATAAATATAGAGATATATATGAATAAATATATATATATATGAATAAATATATATATATGAACATATATATATATGAACATATATATATATATGAACATATATATATATATATATGAATATATATATATATATATATATATATATATGAACATATATATACATATATATATATGAACAAATACATATATATATATATATAACTGCGTTAATGCGAAGATCTTCGGCAAAATGAACGGAGCATTTGTTTACATTTGCAGAAACAATACGCTGATTCATTCTGCCGAGTGAAGATTGCTTCGTGGTAGGATCTCTGACTGACACCAAATCGGTTGGGTTTCCATCCTGGCTTGAGGCATTCGGACGTCTAGACGCGCTGAAGAGCTGTGATACAGCGAAACATTACTCTCAGCGAATGCTATGTATGAAAGAACACACACACACACACATATATATATATATATATATATGAAAGTTTTTATTACAATGAATCATTCATACAAAAAGTAGATTAGTAACGTTAATGATATAAAATGGCGAAATTCCTTCGCAAACAAAATTTTAAAGTTACATTAACCTACAAATCACTCGATGAATGTTATGATCCTTGTTTTTAATAACTACAAGATGTATAAGATCTTTTTTTAATCTACTAGTCCTTTCAATTGTACACACAGTCATCTCCAGGCATGGAAAATATTTTGTTTTTAGTAAATCCAGTAGCATGAATACCACTCACTGAGATAGATAGATAGATAGATAGATAGATAGATAGATAGATAGATAGATAATGAACAGATTGGGATAGATAGATAGATAGATAGATAGATAGATAGATAGATAATGAATATACTATGATACATAGATAGATATTAAGAGAATGAGATATAAAAAAATTAACAGAAAGTGATAGCGAGATAGATAGATAATGAACAAAGTGTGATAGTGAACAGACTGAGATAGATAGATAGATAGATAGATAGATAGATAGATAGATAGATAGATAGATAATGGACAAAGATAGATAGATAGATTGATAGATAGATAGATATTAAGAGAATGAGATATAAAGAAATTAACAGAAAGTGATAGCTAGAAAGATAATGGACAAAGTGTGATAGTGAACAGACTGAGATAGATAGATAGATAGATAGATAGATAGATAGATAGATAGATAGATAGATAGATAATGAATGCTTGAGATAGATAGATAGATAGATAGATAGATAGATAGATAGATAAAGAGAAAGAAAGAAAATGAACAGACTGAGATAGATAGATAGATAGATAGATAGATAGATAGATAGATAGATAATGGACAAAGATAGATAGATAGATAGATAGATAGGAACAGTTTGATATAACGTGAGACAAATTGATAGATATTGCACAAAATGCGATAGAGAAATAGTGTTCTAATATATATATATATATATATATATATATATATATATATATATATATATATATATATATATATATATATATATATACTTAGTTGTATTGATGTTTTGTGAACCTGAGTTTGACGCCCTTGTAATCGTGAGACAAACTGATTTTTTAAAAGATTTTGAATCTATTTTCGACAGTTTCTGTTTGGTGTTGTTTTATGTTAGTGGGAGGAAAACATTCTCCACTGTGTCCATTTTGGGATGGCACTCACACGTACGCAGACATACATGCATACAGGTGTACGTATTTTAGTTCACACAAGCATGTACATATATGAACCGGGCGCAGATCTGTATATGTGTCTGAGTAAGTATACATAAGTAATTGTGGTTGTTTCTCGTGCTGAGATTGTGTAGCGAAGTTCCCTCAAAAAGGGGACGGGCTTAGGTGTTCCTGCCATCTTTCAGATCGTTCGTCTGTTTTGTTAACGTAATAATATTTTCTCATACACACACACACACACACCTACGTGTGCGTGTACATATACTTCTATCAAAATGGGTTTTACAACATTTAAAACGTATTATGATTATGATAGATATGTTTATTTTTTTTTAACGTTGCTTACTTGAGTGTTTTAGATGATTACACTAAATATAAATAGTTGAAATTCTAATTTATGATACTTATTGGTATTTTCACAGAGAATTGGCACTAATTTTGCTGGGAAAGGCGAGTATAATTGTAAAAGAATACGACGATGGTAATTATGGTAATGGACGTAGCAAGCAGAAATGTGATGGTGAAATAGTAAGAATGAAATAATAATAATAATAATAATAATAATAATAATAATAGACAGAGTGGGCCAATATCTGCACTGGAAAATCTGCAACTTCTACGGGAAGGAAACTGAAAGAAACTGGTATGAACACCACCCAGACCCGGTTACGGAGATAGGACCTGTTACAATTCTATGGGATTACACAATACACACTGACAGAACAATCAAGGCCAACCGGCCAGATATTGTTATTAAAGACCGCAAACAAAAACGGTGCCTCCTTATTGATATGGCAGTCCCTGCTGACTGCAATGTATATTTGAAGATATTGAAAAAGTTGTCAAAATACAAGGACCTTGAAATAGAAATCTCGAAAATGTGGCATATGGGAACATCAACAATCTCTGTTGTAGTTGGAGCCCTAGGACTGGTTGGAAAAGATTGCAGTAGACTAATTGAAGGGATTCCTGGAAGTCCATGCCTCAAGGAGATACAAAAGATTGTTTTGACAAGTACAGCCCACACTTTACGAAGGTCTTTATCTATGTAATTTTTTTTTTTTTTTTTTTTTTTTGTCAGTGGAAAGTGTCATGACGCCATTTCTAACCTTAGGTCCCTGGGAAAGAAATGTGTAAACGCCAGGAATCAAAAAAAAAAAAAATAAAAAATAATAATAATAATAATAATGATAATTACATTGTTGGAAGCAATGATAATGGTAAACTATAATCAGAGTAATGACAATTGGGGGATAAAAATTAAGAATGAAATAATAATTACAATGTTGGAAGCAAAGTCAAC
>CAHIKZ030005496.1:1642500-1665000 GCA_903632075.3 Acanthosepion pharaonis
AAATATTATACTTTGTTTTACATCTCAATAAATCCACATTACAACCAAAAACGTTTATGGCACCCCCTAGATCGTTTTTTTTTATATATATATATATATATATATATATATATATATATATATATATATATATGTTTAGCCTTTCTAACTGCTACCACCTACCATTCTTTCTTTCTCTCTTTATCTCCTTCTTTCCTTCTTTATTTCTTTCTTGATTTTCTTCTTTCCTTCTTTCTTTTTTCTTTCTTTATCTCCTTCTACCTTCGTTTTACTGTCTATCTTTCCTTTTTTCTTTCTTTCTTTATCTCGTTCATTCCTTCCTTCCTACCTTTCTCAGTCTGGTTCTATGTATCTACCTATCTGACTTCATTATCTATATATTTATATATCTGTCTACCTAGCTCTAACTACTTCCACCTACCATTCTTTCTTTATCTCTTCCTTTTTTTCTTTCTTTCTTTTTTTCTTTCTTCCTGCCTTCCTTTCTCAGTCTGGTTCTATGCATCTACCTATCTGACTTCATTATCTCTATCTATCTATCTATCTATCTATCTATCTATCTATCTATCTATCGATCTATCTCTCTCTCTCTCTCTCTATATATATATATATATATATATATATATATTTATATATATATATATATATATATATATTTTATATATATATGTATATATATATATATATATATATATATATATATATATATATATATAATTTGTCTAGCTAGCTCTCACTGCTACTACCTTCTATTCTTCCTTCCTTCCTTCCTTTTTTTCTCAGTCTGGTTCTATGCATCTATCTATCTGACTTTCATTATCTCTATCTATCTCTCTCTCTCTCTCTCTCTCTCTATATATATATATATATATATATATATATATATATATATATATATATATATAACTGTCTAGCTAGCTCTCACTGCTACCACCTATCATTCTTTCTTTCTTTTCTTTCTTTTCTTTAGATTGATTTTTGCATATCTGTTATATTTTTTCCTTATTTATTTCTGTTCCCATAACCTATTTTATGATTTTCTTTTCTTTTTTCTTAGTATCATTTTAGTTCTTTATTCTCTTTTTTTCTTTTTCTTCCTAAGTTTCTCTTTTTTATTCTTTTTTTTTTTTCTTGCCCAGATTTTTTTCTCTTCCCATTCTTTCCAAAACAAACACAAAAGAAAAAAAAAAAAAAACAGAGAGAAACCAATCCAACCGGATTCCAAGTTCCACTTGAGACATTGTCACACTTTTTCTTTTACTTTTTATTCTCTGGTAAATATTTGCATGGGAACGTTTCGAAACTTGTCTTTTTAAAACTTTTCGTGAACTTCATAGGAATGATGTCCTCAAATAAAAATCTTGCGGATAATTTAGGATTTTTTTAAAAAAACATTTCGTTCGCGGAAAATGTCATGCTTGAAGAAAACTTTTACACTTTGCGCCAAACGTTAATTTGATTGAATTTCCATTAAAACTTTTGGCAGCGAATGTTAGAGACTTTTTGGATGGCATCTTTTGTTCTGGGAAAATGGATCGAATGAGGCGCATAGCGATTGGCCTTTTTTTGTTCTTTGCTACTTTTTCGATTCCATTCAGTCTCTGTCGTTTTCATTCGAACTTATTCTGCGTTTTATTTAATTATTGATCTATCACAATTTCTTTCTTTCTTTCTTTTTATCTATCTATCTATCTATCTATCTATCTATCTATCTATCTATCTATCTATCTATCTATCTCAGTCTGATCATTATCTATTAATTTCATTCTGTTCATTATCTATCTTTCGGTCTATCTATCTGTATATATATATATATATATATATATATATATATATATATATATATGTGTGTGTGTGTGTGTGTGTGTGTGTGTGTGTGTGTGTGTATCAGTCTGTTAATTATCTGTCTATCTATCTCAGTTTGTTCATTATCTATCTATCTATCTATCTATCTGTCTGTCTGTCTGTCTGTCTCAGTCTGTTCATTATCTATCTATCTATCTATCTATCTATCTATCTATCTGTCTGTCTGTCTGTCTCAGTCTGTTCATTATCTATCTATCTCAGTTTTTTCATATCTATCTATCTGAGATTGTTCATTATCTATATATCTATCTGTCTCAGTTTGTTTATTATCTATCTATCTATCTATCTATCTATCTATCTCAGTCTGTTCATTATCTATCTATCTATCTATCTATCTCAGTTTGTTCTCTATCTATCTATCTATCTATCTATCTATCTCAGTCTGTTCATTATCTATCTATCTATCTATCTCAGTTTGTTCTCTATCTATCTATCTATCTATCTCAGTCTGTTCATTATTTATCTATTTATCTATCAGTGTCTTTTCATTATGTGTGTGTGTATCAGTCTGTTAATTATCTATCTATCTCAGTCAGTTCATTATCTATCTATCAATCTATTTATCTATCACTGTCTGTTCATTATGTGTGTGTGTCTATCAGTCTGTTAATTATCTATCTCATATCTATCTATCTATCTATCTATCTATCTATCTATCTATCTATCTATCACTGCCTGTTCATTATCTCTCTCTTTCTCTCTAATAATCTCTCTATATCAGTTTGTTCATCAGATAACTATCTATCCATCTATCACATTCTGCTCATTATCTATCTATCTGTCTATGCATTGTTCCACGTTATCTTGCTTCCAAGCACTTTAGGCTAAACTTTCAGAGTCCCTTCCGCAGGTTAATACCTGCGAGATATGACTATAATAATTGGATTGTAAGTGCTGCTGTAAACGGTATAATGCACCAGCAGAAAGAACGACAAAATAAGACAAAAGAATAGTGAGGGAGTATAGGCAAAGAATAAAATGATGAAATGAAGATATAAACGCGTTATTTCTACACATTCGCAGAAACAGACACAAGGAAGAAAAAAAATCAATCTAACACCAATAAAATAACTTCTTTTTTTTTTGCACTTGATATAAAAATATAAAAAATTAGAAAATAGGAAGGCAATTGCTGATACCTCCTGACGAGTGGACCAAGCGATTTCAAAAAGGTTCGTCTACGAAACTCTGGAGTTGAAGCGATGAATATAACATCAATCTTGTAAGTGAAGAGATTTATATTTGGAATTAATCCTGTATATATAGTACTGTTCTGTTATGGGGTCCACCCCTTTTTCATATGTGGATTCTACCAGTGTTACTTTGACGGCTGCCGTTAAATACCCAGAGTTAGACAGTCAGAGAGAGTAGTCGGATAGTGAGAGGGTAGTCGGAAAGAGAGAGAGAATATACGAACGGAGATAGTGTGAGGTAGCCTCTTGTAGAAGTCAGTTACAAGAACGTAGACTCTAAGGAAGTCCTACTTCGAGACTGTATATATCTATCTGTATTTGCTACTAACCGTGTTCCTGGATTTACTAACAGTATTACCCTTTGTATGATTGTGTAAATACATTTTATTTCTTATATTTAATTATTGCGTTTGTTCTTCATTGGAGACCGAATTCATCTCGGAATCCACAACATGTTCAAAAGATTGAAGACACCCCCGTATTAGTATAGAATGAACTTGACTAAAATGAAAAAAAGATCTCTTAAATCATTGAAAATTAAAAAGGAACCAATTATCCAACTTTGAGAAAGTTTTACAACGAATACCAAAAATTCATGCTGCAGTAATCAAGGCCAAAGGAGGATATATTGACGAGAGCAAAATTTAATTATACAAATGTTTTTTTTTTCCCTTTTTGTCATAATAAAATTTTTATTAAAAAACTATATCTCAATTTTGCCATGATGTCCATATGTTCTCTTATTTAAAGAACAAAACAACTACTTTTGGTCCAATTAAAAAAAAATTAACAATGGTGGTCACAAACTTTGAGCTATAGTATATATATATATATATATATATATATATATATATAAGTTACTGAACAAAAGGAGTGAACTGATGTCTACATGCATACCTAAAGTAAGCACGAGCTCAAGCACAATAGATTATACGAATATTAATATATGTAACACCTATCAATATACATAGCAATCATCATTAATAGCATTTATATATATATATATATATATATATATATATATATATATATATATATATTATGTATGTAGTGTTAGACCATTCACATACCCACTGAAAAAAACTGTACATCTTGTTTCAACGTTAAAAAAAAAAAAAAAAACAACGTTTCATCGGTGGGGTATCACGATGTGACTCTTAGTTCTTTTACATTTGTATATATATATATATATATATATATATATATATATATATATATATATATAGATAGAGAGATAGATAGATAGATAGATAGATAGATAGATAGATAGATAGATAGATAGATAGATATGAAGAGAGATAGATAAATAGATAGATAATATTAGTGGTAAATATACATACATATGCAAAATATATAAAATATATATACATAGATGCATAGACATACATATATATTTTTTTGAAAAAAAAATTCCAAGAGGATAGAATCCAGATAGAACTCAATGTCCAGGACAGAGTAAGGATATAATAAAAAAGGCTTAAACACTTTAAGTTTTTTTTATATTTTTTATATATATATATATATATATATATATATATATATATAAGAAAGAGGTTGTAGTGGTTCCAACGAGAGAAAAGTATGTATATTAAAAAGAAAAAAGAGGTGCAAAACGTTTTTGGTTGTAATGTGGATTCTTTTAAAAAATATTATGCTTTTATTTTTCATAATTTTGCTAAACATTTTTTTTCTAAAAAACACATTACAACCAAAAACATTTGGAGCACCTCCCATTTTTCTTTTATATATATATATATATATATATATATATATATATATATATATAATTACATATTATAGACAGTACTTGATTATTTTATTAGGTGTGTGTATGCAATTTCACCTTTTAAAGTATAATTCTAGGTTCCAAATACATTATATGTATCGTCTTTAATAATAACGAAGTTAACA
Source organism: Acanthosepion pharaonis (assembly GCA_903632075.3). Lineage (NCBI taxonomy): Eukaryota > Metazoa > Mollusca > Cephalopoda > Sepiida > Sepiidae > Acanthosepion > Acanthosepion pharaonis. The sequence goes on from CAHIKZ030005496.1 coordinate 1,647,471, forward strand.
GTTTGAAAACAGTTTCCATAAAACATTACTTTGATATTTTAATAAGCGCTAATTATTTCTCTTATGACGACGCTATTTTTATGCAAAAATTGAGTTATTTCCCTTGATAGATAACGTGGTTAAGCAAATTCAGAATATTTTTTTAATTAACGTAATTCCCCATGTATAAAACGCTTTCATCCCTAATACACTCATCTAAAATGGCGCTGATAGTGTGGGAAAATAATTCTACTCTCGCATAATACGCACTCCTTGTTTGGTAATCAAACTCTATAAATTGTACCTCTCCAGTTTCATTACGGCCAGAGTTTCCTACTCTTATTCAAGCTGTGACTGAATATATTTATCAAAATTTCCGATCATCCCGATTCTAAACAGAAACGGAAATACCTACATCGTGCCCACTGCGCAGACTCATAAACCTCTTTTTGTTTGATAAAATGTGCAATCTGCCGGATCTGTGTGTAGTTTTTTCACTAAAATAGTTTTAAACAAAGAATAATATTATTCTAATTTAGTTCAAAATTTAAAATATTATGTATTACCGTAATTCTCCATGTATTATTCACTTTTATGCATAATACGCATCCCTAAAATTGTTCTGAAAGTGTGGGAAAAGGCTTCTACTCACGCATAATACGCACCCCTTGTTTGGTAATCAAACCCTATAAACTGTACCTTGGTCCCCAGACCTTAATATCAGAAGATCAAATTCAACGGCTCTTCGGTTATTTTTGATATCAAATGCACGCTCTTCGGTTAGATATTTACAAAAATCATATATATATATATATATATAATATATATATATATATATATATATATATATACGTATGTATGTATGTGTATAGACGTATATATACATGCTTCTACTCATGTATAATACGCATCCCTTGTTTGGTAATCAAATCGTACCTCCCCAATTTCATTACGGTCAGCGTTTCCTACTCTTATTCAAGCTGTAATTGAAGATATTTATCAAAATTTCCGATCATCCCTATTCTAAAAGGAAACGGAAATACCTATATTGTGCCTACTGCGCAGACTCATAAACCTCTTTTTGTTCGATAAAATGTGCAATCTACCGGATATGTATGTAGTTTTTCACAAAAAATGGATTTAAACATAGAATAATATTATTCTAATTTAGTTTAATGATAATTCTTATTTTATTTTACATTTTTAAGTATTGTTATGTACATCTGATTGTATTTGACATCCTTATGGGGTCGCAATCGCCGAATTTTAGTGTCAAATTGTCGTACGTTTCTCGAGAGTAGACATTTCGCAACTGAAATCGACCTATGAAACGGCAATTTTTTAAAGATGTTTTTGTAGCTGTGCATAATACGTACCCCGAATTTTGTTTATTATTCTTTTTAGAAAAAAAAAAAAAACGCGTCTTATACATGGGAAATTACAGTATTTATATTTTAAATTGTCGTCTTTCGAATTGAAGAATTTGACCGATATGAAATATAAATAATTATTTTTTTGGTTTGGTTTGTTTTGTGACATATCAACTTCAATGAGTTATGTTATGACGACAAGGGTGGTGGTAATAATTTTTGCTTCAAAAAATTTATTGCTGTTTGGTTGGTCGGTTGTTTTGTTTTATGGCACATCAAAACCTCAGTGGGTCATTTAATGCCAACAAAATTTTGAAAGATCCATAGCGAGTGTTTGGTAAAAAATGATGTGTATGTATACATATATATTTGAACCATTTTTCAATTCCTCATACTTTTGAGTACAATCCAACTTCTTTTAGGAAATTCACAATCTTGGATGGTTTTATTTTCGTAAAAAGTTTTGTATTTATTTTTTTAAATACTCACTTGGTTTGTTTTGTTTGTTTGTTTTACGGCATATCAACCTCAATGGGTCATTTAATGCCGACAACTTTTTTTTTTCCTTGTAATATTTTTTGTCAAAAATCTATTTCTGGTAATATTTTTTTCCTCAAAATTGTATAACTGGTAATATTATTTTAAAAAATGTATTGCTGGTAATATTTTTTAAAAAAACATATTGCTGGTAATATTTTTTTTTTTTTTAATCGAAAATTTATTTTTGGTAATAATATTTTTACGAAATATTTCTAATATTAAAACCTATTTTTTCACTTTCTTAATGCTTTTTACCTCAGTTTCGGGGTTAACTATTTGCCCATAGCTGGGACCCTTACAGGTGCTACCACTCCGGGTCAGGGTGGACCTGGGAAAACCAACAATCAAGAGGTGGTTCCAAGCTTCTCAAAACCTCCTGATCAGGGGCCTTGCTGTTGGACGTAGTTTATCGTCTTATCCTTGACGCGGATGCAGTTTATCGTCATACCCAGGACGGTATAAATAATTAAGTCAAATATTATAGACAACAATAATAAAATGAACAAGTCTTGACACACAATTTAAAATTAACACCTCGAGAACGCGAATTTCATAGCGCTTAAAGCACAGTGAGTATCCTGCACCTGAAGATTGCGTCCTCGCATGAAACTCCGAGGCGTACTATCGACATGGGATATTAGGTATATTCACTTATATACAACCCTGTGAAAATTAATTGAAACAACCGCTTTAGTTTCCTTTCTTTCACTATACGTTCAGTTTTAGATCGACTGGATTAACAGGGTGTAATCGATTTCTATTTTTACCTCGGATTAGGTCATTTGCAGTAATATGAATCTATTTTCGGGGTGTAAGATGAAAACTGTTTGGTTTTTTATCACGCCCAAACACTATTGTCTCGACAGTCGATTAGTTGTCCTACGGCCATTGTCTGCGATGAACGTTACTTCAAGGAAGCGTGCGATAATTTGTAACACTGCACAAAAAAACACTGGCAAGCCTTACCAGTGAGCAAATCAAAGTACTATAAACTGGTCTGGAAACACTCCTGTTTTAAATCCTTCGAGAATCTGTGGTCAATCTGCAAGGAACGACTTCATGGAATGGACATACGAAGTACTAACATGTGCACTGGGTCATGTTTCATTGGAAAAATAAGAAACAAATTAAATAATAACGGAATTATTCGTTTTGTTTCAATTAATTTGCACAGGGGTGTACTAACCTACCTAACTAGGTTGGGCAAATGGACAACAGAACAGGATTTGGGGAAAGAATAGCAGAGAGAGAAAAACATCACTTAGCGTTAAAAAGGATGGGAAGTTATGGAGAGACGTGATCACCTAATTCATGTGTATGGCGATAAACTACACCCGGCAGCAAAGCCATTGATCAGGATATTCGAGGTTTTGAGGAGCTTGGAACCACGTCTGAGTACAGTGTTTTTCAGTCATTTGTAATTCAGGGCGCACTTGTAGAATTAACTAACAACCTGGGGCGCATTATTTTAATAAGAAAGTCACGAAATTTGAAAAATACGAAAAAAAGTAAATAATAACGAAATTACTAGTTTTGTTTCAATTAATTTGTACAGGGGTGTATATATATATATATATATATATATATATATATATATATATATATAGTGAGAGAGATAGAGAGAGATAGGTAACATTGTGCAGATAGATAGATAGATAGATAGATGGGATACATACGTAAAATCCGATTTATATTCAGTGAATCAACTATTAATATATATATATATATATATATATGAAGAAATATAGTCTTAAGATGTGCTATATTTATGGGATAAAGTGCTCAATATCAGAGATAAAAGTTAACATAGAAGTCAACAATCAGAGGCGACAGTCTGTTTTGACTAGATGCAATCGTCAAGCCTGACGATTGCATCTTTGCATGAAACAAACTGTCGCCTCTAAATGTTGATATCTATGTTCACTTTTACATATATATATATATATATATATATATATATATATATATATATATATATAGTTTATTCACCTATATATATATATAGTCTGTCATGATATATCACTATATCTTGTTAATATAAATCAGATTTTAATTTACTTATGTATCTATCTATCTATATATATACATGCAAATATATTTCAGTTTGTTAATATATATATATATATATATATATATATGCCAGTAGCTTCCTGATTTTTGGACGTAGGCGATAATGACTCTCCACTGTATCCGTTTACTTATTATCTGTCAGCTGACATGCCTTCCAAGGAAAGATAATCGATCAGTTTGCTTGTTCCATGAATTTGAATTTAGAGTTGTGTTTCTCGTTCACAGGTTGCCATTCAAAGCTAGACCGCCCAGTGTACCCTACTATTTAATCCATAGATCGGATGGGCCAGAAAATATATATTCCTGTTTTTTTTTAGTGCTTTTAATAGAGAAGGATGGAATTTAAACTTGTCTAATCAGTTCCATTTATCATTCTGATAACCTCTACCCTCTCTCTCTCTCTCTCTTTCCACACACATACACACACACACGCACGCACAAGCACACACACACACACACACACACACACACACACACGTACACACAAACTCACGCGCGCACTAGTAGTAACCGCTGAAATTCCAAGCTTATTTTGATACGTTTTTTGGTAGTTTATAGAGAACCCCAATATGGAAGTAATTAAGGAATAGTGTTTGGAGAAAAGATCTTTACAGACTATATTCTTTACTAGCAGCCATACCCAGCTGATCGCTCAGAAAACAGCGTTCAACTAGAATGGAGCAAAAACAGCATCATGTTTACATGTAATTGAGTCGATCTTCTTCAATTACTTTAAAGTACTTTCATTAAAAAACATTTTGAATTAATGAAGTTACTGATATAACAGAAGTAGTCTGTATTAAATTAGCTGAGGACATGAAGGGGTAAAATAGACAACATGAAGGCCCACATCAGACCACAATTATTTTGGAGTAGTTGAAATTCAATTTGACAGTATACTACCGGGGATGTAAAAGAGGATACATTTATAAAGCAATGACATACCGCGACGAAAAGCATACAGATTCTTCCTTGGATTTTATCAAGAATCTCTAAATACGTAGCAGAACCAGCAGACCAAATGTGACAGCAATATTCCAGCAACGACGCCATCGTTTCATGATTTCCATTATTTCACAAATGGTCTACTTTGAAATATTGAATAGATAATTAAACTTAATATCAACATGGCCGACCCGGGAATTAAGGAGACTAAGCTAAGTATAATTTTGACAACCATCATTGACTGGTGTTTTTATGACGATGAACTCTTTATAGAAAACTAGCAGTCATACCCAGCTGGTTAACCAGAAAAAGCGTTCAATTAGAATTGAGCAAAAATAGCATCATGTTTAGATGTAACAGAGTCTATCTTCTTCAATTACTTTCATTAAAAACATTTTGAATTAATACAGTTACTGATATAACAGAAGTCGTCTGTATTTATTCAATCGAATTTAGACGAGGACATGAAGGGGTAAAACAGGCAATATGAAGACCCACTTCAGGCAACAATTATTTTGGAGTTATTGAAATTCAATTTGTCAGTGTGCTACCAGGGATGTAAAAGACGATACATTTATAAAGCAATTGTAAAGTGGGATGAAAATTGGTCGAAAAATCAACGAAAACTAAGAAAGAAACCAGTAAAAATCGCCATTTTTCACTATTTACGCGGGTTTTCCCTATATGAGTGAACTCAATTATCAAATTAAATGACTGTCAAACAATCAACTTATTGTTGGCTACAATTGAGTGAAATTTGTATTAGATTGCTTGAAAATTGAGGGAGTTTTTAGTTTAAAATTTGTGTTGAAATCGATTTGTGTTAAAATCGATTTTTCCTTTTTCCCGGTTTTTCGCTAAACGCAAAGAAATAATAATGAGGTATCGTTAAGTTCGTCATGATGTAAGTAAACTACATACCGAGTTTGAATGAAATCGAATGAAAAAAGTTGAATTTCTCGATTTTTAATGGGCTTTATCGATTATTGATTTTTTAAAAACTGTTATTATTTAAAATGTTTGGTCAAGTTGGGTCAAAATCGGTTGGGTGGAACTCGAGTGAAAATGTATCACCTAGACCGACATACAGACATTCTCTGTTTTTTTATATATATAGATTCTTCAAAAACCACTTCTAACTTCTGTTTCCGGTCTTTAACTGAAGAAAAAGAAATATTGGAAATCCGCTTCTTTTCTCCATTTTGTCGAATGTCATTCTCCAACCCTGGATCAGTCAAAGATGTCCGCCAACACGAAGAGCCGACTTTTTGACACTACTCCTTCCAACCGTCTATTTAAATTCACAAACCTTTCGCGTTGCCCCCCCCCCGAAAAAAAAGCAGCCGCGCAGGATTGAAAAAGAGTGGACGTATATTTATTGCTTGAAAATATATGCCACGTTTGAAAAAATTAAACTTCTTTGATTTATTACAATAAAAATGAATAATAAGTTTTACTTGAAATTTTAATTTTATTTGAAAAGGTTAAAATTATTACAAAAATGGAAGAGGCGGCCTTTCACTTTTTCTTCCTGTTTTCTTCTTTCTTTCTCAGATTCTAATTCTTTCTTTTTTTTTTTTTTTGCTTTTTTCTTTCTCGGGTACTTTCATTGTTCATTTATTTCATTCCTAGATTCTTTTTCTTTCTTTCTTTTTCTTTCTTTCTTTTTCTTTCTTTCTCAAGTCCCATTCATTTTTGTCATTGTTAATATATTCCATTCTGAGATTCATATACAGTCATTAATTGTTTCATTCATTCATTCATTCATTTATTCATTCATTCATTAAAAACGCAGTCTCTTTAATTTTCAAAAAATTCAACCTTAGCGATGCCACTGCACGCGCGAAAAGTTTGTATCCGTTAACAATAGCACATTGCAAAAAAAAAAAAAATTTGTCGCCTCGGATGCTACCTGAAATTTACCATAAAACAAAAGAATTTCCGTGCCTGAAGATGACTGAATGTGCAGTTGAAAGTACTTGTGTATTAAAAAAAGACCTTATACAGCTTATAATTTTTAAAAACAAGGATCAAAACATTCATCAAGTGATTTGTAAGTTAATGCACCTTTAAAATTTTGTTTGCGAAGGGATTTCGCCATTTTATATCATTAACTCTACTTTTTGCATGAATGATTCATTCTAATATAAATTGAACTACACCACACACACACACACACACACACACACATATATATATATATATATATATATATATATATATATATATATAAATAAAGAAAGAAAGAAAGAAAGAACAGAAAGATATATAATCCGGGGTTCTTGTTATTTTTTATTTTTATTTTTATAAAACAGTGCTGAATGTAAATTTAAATTTACAGAGCATGAATATTATAAATTAACTGATTTAAAATATGTTTTTTCGCTACACAGTAATAAACATGTTTCAAAAATGGAAGCTAAAACTTTTAATTTAATTATAAAATTAAATTAAAAGCATTAGTTCCATTTAATCTTCAAGCGAATTTTGGAATAACTTATTTTTAAATTTACTGAGTTTTAAACACACATATAAATTCATAATTTCCTGTTTCCAAAGATACAGAGAAATCCAAACATTCAGACGGGGGCGGTAGCGTGTTCATTTTTATTAACTATTGTTGTATCAATTATGAGTTACGTTCGAAAAAGAGGTTAAGTTTAGGGAGGGTAAGGTTGTATCTTTCAACAAATTCTGACATCCGTTAAATGCATGTCGTCTTCGGTTTTTTTTTTTATTAACGGCAAAATGTTTTTCGGCATTTTTTTCCTTGTATGTTCAAAGATTTTTTATGTGTGTTTGTATTAAAATACCTTTTTTTAAAACTACAATTTTAAATTATTTTTACATAGATTATATGTCTTTTTAAAAACATGAAAATTTAATAGAATTACTTACATTATTTAAAATTATTTTTTCGTATCAAATATAAGTATGTACATTAACATCTCCCATTTTTTTAATTTTATTTTTAAATTTATTTTTAAATATTATTTAAGGAAAATTTTTGACAATGACGGCAAAAAATAGCTATTTCATTTGTCTGATTCAGTAAATTTTTATTTTTTATAAACTTAGTAATATATAGTTTCTCATGTATGCACAAAGGACATGGGTCATTTAATGACCTACAAATTCAAACTATTCTTATTAATTTCCATTTTACTGTAGGTGTTTTATTGGATTCTTTTAAGTGAAAGAAATATTTTGAAAGGGATGTCTGATTTCTGTATTTATTTATCCTAAATGAGGCTGGATGTTGATTGAATCTCTTTTTGAAATCATGGCTTGCGCAACAATATAGATTTTTTATGTTTTCGGGATTCTCAATAGATGAGATATTGCATTGGTATACTTATGATTCTGTGCGACGTTTATTTTGTAGAGGACAGTTATGATGATTTCTACAGTTACATAATTTTTGTTTATCTTCATCACTTTTTTATTTTTATATTGTCTAAATTTCTTTAGTTTTCATTACAGTTGTAACTTAATTTTACTGTATTTTTATTGAAAATAGTCCTTGTGGCTAATGTATTATATTCCACTTTGGAAACACTTTTTCACACACGACACGTTCAAAGCCTATCTCTACTCTATCGTTATTTCCACGAAGTGTGTTCAGACGAAATACAATAGATAGTTCGACCAGTCCTAAACTTCACGGCTAACACCTGCCATCCCCACGCCCATTGTAGCCAACCACCTTCATTTCCTTCATATTCCCGTGGTGAGATGTAACTTCCACTCAAGCAGCTCCATTCCCATGAAACACTGCCTCTTGCTCTGTAACCTTCCACCTGCTTTGTGGAACCGACTCCCGAGAGGATGCTTCCTTGATCACTATAATCTTAACTTGTTCAAGTCTAGGGTTAACCGTTGTCTTCCACACATATCCCCATCAACTCTGCCTTAACCTTAATCTTAGCCTGTTCAAGTCTAGGGTAAACCGTTACCTCCCCACACCCATAACCGCTGAAACCGTGCCTCTTGCTCTGTAACCTTCTAACTGCTTTAAGGAACCGACTCCCAAGAGGATGCTTCCTTGATCAATGCAATCTTAACTTGTTCAAGTCTAGGATTAACCGTTATATTCCCCACATATCCGTATAAACTGTGCCTCTTACACTGTAATCCTCTATCTGCTTTGTGGGACAGACTCCCAAGAGAATGCTTTCTCAATCGCATGTAAATGATTGTAATGGATTCGACCGAAATTCGAACTCGGTTCTCCGATTCCTGAAACCGAGCCACTATCTATTACTTCACCGTGACTAAAAGAAGAAAGGGAAGTTGCAAACTTTTTTTGTTTATAATATGGATTTTTTAAAAAATTATATTATACTTTATTTGCTATATGTTTTGCTACACGGGTTTCGGGTTTTGGTTATTTCCACACATTATTTAAAGGGATTAAGGTTTCCTTAGGCTTTCTCGTGTTGAGCCACTGCAATTTGTGTGCCGTTGCGATCCAAATTCTTCTTGGACTGGAGGAGGAAATGTCCTTCTGCTTATGAGGTAATAAAATAGGATTGTTCAGAGAAAGATCAAAGGGAGGAGTTCTTATTCCTTTATGACCTCTGTATCTTTTTAAAACTATCTACGTTTTTGGGTATAGCGTGTGTGCCTGTGTTTGTTCGGATGTGTATACAAATTCCCTCTCCATATATATATATATATATATATATATATATATATATATATATATATATAATAAAGTACATACATGAGAAACTATATATTACAAAGTTTATAAAAAAAATAAAGTTTACTAAATCCGAGAAGTGAATTAGCTATTTTTGCTGTAATTGTCATAAATTTTACTTGAATAATATTTAAATATAAAATTTTAAATATCGTAATATACATACTTATACTTGATATGGAAAAATAATTTTACTTACAGTAAGTAATTCTAATACTTTTACTTCTGTTAAAAACTAACAGTGAAAATATTTTAAAGTTGTATTTAAAATTGTAGTTAAATGAAACGAATTCTAGCCTAAAGACCTCCCTCTAAGTACTACAAGCACTTAAAAATATCCAATAAAACACCTACAGTAAAATGAAATTAATATGAAAAGCTAAATGATGTAAGCCATTGAATGACCCATGTCCTTTGTACTTACATGAGAAAAAGACGCTTCTATCTGTATTAGAAGTCATTATACTGAAAAAATTCACCTTATTTATTGAATGACCCCTATATATATATATATATATATATATATATATATATATATATATATATATATATATATATATATATATATTACAAAGAAATAGTATACATATTCGACTCTCCTGTTGTTATACGACCTATGAGGGTCAAGTAGCTCAGTGCCTAGGATCCGACAGTCCGACACCAGCAAGTGGTGAATGCTTTGTGCAGAATCATCCACACTTTTTGAAGGTCCGAATACAGGGACCTGGTGCTACATGCGACAAGGCCCCCCAATCGACCCTTTACAGGTTTTGAATTCAGAGTTGTTCATCTCCTAGACCATATATATATATATATATATATATATATATATATATAGTATGTTTATTATCTATCTATCTGTCTCAGTCTGTTTATTATCTATCTTTCGGTCTATCTATCTATCTATATGGATAATTTTACAGAAACACACACGCACATATATATATGCGCGTGTGTGTATATATATATATATATATGTGTATGTGTGTATATATATATATATATATATATATATATATATATATATACAGTGTAACCCGGATATAAGAGACCCTGATATAAGAGAGATTTTCTCTGGTCCCAAATTAGAGCCATACTTACCTAAACAAAATAGACCAAACCCGGATATAAGAGACTTCTTTTCCGGTCCCGACAACTCTCTTATATCCGGGTTACACTGTATATATATATGGTGGACTCACCCGTCGTATTCGACGTATGTGGGTCAAGCAGCTTAGTTCCTATGAAGTGACAGCCAGACAGCACATGAGATTTGATTTTCGTGGTGAAGGCTTTGTGCAGAACCCTCCACACTTTTTGAAGGGCCGAATACAGGGACCTGGTGCCTCAATGTCCCCAAACGAACCTCCGCAGGTTTTGAATTCAGACTTGTCCTTATCCTAGACCAGTTGCCATCCAGAGTTATAGAACCCAGTCCGTCCTTCTATTTACCCACAGATGGGGGGGGGAGAAGAAGAGGATTCATATCTTTTCCAAGGGTATTAGCACGTTAGTGAATGTAATGAATTCGACTGGAATTCGAACTCGGTTCTTCGATTCATCAATCTGAGCCAGTAACAATTATTTCGCTGTACCTCATATGTGATATTTGCCCTCGGGCGGAAAAAAATCTCTCAAGTCTGTCTCTGTCTTCCGACAGGGCGCAACTCAGCAGTGTCTCTGTCTTCGGACGGAACGCACATCGAAGCATCTACCCGGATCCCGGACACGACGGAACATCAGGCGAACCTACTCGACCTATTCCTAACCCCCTTCCCTGGTAATTGCAAAAGTTTCCACTACTCACCTCAGGCCTTTCACCAATCAGTGTCCATGATGGCTGACTGATGTACCCTTCTTCTTCTTCTTCTTCTTCTTTTTCTTCTTCTTTTTCTTCTTCTTCTTCTTCTTCTTCTTCTTCTTCCCTTTCTACTCCTACTTCCTCTTTTAAACGTCACATCTTGTTTCTTCTTTTTCTTCGTTTTCTTCTTCTTTTTCTTCTTCTTTTTCTTCTTCTTCTTCTTCTTCCCTTTCTACTCCTACTTCCTCTTTTAAACGTCACATCTTGTTTCTTCTTCTTCTTCTTCTTCTTCATCTTCTTCTTCTTCTTCTTCTTCCCTTTCTACTCCCACTTCCTCTTTTAAACGTCATCTTCTTGTTTCTTCTTCTTCTTCTTCTTCTTCTTCTTCTTCTTCTTCCTTTTCTACTCCACTTCCTCTTTTAAACGTCACATCTTGTTTCTTCTTCTTCTTCTTCTTCCTTTCTTCTCCCACTTCCTCTTTTTAAACGTCACATCTTGTTTCTTCTTTTCTTTTCTTCTTCTTCTTCTTCTTCTTCTTCTTCTTCCTTTCTACTCCCACTTCCTCTTTTAAAACGTCACTTCTTCTTTTCTTCTTCTTCTTCTTCTTCTTCTTCTTCCTTTCTACTCCACTTCCTCTTTTAAAGTTACATCTTGTTTCTTTTTCTTCTTCTTCTTCTTCTTCTTCTTCTTCTTCTTCCCTTTCTACTCTTACTTCCTCTTTTAAACGTCACATCTTGTTTCTTCTTTTTCTTCTTTTTCTTCTTCTTTTTCTTCTTCTTTTTCTTCTTCTTCTTCTTCTTCTTCTACTTCTTCTTCTTCTTCCCTTTCTACTCCCACTTCCTCTTTTAAAAGTCACATCTTGTTTCTTCTTTTTCTTCTTTTTCTTCTTCTTTTTCTTCTTCTTTTTCTTCTTCTTTTCTTCTTCTTCTTCTTCCCTTTCTACTCCTACTTCCTCTTTTAAACGTCACATCTTGTTTCTTCTTCTTCTTCTTCTTCTTCTTCTTCTTCTTCCTTTCTACTCCCACTTCCTCTTTTAAACGTCACATCTTGTTTCTTCTTCTTCTTCTTCTTCTTCCCTTTCTACTCCCACTTCCTCTTTTAAACGTCACATCTTGTTTCTTCTTCTTCTTCTTCTTCCCTTTCTTCTCCCACTTCCTCTTTTTAAACGTCATCTTGTTTTTCTTCTTTTTCTTCTTCTTCTTCTTCTTCTTCTTCTTCCCTTTCTACTCCCACTTCCTCTTTTAAACGTCACATCTTGTTTCTTCTTCTTCTTCTTCTTCCCTTTCTTCTCCCACTTCCTCTTTTAAACGTCACATCTTGTTTCTTCTTCTTCTTCTTCTTCTTCTTCTTCTTCTTCCCTTTCTACTCCACTTCCTCTTTTTTAAACGTCACATCTTTTTTTCTTCTTCTTCTTCTTCTTCTTCCTTTCTACTCCACTTCCTCTTTTAAAGTCACATCTTGTTTCTTTTCTTCTTCTTCTTCTTCTTATTCTTCTTCTTCTTCTTCTTCTTCCGTTTCTACTCCCACTTCCTCTTTTAAACGTCACCTTGTTTTTCTTCTTCTTCTTCTTCTTCTTCTTCTTCTTCTTCCGTTTCTACTCCCACTTCCTCTTCTAAACGTCACATCTTGTTTTTCTTCTTCTTCTTCTTCTTCTTCTTCTTCTTCTTCTTCTTCCTTTTCTCTCCCACTTCCTCTTTTAAAAGTCGCATTTTGTTTCTTCTTTTTCTTCTTTTTTTCTCTTTTTTCTTCTTCTTTTCTTCTTCTTCTTCCCTTTCTACTCCCCACTTCCTCTTTTAAACGTCACATCTTGTTTCTTCTTCTTCTTCTTCTTCCTTTTTCTCTCCACTTCCTCTTTTAAACGTCACATCTTGTTTCTTCTTCTTCTTCTTCTTCCCTTTCTTCTCCCACTTCCTCTTTTAAACGTCACATCTTGTTTCTTCTTCTTCTTCTTCTTCTTCTTCTTCTTCTTCTTCTTCTTCTTCCCTTTCTACTCCCACTTCCTCTTTTAAACGTCACATCTTGTTTCTTCTTCTTCTTCTTCGTCACTTTCTTCTCCCACTTCCTCTTTTAAACGTCACATCTTGTTTCTTCTTTTTCTTTTCTTCTTCTTCTTCTTCTTCTTCTTCTTCTTCTTCCCTTTCTACTCCCACTTCCTCTTTTAAACGTCACATCTTGTTTCTTCTTCTTCTTCTTCTTCTTCTTCTTCTTCTTCTTCTTCTTCTTCTTTTCCCTTTACTCCCCTTCCTCTTTTAAAAGTCACATCTTGTTTCTTTTCTTCTTCTTCTTTTTTTTCTTCTTTTTTCTTCTTCTTCTTTTTTCTCTCCTACTTCCTCTTTTTAAACGTCACATCTTGTTTCTTCTTTTTCTTCTTTTTCTTCTTCTTTTTCTTCTTCTTCTTCTTCTTCTTCTTCCCTTTCTACTCCCACTTCCTCTTTTAAAAGTCACATCTTGTTTCTTCTTTTTCTTCTTTTTCTTCTTCTTCTTTTTCTTCTTTTTCTTCTTCTTCTTCTTCCCTTTCTACTCCTACTTCCTCTTTTAAACGTCACATCTTGTTTCTTCTTCTTCTTCTTCTTCTTCTTCTTCTTCCTTTTCTACTCCCACTTCCTCTTTTAAACGTCACATCTTGTTTCTTCTTCTTCTTCTTCTTCTTCTTCTTCTTCTTCTTCTTCATCTTCCCTTTCTACTCCAACTTCCTCTTTTAAACGTCTCATCTTGTTTCTTCTTCTTCTTCTTCTTCCCTTTCTACTCCCACTTCCTCTTTTAAAAGTCACATCTTGTTTCTTCTTTTTCTTCTTTTTCTTCTTCTTTTTCTTCTTCTTCTTCTTCTTCTTCTTCTTTTTCTTCTTTTTCCCTTTCTACTCCTACTTCCTCTTTTAAACGTCACATCTTGTTTCTTCTTCTTCTTCTTCGTCTTCTTCTTCTTCACTTTCTACTCCCACTTCCTCTTTTAAACGTCACATCTTGTTTCTTCTTCTTCTTCTTCTTCTTCTTCTCGCTTCTTCTTCCCTTTCTACTCCCACTTCCTCTTTTAAACGTCACATCTTGTTTCTTCTTCTTCTTCTTCTTCTTCTCGCTTCTTCTTCCCTTTCTACTCCCACTTCCTCTTTTAAACGTCACATCTTGTTTCTTCTTCTTCTTCTTCTTCCCTTTCTACTCCCACTTCCTCTTTTAAACGTCACATCTTGTTTCTTCTTCTTCTTCAAAGAGAAGACAAAACCATCCCCTCCACAATTTTCCCACTCAATGGTCTCAATCACAGTAATACAACCATCGCTAGATTTATCAAAGGCCTTAAACCTAAGAAAGTCTCTGGTCCTGACAAAATTCCGGTGGATGTCCTTACGAACATCAACCCGGAACTATCCCCAGTCTTAGCAAAGTCATTCAAACGGCTGCTGGAAGGAGAAACCTTTCCCAATCCTTTGGAAGGTGATAAGTGTATACACGGTTTTCAAGAACGCGGGCGTGCAATTTTCCCCCACCCAGTACAGACCCATCAGTCTCCTCATTATCACCAGTAAGCTATTTGAAGCCGTAATCTATAAGAAGGTCGTCGAGCATCTTGAAAAGAACAACCTGTTCATGACCCGATCCACTGACGACGTCCTGACTATCATCACTCACAGAATCATGGGTCCTCGATGTGGGTTTCTCTTGACGAGAAACCCACAACGAGGACGATAGCATTACATATCTCAAAGACCTTCGACAAGGTGAGGCACAGACGTTTATTGCAAAAGCTCTCGATTTATGCAATCGCCGGAAAGGTCTTCTTGATATTAAGATAATTCCTAACTGGTAGGTCCCTGAAGACAGTGGCCAGCCATCGGAGCCCTAGAGTTCAACGTGGGCGTCCCCAAGGTTCACTCCTCGGACCAACCCACATCTAAATAAACGATCTGCCAAAGAATATACTCCGATCATTTGTAAATATCTATGCCGATGATACAACTCTATAGGGTCGCACTTCTGAAACTCACGATGGTCAGTGATTGGCAGCTGAACTCTCTTCCGATCATGCACAAACTATCCAATGGGGTAAAAAATGGCTTATTATATTCAAAGACTCGAAGGATAAGCTAATTATATTCCATCATCGCCGAACTGACTCCAAATTTCCACCAATCTTGATGAACGGAGGTCATCTCTGGGAAACACCGTGCCCCGAAAAACTTGGTGGTCAAACTCACACCCGACCTCAACTGGAACTCGTACGTACAATACATTGCTAAAGATAGGAATGCATTAGAATCCTAGCTCTTTATAGAACCTGGAATATTATGGTTAGGATTTATGAAACAAATCCATCCAAACTTTCATTCCCACTAATGATTCCATATCTAGTGATATAGCAAATACTAAAAGTATCTATAGAAATTCATTGCAAATGATTTTACTATAGGAATGCATTAGAAATGTTTTGAATACTAGCTCTTTATGGAACCTGGAATATTATGGCTAGGATTTAT
The DNA here is from genome assembly GCA_903632075.3 of Acanthosepion pharaonis. Taxonomy (NCBI): domain Eukaryota; kingdom Metazoa; phylum Mollusca; class Cephalopoda; order Sepiida; family Sepiidae; genus Acanthosepion; species Acanthosepion pharaonis. The sequence goes on from CAHIKZ030005496.1 coordinate 1,663,350, forward strand.
GAAACAAATCCATCCAAACTTTCATTCCCTCTAATGATTCCATATCTAGTGATATAGCAAATACTAAAAGCATCGATAGAAATTCATTGCAAATGATTTTACTATAGGAATGCATTAGAAATGATTTGAATACTAGCTCTTTATGGAACCTGGAATATTATGGTTAGGATTTATGAAACAAATCCATCCAAACTTTCATTCCTTCTAATGATTCCATATCTAGTGATATAGCAAATACTAAAAGCATCTATAGAAATTCATTGCAAATGATTTTACTCTAGGAATGCATTAGAAATGATTTGAATACTAGCTCTTTATGGAACCTGGAATATTATGGCTAGGATTTATGAAACAAATCCATCCAAACTTTCATTCCTTCTAATGATTCCATATCTAGTGATATAGCAAATACTAAAAGCATCTATAGAAATTCATTGCAAATGATTTTACTATAAAAATGCATTAGAAATGATTTGAATCCTAGCTCTTTATGGAACCTGGAATATTATGGCTAGGATATATGAAACAAATTCATCATGATACAATATGTAAGAAAATGGCACGAAAAATTCCAGTAATGTCTCTTTGTTGCAGAGATGTTATGAAAAGTCCATCATAGCTTGGTAACAATCCGTAAGATCACATAATGTATGTAAATGTTATGAAAACGACATACTTATGCTCTTGACAGGGAATAGTATTGGAGATTTAGAAAGTCGAAAGGATTTATCTATATACTATGCACAAATAACACAATTAGCAGTCCCAGCGTGGACCATAACAACCTGCCAGTTCCATTAATCTAGAAGCAATAGTCGATTAACTTGGGATTTGTTCTGTATGGCCCGGGAGATAAGATGGCGTACAGAGTTCAACAGGAGGTCACGAGATCAGTGCAAAGGTCAGGATTAGACAATTCCAAAGATACGCATACGCGTGCGTTGAATGTGACTTGGACGAGAGGAAAGGCACACAATCATCCTGAACAACATTAGACAACATTCCAGAACCCAGCAAACATCCGGAGGCTACGTGGCCGAATCGACATGATTAAAAGATAGCAACCCTCGCCAACCCACCTGTATTGAACAATGTACGTCCTTACGCCGAACACGCAGCTACTCGGCGAGGATAAATAATCGATTTTAGAAGTCTTAAGAAGCTCTAATCTCGACAAAAAAAACGCATTTTGACACACAACCACGCAGAGGGGAACGGGCAAAGACACTGAAGAGACCTGACATGGAGCGCATCAAATTCTGGAGGCGCATGTGTACACGCGAAATGTGCCCCGAGCCCCGAGGTTCTTTACAACAGACCCACGCATAGTACGTTGACGGTCACCCCTTCGCATCGTTCTTCCGTCTTTCTTCTACCGAAATCGAGGCTCGCTCCTGCTTGAGTGGGTATGCGCTATCGTGTCAGTGGAAAGAAAATGTAACAACAATTGAAAATCGGCAAATTAACGTTGAATGAGACGGGACGTGGTTAGATGTGTGTGTGGAGGGAGCAATTAAATGCTTGGGAATGATAAAAGATAATAGGTCGGTGTGATGGTATGACAAGGGTTTTTCGATTTTGGATGGGGTGGGGAAGAATAGGGAGAAGACAAGAAAGAAATTGTGGGACTAAGAAAATGGAAAAGAGAAAG
>CAHIKZ030005496.1:1670000-1697500 GCA_903632075.3 Acanthosepion pharaonis
CGTTTCTATTGTCATTCCACCTTTATTTTTCGTGTTTAATATCCCCTCCCCTTTTAGTCTTTTGAATAAATCTTTACCCCCACACACACACACCGGTGTTCTTGTGTTGTTTTCTTTTTCTTTGGTCACGTGGTATGATTTTGATTATCGCCTATAAATATGCTCTTTCTCTTATTTCCACTTTAGCCGGCTTTCCCTGACGATCCGCTTAGGTGAAACCTAGGTAGGTTTGTCTGGCTCACTAGGTTTATCTAGGTCTGCTCTACGGTTGTATTGAGGTCTTTTGTTAGTTAGTTGTTTACTCGTGTCGGGGTTTTTCTTTGGGCTTTAAACCTGTATCTGTGTGATTTTTTCGACAGACTTTCATGTTCCTGTCTCTTTCTTTTTTTAAAACCGTTTTTTCCCTCGAGATTGATTCGATTATTGGCAAATCAAAAGTTCGAAGGTTTTTCGAAACGAGTATAGTTACCTGGATACCAGAATAAAGCAACACATTCCAACGAAAGTCCGCCATCTTAAGTACATTCCTTCAGACATTCTGACATATGGATCTTCCATCGTAGACCAACTAATAAATAGCCATAATTTTTCTACTAGTTTCAGTATGGACTCATCTACTATTCTTAGCAAGTCCCACTCGAAATTACCTCTAGAAAGTGTTAGAGGCCATTTATATTTTATCTTTGAAACCCTCTCTGTGTAAACAGGATTTCGTACTGGGTGTCAAACTAATTTCCATCTAACAATTTTTTTTAATACATCCCTTTTTAGTGATAATTCTATTATAATTTATTAACTTCGATTTAGCTCTGTTGAGCGAGATTCGAAACCGGCTAGCTGGCTCGTTTTTTCAGTTTTACTTTTTATCTAATATATATATATATATATATATATATATATATATATATATATATATATATTATGCACTCTTGTGTATCGAGCATCGTTTTTAAAAATAAATGCTAAAGAACTGTGGATTATAAATCTGTTTGAATTTTCTACTTACTTTACTGTATATATATATATATATATATATATATATATATATATATATATATATATATATATATATATAAAGATATGTTTTGTGGTCCATAATTTTATTTATGTAGTAATTCGAGTGAGACTTCCCTTCACATCATAATATTTCTTTAATTTATTCTTTTAAATGTAGTTGTGGTTTCTCGCTACATAGGGAGAACGATTCAAAGGCTGGATGCCAGAATAAAGGAACACATTCCAACGAAAGTCCGCCATCTTATGCACATTCCTTCAGACATTCTGACCAATACATATGGATCTTCCATCGTAGAGAACCTAATAAATAGCCATAATTTTGCTACTAGTTTCAGTATGGACTCATCTACTATTCTTAGCAAGTCCCACTCGAATTACCACTTAAAAGTTTTTGGAGGCCATTTATATTTTATCTTTGAAACCCTCTCTGTGTAAACAGAAGGATTTCGTACTGGGTCTCCAACTAATTTCCATTTAAGAAATGTTTTCTAATACATATTGTCCATCTCTTTACAATTTATTAACCAAGATATAATTGTATTTTTCAGGTTTACTTTTTACCATTATCATGAGTGGTAATAAAAATAAATTTTGTCTTTTTATGGCGGTCATGAAATTTTGTACCACAAATCATAACTCTCTCTCTCTCTCTCTCTCTCTCTATATATATATATATATATATATATATATATATACATACTATAAATTAATTAACAGTTGTGTCTTTAAAACACAGTAATTTTAAAAGTTACTCCAAAATTCGCTTGAGGATGAAATGGAACTAACATCTTCAATTTAATTACAAAATTAAATTCGGGCCATTTAGCTTCCATTTTTGAAACATGGTTAGAACTGTGTAGCGAAAAAAAACATATTTTATACCAATTAATTTATAATATTAATGCTCTGTAAATTTACATTGAGCACTATTTTGTAAAAATAAAAATATCTATAAGAACACCGAATTATATATCTTACTGTTCTTTCTTTATATATATATATATATATATATATATATATATATATATATACCCAAGAATATAATTGGTATATACGGAATGAGTTCCAATACAACATCATCACGAGATAAGACACCTAGGGTGTTGAAACAAAATTGCTATTTTTGTAGTGATTTTATAACATATTTATGTTATATTTTTTTATTTTTATAAAAAATAATTAAAACTGAGAAACGGTGAGAGGAAAAAAGATCATTCAGGACTTCAGTAATGCTGTCAACGTTCATATTCTGGCTTCTATCTTTAATGTCCATTCAAGAACCATCAAGAGAAAGCTGAATATGTTTAAAAAAGGGGGAACAGTGGAGAAAAACAGTTGATCAGGTGCTCACAACAACAAAAGAAATAATCATTTCAAATTAGAGCTAAATAAATTCTTATTGTTCAAATTAGGGTGCAATAGTGTTCTAAAAATCTCCAATAAGGTATTTTCATCCAAATTCCAGTAAGATAGCTTCAATCACTTCTAAGATACAACAGTTAAAATCTAAATCTAACAATTAGACAATGTTGTTGTTACACAATTTGGACATTTTTGCTGTTACATCCAGTGTATATATATATATATATATATATATATATATATATATATATATATATATAAGGTAGGATGTGTGTGTGTGTGTAACGAATGCACAGCCGCAATTTTCAACGAATTTGCACCAAAATTTACGTGAACATTCCTAGCGAGAAGGCCAAGATCGACTTTGCATTTCCCAACGCCCATCGAAAGTGGAAATAATCGATTTTTTCATGCTTCTACAGCAGTTTTCATGTAGTTTGCGACCATTTTCTACTGGCCAGAGTGAGAGCCTATAGCTGGCTGCCACAAATAGTCAGGAAGATTCTACTGGCCAGCGTGAGAGCCAACAGCTGACTGACACGAATGTTAACTAGCATGCAAAAAAATCGATAGCTGCATTCGTCACAAGTGGGAAAAATTTAAATATGCATGCCACTTTACTCCAATTGGCTCATTCGCTTGCTTAAACTCAACGTTGATTCTGATTACGCAGAACTGGGTTGGGTGTGAAAAAGTATTTGTTGTTAACATTCTTTTTTCATTCGGTTTTTCCAGTTACGAGTCCTTTTTTTTAAAGCTGATCGTTTTGTGTTCATTTTGTTTAGTTCTTTTTTCGCAACAGATTTAATGTTTAGTATAGAACTTAGAAAAAATTCGCATTGTGAGATAGACAAGAAGTAAGGCATGTAGCAACATCAGCACGGCAAAGAGCACTCCTTTAAAGGCAAGGAAGGGCAAAATATTTTAAGTCAAGTGATAGCGATTGCTGTATGAGTCGTACGATTTTTGAATCAAGCACGGGCAACACCGGGCCATTCTGCTAGTATATTATAAAGAAATAATCATACATTGAGTCAATTAGCAATATTAATACGATTAATGGCGAAATTTCTTCGCTAATAGACTTAATATAAGCATTAAACTACTATCAATCCACTGAATGATGTAATCCTTAAATTGTTGTCAGGTGGATCTAGTGTATTTACCAAATTACAAAATTCATATAAAAATTCTCACTTGAAATATTTGAACTTTAGCGTTGCGACTTGCACGTTCCAATATTATACAACTGTTAACAAATGGCACATTCTTAAAAAAAAAACATCTTTCGGTCTACAACACATTTATTTCGTCTTCAAGTTTTGATTCTAAAGGAAAAAAATTACAGCTTGACGATGAGGACATGAAGTCCTTGAAAGTACTTGCTGCTATAAAAAAAAAAAAATACACTAGATCCATCTGACAACAATTAGCTGACAACTCACTCTGATTTGCCAGCTAATATGCGGTCTTGTATATGTGCTGTGTGAGCGCATACTGTTGTCGAGGGTAGGTTATTTGAAAGATCATCATCATAAAAAAAAAACAGAAGCGTGCCAACTATGGTACACTGATGGGTTTAAGAGCATCAAGATCCAAAGAACCAATTCAAGGATATAGAATTTATCTGTCATATAGAACTGATACATACGAACATCCCAAGCTCGGCTCAAGAATCATCTTAAGGGCCATGGACGCCAAAACGAAACGGAAGTCATAATAAATGGCTCAAGGACGGCTCTCATCTGAGTAAGATGTTGTAAACAGAATGTATTGTCTACTGGTACTATATAACCCAGTAGTATGAACTGTACGCTCGGGTTATCGGTGACTAAATAGATTCTTCTATCAGGCTTTTCAAGCGATAGAGATGGCTATATACTCATATCGGTGATTAAATCCATTTTGTATTGTGGGGAGATTTTCTATCAGGGTTTTTAGCCAATTGAGGAATAGAGATGGTTCGAATTCCATCGAATCCATTACATCTTACGATGCTAATACCCTTTGGGAAAGGTATGAATCTCTTCTTCTCTCCCTGAATTAACACAAAAAAAGAATTCATAATTTCGAAAAGATGGATAGCTGCTCGGATTGAGGAATCAGAGAGCCGAGTTCGGGAATCCATTACATTCACTTACAATCCTCTTCTTCTCTCCTCCCATTTTGGATAGCCGCTCGGATTGAGGAATCAGAGAGGGAGATTTTCTTACACACCTAATACCCTTGGGAAGGTATGAATCCTCTTCTTCTCTCCTGATTTATTTATTAACACAAACAAAACAATTTATTATAATTTATAATAAAAGGAGGACTAATGGATAGCCGAATCAGATTGAGGAATCAGAGATCCCGAGTTCGAATTCCAGTCGAATCCATTACATTTATAATAAAAGGAGGCACGTGCTAATGGACCCGGATTGAGGAATCAGAGCCGAGTGGGAAAGGTATGAATCCTCTTCTTCTCTCCTGATTTATTTATTAACACAAACAAAACAATTTATTATAATTTATAATAAAAAGGAGGCACTGTGGAGTAATGGATAGCCGCTCGGATTGAGGAATCATTACATTCACTTACGTGCTAATACCCTGGGGAAAGGAGGTAATGGATAGCTGCTCGGATTGAGGAAGGGTGCCAGTCGAATGTTCGAATTCCTGATTTAGTCGAATCCATTATATTCACTTACGTGGCTAACACCCTTGGGAAAGGTTCGAATATAGTTGAATCCAATCCTCTTTCTTCTCCCCTCCGGCTATGGGTAAATACCAGAACAGACTGGCTTCTATAGCCTTGGATGGCAACTGGTCTAGGAGAATGAAAACTCTGAATTCAAACCTGCTCTTAGATGAGGGTGAATGGAGTCTCTCTGGGCCTTGGTTGGCAATCCATTTAGTGATGGTGTCACGATAAAAAAACACCCTTGATAGCCCTAGCGAAGCATCAAGAATTCAGCTATTTGACAAGATTATGAACTACACCAATCAAAGTATTGGTGAGTTCAATCTCGGCTGAGGCCGCAAGATGATGATGAGGGATGTATAAATAAATAAGTTGGTGTCGAGGCGCCCGACAAATGGAAACAGTGAATTTTGTCTCTTCATGCTGTCTGTAAAAAGCCAAATTAATAACCTGAATATGGCGAGGTAATTCAGATTTTGTACATTTATAAAAAAAAAAAAAATTGTAAATATTTTGTGGCATGTATTTCATTCTCTATTGATATTTTACATCTGAAGTTTTACAGTTGTTTTTTGTTTTTATGGAATCTGTCTTAGTATGAGGTTGGTGCAAAAATAATGACGTAATAATGTCGTTTTTTGACGTTAAAAATACATCAAAAACGACATTATTACGTCATTATTTTTGCACCAACCTCATAGCAACAGCAGTTCTGAATTCAGTTTTTCTCTGATCTTTATTATATTGCATAGTTTTTACCCTAGCCGTCAGTCTGGTCACCGATTTGGTGAATACCTTGACCAAATGGTTCCTCTTGTAGTTGGTTCTTGGAATGAAGATGACAAATTACGGGAATATTGTCTGCAAGGTTTCGAGTCTTTTGTTCGTCGTTGTCCTAATAAAATAACTCCATTTGTGGAACAGGTAAATCATTTTCACTACTTTTGATCACATCTTGACTCTAAAATTCGTTATTTTAATTACTCACTATATGGTTTACTATCCATAAATTTGGAAAGTAAATGGTGTGTTTATTTTCTGATAGAATGAAAAGATAATTGCTTATTTGTTTTGTTTATATAAAGTCTGATTAAGATTCACATTGTCTTATGTAATTATCTAACTAGAATTGTATCTTATGATATTGCCTGGTTCTTCTATTTGGATCCATGCGATCCAGGCTTTGAGAGTGGAACTGGGAGAGTCCATCGTCTTTTACTATGCATAGTCATTGTTTGATATTGTAAGTCACAAATATGAGTCTCGCAATGATGCGATGGTCATACTCGACAAATAGGAGGCAGTAGATAGATAGATATTAGATACAAAGATAGAAAGATAGAGAGATAGATAAATATATATATATATAGCGATATATAAATATACATATATATGATATATGTATATATACAGATAAATAGATACATAAGATATATATATATATATATATATATATATATATATATATATATATATATATATATATATATATGATAAAAAGCTTTAAACACTAATATTCCATGGTCATGATTTATTCCATTGGAATTATATTGAGTTCTACCTGTATTCTATCCTCTTGGAATTTTTTATTCAAAAAATATACATGTATGTGTATACACCTATGTAAATATATTTATATATTTTGCATATGTATGTGTATATTTACCACTAATACTAGCTAATATTAGCTGTCAGGGCTCGATACTCGGTAGTGGATGCGCACTGCTGATGAGTCCCAAATATAGGACGAAACGGCCGTCCAGTGCTTCCTGCATTCTGTAGAGGTTTATATCAGACTCAATGAATTAATTAAATAATATATATATATATATATATATATATATATATATATATATATAATAATCGACTTTACCGTCGAGATTCGACGTATGAGGGTCAAGCAGATCAGTTTCAGGAAACCGACAGCCCGACACCGGCACATGAGAATTGATTATAGATGTGAAAGTTTCGTGCAGGACCATCCACACTTTTTGAAGGGACGAATACAGAGACCTGGTGCACCGAATGCCACAAGGTTCCCAAACGACCCTCCGCAGGTTTTGAATTCAGAGTTGACCTTCTCCTAGACGAGTTGCCATCCAAGGCTATAGAACCCAGTCTGTCCTGCTATTTTACCCATAGCTGGAGGGAAAGGTATGAATATATATATATATATATATATATATATATATGAATAGGTATATATAGATAAATAGATACATAAGAACAGACATATATATATATATATATATATATATATATATACACAGAGAGAGAGAGAGGTATGTGAATTTGTAAACAATGACTATTAATGCTGCTGATGCAAGGGTCTTCGTAAAGAAGAATTGAGGTCACAGATCACAGGCGTGTGTGTCTAAAAATAAATACGTCTAAAATACCCTTCATCCCTGCCGCCAATGGCTTATGGGCAAAACCCAGGTCAGTATGGTTTCGATCTCGTCTTGAGGCAATCGGAAGCCTAGCCACACTGATGAGCTGTGAAACAGCGAAATAATCCGTCTGCGGATGGCAATATACATACATAGATAGATTGATATAGGAGAGGGAGATAGATATATAGATAGTCATATATATATATATATATATATATATATATATATATATATATATAGATATTTATATATAATAAAAAGGCTTAAGCTGTAATATTCCATGGTCATAATTTATTCCATTGGAATCGTAAATACGATCCAATTCATCAGACCTACAAATTCAATAAGAAAATAGAAAAAACAACTCAGGGAATAAAAAAATAAAATTTAGTGAGAGTGTATGTATGAGAGTGTGGGACGAATGTTAGAGTAAATGAAAGCTATAGGGAGGGGTAACAGACGCGAGAAGAACAGGAAGGTCTAAAGATGAAGGCGGGGATTAAAATTTAACAGAGAGAAGTTTTAAAGAGGGGAGTCAAAGAAGGTTTAAGTGAGAGAAATATGAATGTTCTCGGGTGTCTAATACATTAAAGATAGACGTGTATATGTATGTATATACGTGTAAATATAAATATGTTATTGTGCATGTGTGTATACGCATGTGTTTTTGGACATAGAAATATAGGCCCTTGATAGATTAGATAATCGTTATGTTTGTTTTTTTATATGTTTATATTAGATTTATAACCTGTAGTCGATATTACTTTTGTCAAATTTTCTTGATTACACAGCGGCCCTTTTATAAATGCGCTTCGGTTTTAGTTCCCCCACCCCATCTCTCTCTCCCACCCCTTTTTCTTTTCTTTTCCTCTCCCTCTCTCATCTTCTGATCTTTAAGATTATATCGTCTATTGTGTGTGTATGTCACCATAAAATGTATACTCTTTTCCGGTGAATTGGACCGTATTTACGATTCCAGTGGAATAAATTATGACCAGGGAATATTAGTGTTTAAGCCTTTTTATTATATCCTTACTCTGTCCTGGACATTGAGTTCTACCTGGATTCTATCCGTTTGGAATTATTTTTTATACATATATATATGTATGTGTATGTATGTATATATATTTATATATTTTAGATATATGATTGCATATGTATGTATATATTTACCACTAATATTATATATATATATATATATATATATATATATATATATATATATAGATAGATAGATAGATAGATAGATAGATAGATAGATAGATAGATAGATAGATAGATAGTCATATATAAGTAGATAGATAGATAGATATGAACAGACTGAGATAGATATGAACAGAGTGAGATAGATAATGAACAGACTGAGATAGATAGATAGATAGATAGATAGATAGATAGATAGATAGATAGATAGATAGATAGATGGATCAGTAAGTATTCAGCTAGAAAGAAAGAGCTAAAGAAAAAAGAGAAACGGTAGATGGAATGATGAAAATAAAAATCCAATAAACAAAAAAAAAACGATTTAAAAGAAATAAAAATTCGAAATCTGTAAAAACAAAAAAGTATCAAAACTTAGAAAAATGAAAAATATTAATCGATGAAAATAAAAGATGAAACGAAAAAGAGAAATGGAACACAGCAAATTGGAATGTTTGGAAAAGGCTCGCAGGTAAGTATAGAATTATTTACTTTGCAAGCCGGTTTATCGAGTCGAAAGAAGAGGAGACGAACGGGAAGAAGAGCAAGGAGGTAGCATGCAAAAGTGGAGGAGAGTAAGGTGATAACATGCGAGGAGATACAGGCGCTGAGCAGAGCACGGAGTTGTGTTCAGCAATAGACAAGGTGGTTATAGTTTGCGTGTCTCGGTTAACAAGAAACAGTTGAATAGATTCGGTTGAATATTTAGCAGTCGTGGAACTCTTCATGGCGTGGAGGTACGGAATTGGAAGAAGAGAATCCATTATCGTTTGATTACTGATGCCGGCGGCCATATTGTTCTATAATGATGACATCGCGAAGAGCAACAGTGGCAAGGATAGAAAGGAGAGAAAGATACAGAATCTCGACAAAACAACGTGAAAGTAATGACAAACTAATCGAAAAAAAAGGCTAGAAACGGTTATTATTAATATTATTAATATTATTATTATTATTATTATTTTATCATTATCATTATTATTATTATTATTATTATTATTATTTTTTTTTTTTTTTTTTTTTTTTTGATTTCTGGCGTTTACACATTTCTTTCCGGGTCCCGCCCAGGGACCTAAGCTTAGAGATGGCATCATGACACTTTCCACTGACAAAAAAAAAAAAAAAAAATTACATAGATAAAGACCTTCGTAAAGTGTGGGCTGTACTTGTCAGAACAATTTTTTGTATATCCTTGAGGCATGGACTTCCAGGAATCCCTTCAATTAGTCTGCTGGAATCTTTTCCAACCAATCCTAGGGCTCCAACTACAACAGGGATTGTTGATGTTCCCATGTGCCACATTTTTGAGATTTCTATTTCAAGGTCCTTGTATTTTGAATATCTCCAAATATACATTGCAGTCAGCAGGGACTGCCATATCAATAAGGAGGCACCGTTTTTGTTTGTGGTCTTTAATAACAATATCTGGGCGGTTCGCTTTGATTGTTCTGTCAGTGTGTATTGTGTAGTCCCATAGGAATTGTAACAGGTCCTATCTCCGTAACCGGGTCTGGGTGGTGTTCATACCAGTTTTTTTTTTCAGTTTCCTTCCCGTAGAAGTTGCAGATTTTCGAGTGCAGATATTGGCCCACTCTGTCATGCCGGGTTTCATATTCAGTGGGTGCCAATGTCGTGCAACCTGATATTATTATTATTATTATTATTATTATTATTATTAAGCAAAAACATTGACGTAACCCTTCCAATATTTTTCAACACTTAAGAAAAGAGTGCGATTGAAGAAAAGAAAAAAAATTCTTTGACAATGTTAAACAATGTTTCTACAGAATATCTGTCTTCTTCAAGTTATATTTAAACATTTTTTCCAATATAAAAATATATAAATCTCCAAAAAATCATAAGTCATTATACAAACGTTGCTTGTCATCATTGAAGATGCAGCTGTCCCATAGGTGTGTGTGTGTGTGTGTTGGAGTGGGGGTAATAAGTGAATGCATATCTTTTCCCTAAAGGGTATTTGCGTATAAACGAAGATAATGAAAAAGACTGGGATCGAAACTCGGCTCTTTGATTAATAATTCCGAGCCATTGTCCATTACACCACCCTCAGATCCAAGTTTAACGCATCTTCGTACTGACCAGGCTCAATGTTGCTTAAACTTCAGCAATGTTTCGACGTGATGTGGCCGTAAGCACCTGGATATTATCACAGAATTTGCAATTCGGATCAACACAGTTTTTTAGTATGTGTGATTGGCAAATTTTACTTCGTTAGCTTTGTTCCTGTGCAGCGAGGGTTATTATTAGTCCTGGGTATGACGATAAACTACGTCCAACAGCAAGGCCTTTGATCAGGAGATTTTGAGGAGCGTGGGACCACCTCTTATTTGCTGGTGCTCGCAGATCCATCCTAACCCGGGGTGGTAGCACCCGTTAGGGTTCCAACTATGGATAAATAGTTAACACCCAAACTTTTGTAGAAATAAGTTTTAATACCAGAAATACTTTGTAATAAAGAAAAATTATTACCAGCAATAATTTTTAAAAGAAAATATATTATCAGCAATACTTAAAAAAAAATACCAGCAATATAAACAGCTATACATTCTTTGAAAAAAATATGACCAGCTATAGATTTCATCAAAATATTCCCAGAAATAGATTTTTGAAGAAAACCATATTACCAGCAATAAAAATGTTGTCGGCATTAAATAACCCATATATATATATATAGTACGGTGGAGCAGTGGATAGCGGCTTGGATTGAGGAATCGCAGAGCAGAGTTCGAATTCCAGTCGAATCCACTGCATTCACTTACGTGCTAATACCCTTGGGAAAGGTATGTATCCTCTTCATCTCCCTCCAGCTATGGGTAAAATAGCAGGTATTATGTACAGTATTTACATTAGTCGGACTATTGTCCTCATCTTTGTCGCCATATTTGTCACAACGTTTCGGCCGTTGTACGCTCCGGCCTTCTTCAGGTGGTTGGAATTTCGAACTGAACCCTTTATTTCGATCACTGGGGTAGACTGTTCTAGTTCCACGTGCCATGTTTGATGGATGTCAGTTATCAGTTATCTCCTGTTAATTTCCCTCTGAAAGTTCTCCACTGTCTTAACCAGGAATTGAACTCACCTTCTTTGGATCTGTCACTGGATCTAACCAACGCCTTTATCCACTGTGCCATGTGTCCTTGAGGAACCTGAAGAAGGCCGGAGCGTACAACGGCCGAAACGTTGTGACAAATATGGCGACAAAGATGAGGACAATAGTCCGACTAATGTAAGTACTGAACTTTTCTAGTGTTTTGCTTTATTTTGGGGTTAAATGTTAATGTTGTTCCCAGGTCCAACCTTTTGGCAGTATGGCTTCTGAACGGAAGATTGAATGGTTTGAGGAGCCTAGAACCTATTGCCGTTGTTCCTAGGTCTAACCTTCCAGTGCAAGGCCTCTGACCGGGAGATTGGCGGTGTTGAAGAGCGTGGAACTATCACTTCATTGCTTTTGTTCTCAGGCCTACCCTTCCGGCAGAAAGGCGTCTGATCGGGAGATTATAGGTTTTGAGGAGCGCGTAAAATCATCTTATCATTGCTGTTGTTCCCAGGTCGACATTTCCGGAAGAAAGGCCTCTAATCGGGAGTTTGGAGGTTTTCCGAAGCGTGCATCAACCTCCAAATTGCTGTTGTTTCCAGGTTCATCCTACCGTCAGTAAGACCTCTGATCAGGAGATTGGAGGTTTTGAGGATGGTGGAGCCACTTTTTAATTGCCGTGGTTCCCAGGTCCTTCGTAACCCGCGGTAGTAGCACCTGTTATGGCCTATATCTATGGGCAAATATTTAACCCCAAAATAAAGCAAAACACTAGAAAAGTTCAGTATTTACATTAGTCGGACTATTGTCCTCATCTTTGTCGCCATATTTGTCACAACGTTTCGGCCGTTGTACGCTCCGGCCTTCTTCAGTATCTGTCTATATTTCTGAGATGAGGTATTAGGTACGTTATTTACATTATTCGGCCTATTGTTCTCATCTTTGTCGCAATATTTATTACAACGTTTCGGCCTTTCAATATCTGTCTATATTTCTGAGATGAAGTATTATGTACATGATTTACATTATTCGGACAATTGTTCTCATCTTTGTCGCCATATTTATCAAAACGTTTCGGCCCTTCAGTATCTGTCTATATTTCTGAGATGAGGTATTATGTACACTATTTACATTATTTGGACTATCGTCCTCATCTTTGTCGCCACATTTCTCACAACGTTTCTGCTGTGGTACGATCCGGCAACCTTCAGCTGGTTGGAATGTCGAACTGAACCCTTTATTTCGCTCGATGGGGCACATCAAGGAAGTTTATGGTCATGGCTCTCCATAATTTCCTGTTCTTTGTAATAATTAATAAATGCTTATGCTCGTTACATAGTTTATGCGTCGTTTTTCTCTGTCCGTCTTGCCTTCAATTTGTTCTGTGGGTATCAAATTACCCAAGCCCTTTTGGAATATATATATATATATATATATACAGGGTGTTTCAAAAAATTTGATATCATTTCGCAATCTAATAACTTTGTTAGATCTCCTTCAAATGACTTCAAATTTTAATAGCATCTTTATGTTTAATGTTTGTTTTATGTTTTTATGTCTTTATGTTTTTGTGTTTTTCTTATTTGTATTTTTATGTCCTTTAATCTTTTTCTTTCCAGGTATAAAAATGCTGTGTCTCAGGCGGTTCGCATATTGAACATTTGTGAAATCGTTCACATAATCCACATGCTTTTCAATTTCTCATTCAGATTTGGAAGAATAAATCTTATGATCTTCAACATTAATACTTTTTAATTTCATTTGCCTTAATCATGTTCTTTCTGTGATATTTACATCTCAAAGGATATCAATTTTTTTGAAACACCCTGTATATATATATATATATATATATATATAGAGAGAGAGAGAGAGAGAGAGAGAAACCAAATTACTATGTCACCAAATTTAAGAATATCCGTAATCCACTAGGCTCTGGTAGGATAATCCTGGGGGTAGAACCTGGGACCTTAAACCAAATCTCCGTGCTGTTAACTGTTTCTATGGCTTCTTCTGCTTGCTTCACCTTGCTGCATTACCTATGTTACATTTATTTTCTGTCTGTCGTTTCTTCTTATTTCCCTAGGCCTGTTAAGGCCCTTATAAACTTTCTTTCACGCATGTTTTATCGTGTATGGAAGCAGGTAGCTATCAATTCCTGTGGAATAAAGTAAAAATAGTGCACCGTGGAGAGATTGTCACACTTATTAATATGCCTATCAACTTAGACGCAGAAGACGATTATCTCTATTTGGTTGAGATAAGTCACGTTAACGGTAGCTTAATGATGTCACCCCATACAGTGACGAAAGACGCAGACAAATTCAGTTTATTTACAGCTGCTAACGCGTAAAGTTGCTTTTTTATCTCAACCCCAACCCTGCTTCGTGCAGGGGGGGTGATAAATGTGCTGACACACCGCAGTTTTCAAGTTCTTGACACCGTTTATTTTTGCGAATATATATATATATATATATATATATATATATATATATATATATATATATATATATATATAAAGAAAGAACAGTAAGATATATAATCCGGTGTTCTTATAGATATTTTTTATTTTAAGAAAATAGTGCTCAATGTAAATTTAGAACTGTGTAGCGAAAAAAAAAATATTTTAAAAAAATTTTTAAATCAATTAATTTATATATATATATATATATATATATATATATATATATATATATATATTCCCCAGACTTAGAAAGAAACTCCAGATCGCAGTCTTCAATCTGTGAAAACCCAAGACTAGCTTTTCTGGTTCTTGGAAGAGGTCCTTTCATAGGAAGCCGGGCTGCTTGAATCTGGAGTCCTAAACATGGCTTCTCCAGACACAAGTGCATCTCTACGTTACATGTAAGACTCTTCCTTTTTGTTTCTCCTTACAGTCAGCTTTTGCAGATATGTTATATAGTTTTCTCTACTTGGGACTTAAATATTTAAGTAAATGCTCTGTTTATAATAAACCGTTTTAATAACATTTAGCGGCCTGAATGTCCGAGAAATTGTCATAGAAAATATGCGTCCTCCGACAGGAATCGAACCTGTAACCTATACGGAAACATCATATAGCCTGACGTGTCTTTACCGATTATTATAAACAGAGCATTTACTTAAATATTTGTCTGTATAAAAAGAATGTATAATAAACATAAAAATGTCTTAAAATAATTGTCGGACTTTGTCCATTTCATAATGTGTGACGTCATTTGTTTACATTTGGATACGCTTTGAGCAGATATGAATGTACCTGAGAGATTCCAGGAAGATTGTAGTTTAAAAGCAGTAAAATCGACCTTGCTAACCGAACGATCCTCTGTGGCTAAATCGTAAAAGCACGTCAGGCTATATGACGGTTCCGTATAGGATACAGGTTCGATTTCTGTCGGAGGACGCATGTTTTCTATGAAAATTTCCCTGACATTCAGGCCGTTAAATGTTATTAATACTGTTTATTATAAACAGAGTATTTCCTTAAATATTTGTAACTATAAAAAGAATGTATAAGCATAAAAATGCTTTAATATATATATATATATATATATATATATATATATATCATACTTATTATAAAACCCATGTAGTGTGTGTGTGTGTGTGTGTGTTTCATTTATATATTGGACCGGATTTCCTACATTTTTCAACCGATTTCAACAAAACTTCACAGGACTACGTAAAATTACCTTGCGGTGGTTTTGAATGCGACAAAATTTGGAAAAACACAATTGTTTTTGCACGAAATCAATTTGAAAACACGATTAAGTGACATCGCTGTCGAGAATGGAAGGGGAGAAACTCATATCGAGTTATACTTATTATAAAACACAGGTTGTATGTGTGTGTGTGTGTGTGTGTGTGTGTTCGTTTATATATGGGATAGGATTTCCTACATTTTTCAACTGATTTCAACAAAAGTTCACCTTTTTTTTGGCAGGTTGTGTTTCTTATTGTCTTGCACACTTTTTTCTTTATTTTTACATTCAGAATGCTTTAAAAATTGCATTTACAAGACAATTGTTTATAATAAAATTGAAAAAATCTATTCAATCGGTAGACTCATAACGATTGAAAATAATGCTTTTGTTTGAGTTTGGGTTTGACCAATTCGTAAAAAAACAAAAAACAAAAAAAAAACTTATTAAGACATGCGTGTCCGTCAACCTTAAACAATAATCTTTGTCAATTTTATTTTTCAGTCTTTATGATGGTCGATACTTGATCTATCTCTTACTGTTACATCCCGGGTAACGCCGGGCTCTAGTATATATAATATATATATATATATATATATATATATATATATATATATATATATGCATGTCATTCTGTTCAGTCTGTGAATTATTATATCCCTGATATAATAATGTCCATAAAGGGAGAAATACAAATGAGAGTATAAATATTTCTACCGTAGCTATCTCCTGTCACAATGTTAATAAAGTTTAAGCAGTTGAAGATCGAAACTTTATTATACGCTAACAATTAGTTCAATCTCTTTCCCATGGTTGACGATTTACTCACAAATATGGAGCAGATCTTTTGTGAGAACTTCTCCAATCAGCAACGAATCTTCACTGCATATAAGGTTTCTTCGAAGGAAGACGGAAGACTTATTTACGTAGGGAATGCCAACGTGAAATAAATGTATCGAGTCTGCGAGGGGAATGGTTTTATTAAGGAAATACTTTTCCAGTGAGCCCGTTTTTTTATGCTTTACTTATTGAAACAGAAAAAAAGATTGAAGAACATTATGATACAAGAAAAAGAAACGGTCATGAGAAAAGAAAAGGAAGAAGAAAGAAATGAAGAAGAAGAAATAAAGAAGAAGAAATAAAGAAGAATGAAGCGGATAAAAAAAAAGAAGAAACAAGTGACATAAGAAAGAAATGAATTATAAATTGTGAAAAAAAGAAGAAAGAAAAATGAGAAGAAGAAGGAGAGAAAATAAGTCAAAAGAGGAAGAAAAAAATGAAGACAACGAAAAAGAGGAAAATAAATAGAAGAAAGAAATAATAAAAAAGAATGAAAGGGAACAATAAGAGGAAAGAGTGTGACGTCGTCCCCCCGGTCACAGCGTCGACTGTGTCGTTCGATCCCGGTCGCGGCGCCAATTGTGACGTCTTTGCCGCGGCGTCAGCTGTTCGCTCCTCGCTGCTCCAAACGTGACGTTCTAACCCTTTGGTGAGATTGATACCAGCCTCGCCGTTCTCAACCCGCTTCCAACGCCTGGTTACCAGGGTAACTGCACTGATCCCCAGTCTGCCTCCCCACGTTGTGAATTGATCTTAGACAGACGAGATCAAACAGGGGTTGGGGCCGTAATGCAAGTTGAGTCTAACGGGGGTGATAACACACAATTATGTATAAAAGAAAATAAAATAAAAACTCACAAGGTCCAACGTATCAAAGAAAAAGGTAACAAACTTTTTATGTCTAATTGCTCGGTACATAGGACGATGTCTACTTCCCGACCCGTTCTGTGGATTGTGGCAAAACGCTTTTACTAGGCAACTTTAAGGCTTCCAGTTGTCTGCTCTCTAAGAAATTTGTGTTTCGGTGTGTCTTTGGACGAAAGTCGAAAAAAAAACTCATTTCTGTGGTCTGATTCTAAGTCGCTCTTCAAACTACTTGTTCTTGGTTGAAGAAGAGTCCAGAAGTGTGCGTGAATCTTGGTCAGCTATCTTGACGCGGTTTCAACACTGGGCGCTCATCTCTGCTTGTCGTTCACGGCTCAAAACTCTTTCGCCGTCCGCTGCTCAAACTCTAACTGATTTCTGTCGGTTGGGGTCCCGCTTTTATTGACGCAGTCAAAACTGGGGTGGGTCTGTCGGCGCCAGGGGTTTTTCGATAATTCTAAATACGTATCCACCCTTCTTATTTCTGGTTAGGGATTTTCCATTTTCGGTAACTCACTCTCACTCCCACTTCCTTACTGTGCCTCTGAGAGGCGTATACACGCTTCTTCTTATCGGCTTCTCACACTTACACTTCTGACAGGGCGTCGACCGATTCTCCTCGTGCGTCACGTGACCGCTCTCGGCCAATGAGATCCTGGTCGGGTATCTTTCCTCCTCCTTCGTGTGTCATGTGATCTTATTTAGCCAATGACGTCTTTAGTCGGGCGTGGACAATCCGTGGCTTTTATTTTGGGGAAAGAAACACCTTGCTTAAAAAAAAAATATTAATTTAAATCGCCCTTATCATGAGCGACTGCGATGACACCTTCGGCTTTTTAACACGTGGTATTTTTCAAGCAGTTTATCGCTAATAGGATATGACCTAAGAAAGGGATTTCTCAGACCTGTTGGCGTTTTTGAACGAAATAAAAATATTTCATTTTCCTCCGCCCGGAGGTCCGATAATAAAAATCTTTATTATCTCAAAAAAAAAAATTTTCAGCGACATCATCTTGTGTGGCTTTTTCCAATTCTGGAGACAGTCTGGGTTCTCGTATTAATGGTTTGCCTTCATATCCTTAGATACACTTCTTCACCCACTTAGACTTTTACTATCATCCCAATGTTACTTATCAATATTTTTCATTGTCCCTAAACTTCGTTCCTTCAACCAATTGATAACAACCTCCATTTTCCCCAGATCTCGGTTAGATGCTTGACCTGGATATTTTTCGACACCTGTTATCTGTCAGCCGAGCGTGTGTGTGCTCGCCTATGACCTGTTTTTCGTATTATTTTTTCTTTCTTTCTTCTTCGTTTTCTTTTCTTCTTCCAGATCGCTTGAACGTAAAGAAAGAATTATTCTTAAAACCCGAAATATTTTTTCGGCCCTTAATAATTATTAAATGGTTGATAAACCGTAAAAAAACAAATCATATATCTATGAATATTTCTTTTCAGCTCGTCAGGTATGCATGGTGCCCTATCCTCCACTAACCGATTTGTCATTTTACCCGTAAATGACACCTAAATAAATACATCATTAACATGCACCATGCATTTTGTCTCATGCAATTCTATACTACTTTCTTACATGCAGTGTAATGTTTCTTTTAACTTCTTTTGTTCTACATGCAAATGTTGTGTTCTGTTTTTTTTCATCTTCTGTTCTACATGCAAAGGTAATGTCCTTTTCATCTTCTTCTGTTCTACATGCAAATGTAATGTTCTTTTTTCATCTTCTCTTGTTCTTCATGTAAATGTAATGTTCTTTTCGTCTTCTTTTGTTCTCTTGTTCTACATGCAAGAGTAATATGTGCGTGTGTCTGTGGGTGCAGATGTGGTTACTATGGTTTTGTTCTTCTTGGTCAATGTTTTCCTCTCCGCTGTGGGAGGTTTTTTCCGCCGCACGTGGTGGTCTCACGCCAGCCTCCTCCGCTGGTCTTTCAGCAATTTCTTCGCCAGTCCCGTCTGAGTAAGGAACACTGCTCAGCATCTCCCTCTCGAGTTGCTGCATGCTCATAAGATTGCCGTTCGCTAATCTCCTCTTACTCTTAACCTTCCATATTAATACACCCTCGATGGCTATAACTAGGAATGTACCCATCACTATTGACCAACTTATCGCGATCTGCTCCTCATCGTCTTCCCAAACCACACCTTCGTTTCCCCAACGCACTTAACTTGTCTCTCAATTGATCCATATCGATCTTTTTCTATCAGCTTCATTAATACTGGCATTTTTATTTAAGGTAACATTAGAGAATCCTTCACTATCAGCTCCCACAATTCTGTACACCGATTAAGCCTCTACCAATCATCTCTATGATTGAATCTTTCTCTTCATATCTTTCTTCTTCCTGGTAATGGGGGGTAGGGAAATGGATATCCCAACCGCCGAACATCCCATGGGTAACTTTAACAGGGATAATGGTGGCCTTATTCTTAATGTCCTTGTGGACTCTCCCCCCACATACTCTAGACAAGCTGATAGTTTTTCTGTGGCTACTGCACACCCCGTCTGAAAACACTGATAGCTTGTGGTAATGCCGTGTTTGTTAATACCTCCACTTGGCAGGTTCTTTTGATTCCTTCCTCTTCCTTCAAACAATTCTAGTATGCACATTCTGCGATTACCAGTTTTATAGATAGGGCTTAACGAGGTACAAATCCCCAGAGCATCATCTCTACACCTTCCAGCTTCTTCAGCTGATAGCAACATAATTTCGTTCTCCCCGAATTTAAAAGCTATGTAGTCTGCTTCCTTGTACCTTGCTATCATTCCCAAACCTTGATCTCTTCTGGGGTAGGGGAATGGGTAAGTTTATAACCTGGTATATCTCGAATATACTCTCGCTATCTAACAACGGAACAGATATCACAACCAATAGTCGCCTATTTTCTAACAAGGTCACACATCCTAGTGCATTATAATACTTCCTACCCAATTCTTTGGTGGGGTCCACTGGCAGACTTAAATGGTGGGGGTAACTCATTGCCTGTATTCAGTAGCGCTTCCCTTAGGTGACCCAGGTTTACTATGCTTGGGGGGAGGTGTCCTAATGACAGCATGTCTAATTGTGCTCACGTGTTCAGCAAGGTCGTCAACGACTGACTAGTTTGTCGTACCTTATTCGTAATTGTCATCAGTTGAAATATTTTTGCATGAATCCGTTCATTTCCTGTAATTCGATCATTACAGTTTCTGTATTATTAATTACCTCTTGTCTCAACCTTGCCAGGTTGTCCTATTAACCAATTGATTCTGGCTCTATTTTTGGCCACTTCTAACCTTGTCACATTTAATATTGTCACCTCTCCCTTGCCACCTGAGCAAGCGTCCTCTGGATTTACCTCCACTTCTCCCAGTTTCCTTCTTATGAATTTAACGTCATCTTCAGTCACTGTTCCAAACAGGACACTCTTTTCCCTAGCCGGAACTATGATCTCCTTTCCCGCGTCTGCAGTAACTCTATTCCCTTCAGGTAGTTTTGCATGTCCCTCCATTGAGCCTCTATCATAGTGGCCTCTGATTCTAGGGAGTGCAATAAACTAAGATACCCTTTTTCCTTGGGATAATCTTGTCCTACTTTCAACCGGGCTGCATCCAGTTGCGTTAGCTCGTTTCCTAACTTATTTAGTAGCGACTCATACAAGTTCAAATCTATCACGAATGTGATCAACCATTTAGACCTGGTTATTATTACTTCGCTCGTTTTTTTTAAAATGGTGTTTCGGCTGCGCTTCCCAGCTTCCGCCATCGTCACCATCAGCGTGGCTACCATCATCATCATCATCATCATCAACCCTTTCATCTTGATCATCCCTGAAAGGTAACAAAATTCTCTTGTTGTTATTCTTCACAACCATTCAGTCTCGCTCGACTCATCACTCAATTATTTCATAATTTCTTACTAAGTTCAGCTCTTCCTCCTCTAACTAACCTCTTGAACCAGAATGGCCTGGACAGACACGCGTGGCGCTCACTCCAAAGGTCGTACTTCATAGCACCACTGATGGCCAATCAACAATGCCAATAATCTTCTTCCGTCCTTGTGAGGTGCAGCCCGCGACTCCATCCCTCCACTCACACCCACCGCAGTCAGCCAGTAGGTTTTGGATGAGCCAGTGTCGTTATCTGCCGACACTGAATGCTTCCATTCTGCACAGCCCTCTTGTTCTACTGAGATTTGGGGTTGATCTCATCTTGAGGTGATTCCTGCTCAACCTCTAACCTTCTCTCTGTGTTTAACTCCCGTCCAGGAGGTGTTTTTGTCCTCTTCTTCATCCCCCTGATTCTTCCTTCTGTTTAGAGTCCTCGCCTCGGATGTCTTTAATACCTCTCGACTCTATGTCTAAATCTCTCTGTTCCTTATCCTTTCCTTGAGCTGGGAAAGGGGTATTTGATCCTCCTCCTCCCACTCGTTGGGCCCTTCGTCCTGTTCAGGGTGCCTCTTTTTAGAGCCCTCGACTGCTTGATTGGATCTCCTCCTTTTTTTTTCTTCCTTTTCCTTGGACATGGGGGTGCGATGGCGACCTCACAGGGTTTTTCTGCACCGATTCAGTCGACGACTGAACATCGCTAATCCCGCTGAGGGTTCCAACTCCGTCCTCGGATCGCTTCGTCTATCTGGCCAAGTCGACCTATCTCCTCATCTTCTTCGGAATCTTCTTCCGTCTCCATTTCTTCTGGTTCAACCAGAGTCACCTTCCTTGTCCTTGTCTTCTTAGGCCTCCAGCTCGCTCATTTCAGGTTAGCTATTTCAGCCTTCTTCAGATCATTGGCATGAACCCTCCTCGCTCGTCCTGCCACTTGATCCCATATTACATATGATACTGGACCCGTCTGCTCTACTATCCGGTAGTACGGTTCCCATCTCCGGTCCAGTTTCCCTCTCTCTGGTGGATTTTATAGTAGACAGGGTCTCCAACCTTCAATTCTATTACCTTTTTTTTTCAGCATTCACTCTCTCATTTCTTTTCTTCTGGGCCCTCTTTATTCTTCTTCTGGCCTGTACAAATATCTTATGTTGTTGTTCAGCAATAGTTGATGATGATCTTCTCCCATATACTTTCTTCGAGGCTTCAGTAGGTTATCCACAGGCAGGACCACGTCTCTGCCAAACAACAAAAAGTAGGGAGAAAATCTGAAGGTTTCGTTTATCGTAAACCTCACGGCCGCCAGAGCCTGCGTCAAATACAAGTCCCAATTTCTGAGTGTTCTCTCTGACCAGCTTGGCCAATACATCTCCCAAGGTTCTATGAAACCTTTCCCTTTTAGCATTCCTTGGGGTTATATGGAGATGTTTTTACGTGCTCTATATTCAAACCTGTCAGAACTTCTCTCATTATGCTGTTCACATTCTCCGTGCCATTATCTGTTACCAATTGCAGGGGCGCCATACCTAGGGAAGATTTCACTTATTATCAACCCAGCCACAGTTCTGGCCTTCTTGTCTGGTACCGCAAATGCCTCAGGCCAATTTGTTATGCCAATCGACAAAACTCACTATATAGTTGTTTCCTTGTGCAGTTTCCCCATATGGTCCTGATACATCCATACTCACCTTCTCGAAGGGGAAGTTTGGCACGTCCGTTTCCTCAAAGGTGCCATTTCCTGCCTTCTGCTCTGCGACTGGCACACACAGCTCGAACATAGTTAGTGACCTCACCCGTACAGTTTGGGCCAATAGTACTTTTCTTCCTATAAGATCACATGTCCTATCAATTCCCCATGTGACCCAACCTCTCGTGGCACTTTCTCCATATCTCTGGTCTTAAACTTTTGGGCACATACAACTTGGGCTTGACTTCTTCATCCCTGCCTGAGAGATAATACAGCCTTTCCTCTATTATGGCATGCTTGGTGGTCTCTCCTGCCTTCACCTTTTTCTCTCAAGCAGCTATTTCACTGTCTGCCTGCTCCTTCTCAATTCCTTCTGTCTAATAGGGATCGGTAATTATCTGGGCGTCCTTCTTCGTCCGATTCTAACATAGGGCGATCTTTTAGCTTATTAGAGTTAATTACTCCTATTCTATAGGCTTTATCATCTACCCTGCTCTACTTTTACAGATCTTTCTTCCAGTTGTTTCGGTATTCTTGAGAAAGTAAAGCGTGTTTCCTTCCTGCCAAATCTCTATCTCAGTGGTAGCCACTTAACTTAAGTGCCACTGTTGAATTTTCTTATTGTTTGTCCACTCTCTGCCTGCAATAGGTACTGCAGAGGTTTGTGGTCTGTTTTATAGTAAAGACCGCACCATTCAAATAGTAGTCCAGTTTTTGGGAGCATACATGATGGCATATGCTTCCCTTTCTATTACTAGCCATCTCTGTTGTCTCTGAGCTTATGGGAGAGGAAGTATATCAGTACTTCCTCTGGTATGCCCTAGCACTGGTCCTTCTTTATCGGGACACGGCTGGGTAATACTGCCTCTACACACTGCTCACTGGCATCCGTGTAGCACCATGGCCTAAATACCTAGTCTCTTCCTTCAGAAACTGACACTTTGACAATTTTAATTTTAAGCTGTGTTTTCTTAACCTTCCCAACACTACAAGTTTCCTTCGTTCCTCCTCGAATCTCACCGATTCAGAGTCCGTAGGGGGAAGCGCTCTCCCTATCTCCTCCCCTCTCCTAACCTTTATAGTCTTTTGGGCCTGGTTCATCATCATAATGGGCACCAATTCGGCTGCCTCCACTAACGTTTCGCACAAGGGTTACCTCGCTCTCTTCTAGGCCCTTTCCTTCTACAGGGACCAACTGCAGGGGTCCTCTCCTACCCTTTTTCTGACATTAACCTACTCTTTCCCGACACCGCTGTCCTGGGGGTAGCTTTACATCTTCCTCCACCACTATTGTTATCTCTTCCTCTGGTGGGCATCCCAATGGCGTTCTCTCGCCATTTCACCACCAACACAGTGGGGTTAAACTCGATCTGGGCCCTCTGGCTCCGGGCCAATCTTCTCCCCAAGATTGCCTCCGTACACAGGTCGGGGGTTACGTAAAAATTTTTGGGTGCTTCTTACTTTCCCAATCCTCACCAGGAGCCTCACCATCCTTTTTTATCTTCAGGGGTCTCCATCTGCTTGCGTGACCTCTATGTCCCTTCCCGTAACCTTCTCTTCCGTTTCACCCCCTGTATGCTTTCTCTCTCATCAATGACACAGATGCTCCTGTGTCACCAGGCTCTCATCGCCCTACCTCTCCCGCTCTACAGGATAGTTCTTTCTCTGGCGTTAGCGAAGAACATGAGCTTTCCTCTTCCTGGGGTCCCCACCCTTGGGTTAAGCAGCCATAGGCGCCAGTAGTAATAAATCACCTTCATTTTTCTCATGAGGTGGAGTCCTGCGCCCCCCTGCCTGGGCGACCCCAGCCGGACCTCTCCCAGTCTCCGCGGCTGTTTCTAAGGATACAGCTTCTCTTCAGGTGTCCTGGCCTCCCTGCAAAACCAGCACCTTCTTGCCGGACAGTTTGCCGCAAAGTGGCCCGCCCGACCACATGTCCAACATTTGCTCTTTCCTTTTCAACAAATTTAGCCTTGTGTCTACTCCTGGGGGGGACCCGTCCTCTATCAAAGCGGTTCGCCCGACCACTGGTCCAAGCTTTTGTTCTCTTTCTTTTTAACTGGGCCACCCTCCCCTCTTAATACGGGGTGACCCGCTGGCTTTTTCCCTGGGGCCGGTCTCTTGGGCTCAGCCTTCTTTGTTAATATTGGTGGGGCACCCTTCCCTCCAGCCCGCACCACTTGGCCAGTGCCCTTTGCTTACCACATCTGGTGCACCTGTCCTGATCAAAGTCTGGGGCAACCCCACTTCGTCGGACATTCCGCTGCCCTATGGTCATCGTGCCCTGGTCCCAACAACCAGCCCATAACGACCAGCGTGGGCTTGTAAAAAGCCATGCCTGGTCGACCATGCTGCCTTTTCTAATGGGGTCTTCTTCCCATACTTCAGCCTGATCTACTTCTAATTTAACCTTCTGATTCCACGCGGGGATCTTCCGCCCTACCACTTCTTCCGGCCTCCTGACTTAGTATCTGTTTCCTTCCACCTCTTCACGTTTTTAAACGCCTGGCTCTCCTTGGCCAGCTCTATTGCCGACAGTCTCAGCGGTCCCTCTTTTAGCACGTCGTGACGAACACGCTCGTCATAGCGCCTCCATACAGGTCCGCTAGTTGAGCCTGCATGACCGCATTATCTGACCCTTCCAGGAAGGCCAATGACAGCTTCCCTGCTCGGGCCCCAATTCTCCCGGGGTTTCGTCCGCAGCTGTGTCAGTTTAGGAGGGCCCTCATGGCCTCTATAGCCGTGCCCTCGTCGGCCCAATTCTTTGGTCAATAGTCCTAACCTTTCCCAAGATAAGTGGGGTTGACTCTCCAAAGCTCCTTCATGAATTCAGACGCTTTCCCTTTGTGGCATCGTATGCCAAATACAGGGTTTCGTGGTCTGAAAGTTCGTAAATAACTCGGCTCTTCTCCAGGATTGCCAGCTAGTTTTTGAAATCTTTCCACTGCCGTCAAATGCTGGGACCCTCGGTCCACCTAACAGCCTTCTTAGGTCAGCTGACAATCCTTGTCTTACTCCCTCTTCATCCCCCCCTGCTCTATCTGGAATCATAGTCCGACATATTTAAAAGAGAAAGACAATCTACGCAGCAACAATCGAGGTTGGGAAATAAATAAAGTGTCTACCTAACAGACGATTCTGTTCTCGTTCCTTTCTGGTCCCGGTCGTTTTGAGTCCTATTTGAAATTTCTCAGAAACAGCGGTCGATCGATGTGACGTGACGTGGCTGCCTCAGGGTTGATCCTTTGGTCACGGCACCAGTTGTGACGTCGTCCCCAGGTCGCAGCGTCGACTGTGTCGTTCGATCCCGGTCGCGGCGCCAATTGTGACGTCTTTGCCGCGGCGTCAGCTGTTCGCTCCTCGCTGCTCCAAACGTGACGTTCTAACCATTTGGTTAGATTGATACCAAGCCTCGCCGTTCTCAACCCGCTTCCAACGCCTGGTTACCAGGGTAACTGCACTGATCCTGAGTCTGCCTCCCACGTTGTGAATTGATCTTAGACAGACGAGATCAAACAGGGGTTGGGGCCGTAATGCAAGTTGAGTCTAACGGGGTGATAACACCACAAATATGTATAAAAAGAAAATAAAATAAAACTCACAAGGTCCAACGTATCAAAAAAAAAAGGTAACAAACTTTTTATGTCTAATTACTCGGTACATAGGACGATGTCTACTTCCCGACCCGTTCTGTAGATTCTGGCACGACGCTTTTACTAGGTCTGGTCGGGTATCTTTCCTCCTCCTTCATGTGTCATGTGATCTTATTTAGCCAATGACGTCTTTAGTCGGGCGTGGACAATCCGTGGCTTTGTTTTTGGGAAAGAAACACCTTGCTTAAAAAAAAAATATTAATTTAAATCGCCCTTATCATGAGCGACTGCGATGACACCTTCGGCTTTTTAACACGTGGTATTTGTCAAGCAGTTTATCGCTAATTGGATATGACCTAAGAAAGGGTTTTTCTCAGACCTGTTGGCGTTTTTGAACGAAATAAAAATATTTCATTTCCTCCCCCGGAGGTCCGATAATAAAAATCTTTATTATCAAAAAAAAAAAAATTTTCAGCGACATCATCTTGTGTGGCTTTTTCCAATTCTGGAGAATGTCTGGGTTTTCGTATTAATGGTTTGCCTTCATATCTTAGATACACTCCCCCACCCACTTAGACTTTTACTATCATCCAAATGACACATTTTTCCACTTGTTACTTATCAATATTTTCATTGTCCCCTAAACTTCGTTTCTTCAACCAATTGATAACAACTTCCATTTTCCCCAGATCTCGGTTTAGATGCTTGACCTGGATATTTTTCGACACCTGTTATCTGTCAGCCGTTCGTGTGTGTGCTCGCCTATGACCTGTTTTCGTATTATTTTTTCTTTCTTTCTTCTTCGTTTCTCTTTCCTTCTTCCAGATCGCTTTGAACGTAAAAAAAAAAATTATTCTTAAAACCAAAATATTTTCGGCCCTAAATAATTATTAAATGGTTGATAAACCGTAAAAAAAAAAAAAACAAATCATATATCTATGAATATTTCTTTTCAGCTCGTCAGGTATGCATGGTGACACAGAGGACGAAGAAGTAAGAAAATGAAGAAATACGGAAGAAAAAATAAAAAATAGAGATGAAAATAGAAATGAAAAAGGAGATGAGAAAAAAGTAATAAATGAAAAAGGGATGAAAACAAGAAGAAAAATAAGAAGAAGAAATTAAAGAAGACGAAGAAGAAAGAAATTCAAAGACGAAGAAGAAGAAAGAGAGAAATTCAAAGAAGAACAAGAAGAAAAAAGAAAGAAATTCTAACAAGAAATAAATTC
>CAHIKZ030005496.1:1702500-1710000 GCA_903632075.3 Acanthosepion pharaonis
GGTTTGGGAGGAAGACGCAATCCTGTATTCAGCAACCAGATATAAAATATGGTTATTCCTTGTTAACACATTTGAACTTTTCGAGTTATTACTTTATTTTCTTTTACGTATACTTGTGCGGTATTACCCTTGTTCGGACTTGACTTGCATTACGGCCCGGCGATTGATTGATTTCGTCTACCTAAGATCAAATCACAACGTGGGTAGGTTAGACTAGAAATCAAAGCAGTAACTTCGGTAACCAAACGTTGGAGGCGAGCTGGGAACGACAAGGCTAATACCGAATCGAACCAGATTCCCATCCGAATCAGCAAAAGATTAGAACGTCACATTTGGTACCGCGACCAATACCAAGTCGCATTGGTCGTCACAGGACAGGATAGGACGGCGACGGCGGGGAGACGTCACACGGTGAATAAGTTTAAAAAAGCGGGAACAGTAGAAAGGAAAACATGATCACGAGGTTAGAGCAGGAAGCGGGATCATCATTTCAAGTTAAAGCGATCAATTAGAAAAGATCCAACTCATTTTACAATACGTTTGGCACGTGAGAGAGGAGTTTCACCTATGACAGTTCAAAGAGCAGTGAAAAAAGACTTGAGAATGTAATCGTATGGGAAACGTGTGAGGCATCTTCTTACTCCAGGGCAGAAAGTTAAAAGGTTAGAGAGGGCGAAGATCAAATTGAATAAGATGGAAAATGATCCTAGAATAATATATATATATATATATATATATATATATATATGAACTTTATTTTAATCCTTCATGAGCTTTCCATCCTGAATTGTAATTCCGAAGTGTGAAGGTAAACTAAATAACGAGGTATTAGCAACTGTATATGCGTGTGATAGCGCGCATATGCAGATAAGCAAATAAATGTTTATTTTATTTAATTTATAGTGCATACAAAACAGTGCTCAATGTAGCTAAACAAAGCTATGAAATCTATATTAATAAATACACATATACCTTCGTTTGTAGTGCAACTTCATGTTTCATGGTTTCCCAAGTCGTCAGGTACATATGGTGATTGAACCGTTTATTACAGTTGTTTTTTGATTTTGTTTTTGTAAAAAAAAATACTGGCTCTCATGGGAGGAACGCTAAATTATACTCAGTTTCAAAGCACAAAGTTAATATAAATCCAATATATTATTGGGGTGTAAATTTAAAATGTATGGAGTGAGATATTAGGAAAAACGAAGCAAAAAAAAATTTAATGCAAGCTTAAAGTTTATATGATACATGATTTTTTTTCCGTTGCGGGGAAGCAAGATTTAACTTGAGAAATTATAAAGCGTAAGGACGAAGCAAACGGAATGAAAAGAAGGGGGTAGACACAGTGGATTGTATATTCTTGATAAATAATCTCTATTTTTCATGGTGGTAACACTGCAGAGTATATAAAGCTAAGTATAATAATATTAGGATATAAATTAAAAAAATAAAACGTGTAGGTAGACAGAGGTAAAAGGCGAGAATTTTTTTTTTTAAATATTTAAAGAGGAACGCCGTGTAAACCATTACGTATTAATAGACGCTTAAATGGTTAAATAAGTCTTTAACCTAAAATATTTAATTGGCACTTCAAGTTGGGTAAAAACGATTTATCCAGAATCACATTGCTTTTTATAGGTACAAGCTATAATGGTCTCAGACGTTTTGCGCAGCAGGTTGGAGTCGTTAATATTTTGGAGTATGAATCTTTTTTTTCCAGCAAACACAGTTTACATCGGTCGCTGCAGTCGGAAAAGTGTGCAGTTTTGGCGACGAATTTCTAATTTACTATCAGTGTATAGTTATTTTTTTGATTTCCCTGTAAAATTTTGAGAGTGCCAAGATATTTGGATATTTTTTATTGGTAAGAGTCATTTTATGATTGTAAGAGTCATTTTATGATGGCAATATCGGGTCTTCGACTGTTTTGCTGTGGAACCAAAATAAAATTTAGTCTCACCATTATGTTTAATGCTAGCCTTATAAATAACGCCTTTATTAATACATTTATGATTTAATAGACAGGTACTGTTTTTTCGACAATTACATTTTTATCTGTATTAATATTGCTATTGAGGTTGTTTAATATTTGTTTAATGTTATATTATTATGTTCTACTATATACTGCCCCAGGTGTTTGGTGCAGCTGTAGCTAATCTTAATTTTGTTCATGTTTACGATTTTGTTGAGCAATGAGACATAGTTGAAATGTTTGTTAATTAAATTTAGGAAGATTTTACCTATATTGATTTTGACATTTGATATATATATATATATATATATATATATTAAGAGGAAGTTATTAAATGTGCTGATAGTGTGATGTCTACCAGGAAAAGGAAGACTGGTAAAGGACAAAAATTAGCGTCAATCAGTTTAAAATTTAGATATGTAGAACTCTTTGATAAAATCCAAAGAAGAATCAGCAATGTTATAGGTCCTGATCTGGCCTCACAGTTTCATTCACTTTTCCACCGCCGTAAGTTTGCCTCTCGCTGTCTTGTCTATAAATACTTTGATGGTAATTGTTCGGTTGAGCTTTTTGCTATGGTACCTAGACTTTTTAAATTTAAGCGCAGTACTAGACGGACGTCGAGATCTCATCAATTTGCAGTTGAGCCGGCAGGATGCAGCCGTCGGGTCTATGCTAAGAATTTGCTTTTCTAGGACTTCTCGCTTGTGGAACTCCCTTCCAGTTCCATGGTTTCCAGCCAATTTTAATTTAGAAAAAATTAAATTCAATGTCAGTCGCTATCTACTGTCCTCCTGATTACTCTTCCCTCTCATTATTAAAGTTTCTCTTCCTAATCTTTCCAGACTCTGTAACCCCTTGTGTCTTAGTGGCTTTATTGCCTTGCTTGTGGAACGCCCTTCCAGTTCCATGCTTCCCAGCCCATTTTAATCTGCAAAAATTTAAATGCAATGTCAATCGTTATCTACTCTCCTTCTGATTATTTTTTCCTCTTCCCGCTCATTATTAAAGTTTCTGTTATTAATTCTTCCACGCCCTGTAACTCCTTGTGTCTTAGTGGCTTTATTGCCTTACCTGGGGGCGAAATCGATTATATATATATATATATATATATATATATATATATATATATATATATGGTGTGTTCCTGATTAGTCTTTTTGTTCTTGCTCATTAATAGTGTTTCTGCTTCTAATTCTTCGACACCCAGTAACCTCTAGTGTCTTAGTGGCGTTACTGCCTTGCATGGGGTGAACTCGATTAAAAACATAAATAAATGAAATATCATAACAAGAATCTCCCACAAGGACGCAGAGACGCCTCTGGATTTCAAAAGCATCTCCGCATCCTTGTGGGTGATGAATTATCTTCCGCCCTAAAACAACTGACGAAACATTACACGCCTCTCATTGACCCGTAACGAACCACTTTCATTCCCTTCGTATTCCATTGGTGACTTGTAAAATCCACTCGAGCAGCTTCTTAACTAAAAAAACCGCTGCTTGGTAAAAATTTACCACAGATACTACACTTTGATCCTAGCCAAACGACCGAGAATCGGGGAACTCACCTGGCATCCGCACTGGGTTTAGGATGCAACACAAAGTCAGTTATTTAACGTGGAGAACCCGAGCGCTTCCAATTGGGCTATGGTCAAAATTTACGCAGCTGCAGCTTACTCGGGTTCGGGCACAAGACTGGTTTTAGCTGGTCATTGCCTCACAGGTCAAAAGCTCCATTTTTCAGACGCAGAGTATCGAAAAACGGAAACTGACTAAGGCACTCACCCAAAATCTAGTTACCATAAATAAAATAACATCGTCTGCTGAAATATTTAAAAAAATATTATTAAAAGAAATGTGCGTAAGAAGGAGATTTGGCTAGAAAAAGCAAGAAAGAGAAAAGGAAGATAGAAGTGCTTAACGTCCCCTACCGTTATTTCGCGCTGAAAGAGGTGGAAAGACACTACCTGGTTTCACCGAGAAAATGAATAGAAAATAGAGAGAGAGAGAGAGAGAGAGAGAGAGAGAGAGAGAGAGAGAATCAGATTAAGACGCTCAGAACAGATACTGCACTTTGATCCTAGCCAAACGACCGACAATCGGGGTATTCACCTGGCATTCCCACTGGGTTTAGGGTGCAACGCAAAGTCAGTTGTTTAACGTGGGGGACCCGAGGATTTCCGATTGGACCATGGTCAAAATTTACGCAGCTGCAGCTTACTCGGGTTCGGGCACAAGACTGGTTTTAGCTGGTCATTGCCTCACAGGTCAAAAGCTCCATTTTTCAGATGCACACTATCGAAAAACGGAAATTGACTAAGGCACTCGCCCAAAATCCAGTTACCATAAATAAAATAACATCGTCTGCTGAATTATTTTAAAGTTATTATTAAAAGAAATATTCGAAAGAAGGAGATTTGGCAAGAATGTAAGAAAGATCGAAAAAAGGAAGATATCTATCTATCTATGAGTTAAGGATATATAAATGTTTATATATCGAGAACAATAATTTTCGTAGGACGCGTTTCGCCCTTTAGGTCTTCACTCTCGATATATTCCAAAAGCATCTTGGCAGAGGAAAGTCCGCAAGACTCTAGCTGATCTATCGCTAATTCCATGGAAAATGTTCGGTCAAAATACATTCCTTAGTTCTACTCGGTCTAACCTTCTCGGCTAAGACCCGCCAGAGTAGGCAGATAGTAAAGAATTACATTCATTCCCTTCATATTCCATTGGAGACTTGTAAAATCCACTCGAGCAGCTTTTTCCACGGGTCACTGCTCTGTGGAACCGACTCCCAAGGGCACGCTTCTCCGATCACTGGAATCTAATCTATCTATCTATCTATCTATCTATCTATCTATCTATCTATCCCAATTTCTTCACATCTATCTATCTACCTATCTGGGACAATTATCAATCTATCTATCTCGGTCCGTTCATTATCTATCTATCTATCTATCTATCTATCTATCTATCTATCTATCACAGACTGTTTTTCCTATCTATCACGGACTACCATGGACTGTTTTTTCTATCTATCTATCTATCTATCTATCTATCTATCTATCTATCTATCTATCTAGCAAAGACTGTTTTCCTATCTATCACTGATTGTTTTCCTATCTATCTATCATAGACTGTTTTTCCAATCTATCTATCTATCTATCTATCTATCTATCTATCTATCACACTTTTTTTCCTATCTATCACAGATTATTTCCTATCTATCTATCTATCTATCTATCTATCTATCTATCAATGAGTTAACGATATATAAGTGTTCGGATGAAATACATTCCTTAGTTCCACCCGGTCTAACCTTCTCGGCTAAGACCCACCATGGTACGCAGATAGTAAAGAATTACCTTCATTCCCTTCATATTCCAATGGTGAGATGTAAGTTCCACTCGAGCAGCTTCTTCCCATGAACCACTGCTCTCTGAAACTGACTCCCTGACTATCTATCTATCTATCTATCTATCTATCAATCTCTTCATATCTTTCTATCTTTCTGTCTATCTATCTCAGTCTCTTAATATCTATCTATCTATCTATCTATCTATCTAAATAGTTAACTGTAACTGCTCTCATCTACCAGTCTTTCTTTCTTTCTTTTTTCTTTCTTCGTCTGGTTCTATCTATCTATCTATCTATCTATCTATCTATCTATCTATCTATCTATCTCTTTCTGTTCGTATCTATCTATCTATCTATCTATCTATCTATCTCATTCTGTTAGTATCTATCTATCTATCTAACTATCTAGGAGTTAACGATATATAAATGTTATATATCGAGAGCAATAAGTTTTCGTACGACGCTTTTCGCCCTTTAGGTCTTCACTCTTGATATATTTCAAAAGCATCTTGGCAGACGAAAGTTCGGATGACTCTCGCTGGTCCATCGCTATTTCTATGGAAAATGTTCGGACTAGTTCCACCAGGTCTAATCTTCACGGTTAATACCCGCCATGGTAGGCACATAGTAACGACCCACCCCCATTTCCTTCGTATTCCACTGGTGAGACGTAAGTTTCACTCGTGTAGCTTCTTTCCACCAACCACTGGTCTGTGGATCCGACTCTAAAGAGAATGTTTCCCACCGATCATTACAGTCTTAATCTATTCAAGTCTAGGTTTAAACGATTTCTTCCCCACATATTCTTTTTTCTGTAAACATCTACATAGAATGGCTATTGGGCCTCTTACAGGGTGAACCTAATTGGTGAATCAGAGCAGACCAATAATGGAGTCTTGCGGCCCTATCTGGCCTTGTGTTTCCCAGTCGTCACTGTACAGCCAAAGACGATTACGCGGCCTTGGTGGTGAGGCCCATTATCAACCATGAAACCCTTATCTCACAGATGAAACATTGCCAGCCACTCACTACACTATCACTTTCGTTATGACAGATGTTCAGTGCAGATCTGTTCTTCCCAGGTCCATCGTGACCCGTAGTGGTAGCACCTGTTAGGGTCCCAGCTATGAGCAAATAGTAACCACCCCTCAAAAAACAAAACGTTGGGATCTCTGAGGACAAGAGATGCCTTAAATTAAATTAACTCATCAGATCCAATAACACCAGAAACTGTTTCTTTATCGTATATATATATATATATATATATATATATATATATATATATATATATATATATATATATATATTACTCTCTACGTCGTATTCGACATATGAAGGTCAAGCAGATCAGTTCCCAGGAACCGACAGCTTGACACCAGCTTTATAGGATTTGATTATAGTGGTGATGGTATTGTGCAGGACCATCCACACTTTTTGAAGGGCCGATTACAGAGACCTGGTGCACTACATGCCACAAGGTCCCCAAACGACCCTCAGCAGACTTTTTATTCAGAGTTTTCCTTCTGCTAGACCAGTTGCCATCCAAAGCTATAGAGCCCATTCTGTCCTGCTATTTACCCATAGCTGAAGGGAGAAGACGCGGATTCATACCATTCACAAGTGTATTAGCACGTAAGTGAATTTAATGGACTCTACTGGAATTATAATTTGGCTCTATATATATATATATATATATATATATATATATATATATATATATGTGTGTGTGTGTGTGTGTGTGTGTGTATTAGATGGTGCAGTATATATAATATATTAAAGAGGTAATTATACAAAACATTAATTAGTAAAGATAAAGCAATTAATGAAGAATTCAATACACTAACAGATTTAATAAAGCATTAACTTACTAATCACTCATTGAATTATGCGATCCTTATGTTTAAAATTGTAAGATGGATTAGATACTCCGTAGCTGCTAGTACTTTCGACAATCGTCACATTTTCATCATCAGGCTTCAGTATTTTTTTTTTCATTTCGGGTAACTTCCAAGAGGGAAATAAATATATTGCAGGCCGAAAGATGTTTTTTAAGAGTGCGTTAATTATTAACGGTCACATAATTTTGGAGCGTACAGTGTCTCTTTGTATGATTGGATTTGAATTTTGTATGATTAGATTTTAAAAAGAAACAGTTTTAAAATTAAG
>CAHIKZ030005496.1:1715000-1790000 GCA_903632075.3 Acanthosepion pharaonis
TCTCTTAGTTTTTTCTATCCTCCTACTCTCTATCCGTCTCTCTCTTCACCCCCCCTCTCTCTCTCTCTTTGCAACGCGTCCAACCAAGACTGCTATTTTCGCGCGCTCGCTACGCCAGCCATATTTACTTGTCCTTGGACCGCTGCCACATCACTTAACGCGGCCATTTTCTTGGCTTTCTCGCTTGACAAGTTGTCGACACTGCAGGAACCAAGGACGGGACAAGGCGGAAGTCGACGAAGGAGAATAGGATGAGAAGAGGATGGGGGAGAGAGAAAGAAAGAAAGATTGAAAGAGAGGGGAGAAATAATGGAAGATTGAAATATACAACTTTGAGAGTTGGTGGAGGCGGAGATGGTTTTAGGAGCGAAACTCTGTCTCCAGTGGATGATATCGAGTGAAACACAGTCCGTACAAGAAACATGTCAGTCTTGCTCTTCATTCTCCGTAACGGTGATTCTGTGTGACCACGCCCGATGTTTGTTCGAAAGGATGAATTAATGCCTGAGTAATGGGAAGAGGTAGAAAACTAGGAACGGAAAAGGAAAGCAAGAAATAAGGAGAGTAAGTAAATTGATAGCAGAACAACGGAGAGTATAAGAAAATCAAAAAGAGGCAAGGAAACGGAAACTTAGAAAAAGGAGAGTAAGGTGTCTCATAATAAAGGAGAGCAAAGAAAATGGAGTGCAAGGAAAAAGGAGAGTACGTAAAAAGTGAGCCGGGGAAACAGAGAGTAAGTAGAACTAGGAGGATAAAAGAAAAGAAACTATTGAAAAGGAGAGCAAGGAAACGGAGAGTAAGAAAATGGATAATTAGTAAAATGAGAGCAAAGAGAGAGAGAGAGAGAGAGACAGGGGTACAAAGATAGAAACAGGAAATTACGTAAAAAGAGAGCAAAGGAAGGAGATGAGAGACTGGCAGGGGGGGTGAAAATGTAGATTAAGGGAAAAAGGAGAGTAAGAAAACGGAGGGTAAGGAGAGGAAGGACATCGAAAATAAGTAGAAGGGGAGCAGGTAGAGGGAAAGAAGCACAAAAATAGAAAAAGGAGAGTACGTTTAAAGGGAGCAAGAGAAACGTAGAGTAAAGAAAATAAGAGCATAGACAAATAGAGAGGAGAAGAAGAAGAAGAAGAAGAAGAAGAAGAAGAAGAAGAAGAAGAAGAAATGAAACAGAGAGTGCAAAATGGACGGTAAGGAAGCGAGGAGAAAGGAAAAAAGAGTGTAACTAAAAGGAGTTCAACGAAACAGAGAGGTAAAGAAAATAAGAACAAAGAGAAGGAGAGCAAGGAGATGGAGATCAAGGAGAAGGAGAGCAAGGAGGAAGAGATAAAAAGAGAGCAAAGAAAAACGAGAGTAAGTAAAAAGAGAGCGAAGAAACAGAGTAAATGAAATATGTGCAAGGTAAAGTAGAGCGAGGAGGATAGGAAAAGGAGAGCAAGGACGAAAGATAGTAAAAAATGAAGAGTAACGTAAAGGAGAGCAAGAATAAGGCGAGGAAGGAGAGCAAGAATAAAGCGAGGAAGGAGAGCAAGAATAAAGCGAGCAAGGAAAGCAAGAAGTTGGGAAATGAAAGCAAGGAAAGGAGATAAGGAAAAGGTCAGCTAATAAACGGAGAATAAGATATGATCAATAAACTGTGAAATGAAGGGCGGTCAAGGAAGATATGAACCTATTTTTTCCTTCTGCTGGTCTGAATTTATATCAGTAATGTTTATTTTGGTAAATGGAGTTTGGTATGGCACAAGGTATGATGGATCGATCAGTTGCTACCGGAAAAATGTCATCTGTACTTTGTTACAATAATTCCTGTTAGACAACTGGTAATAATATTAAAAATAATAATGTCGTTTCAGTAAATATTATTACTTACTCGAAGCAGGTAAAAGCGAGCAGCTGAGATATTGTAGCGAGCGTCGGAAATAAAAATAGCTTATGCCAGGACTGAATTTCGTGAATAGGACGTAGGGTGTGTTTTTACATAAATCCAACAATTTTCCGTAGTATTATTATTATCATCATCATCATCATCATCATCATTATTATTATTATTATTATTATTATTATTTTCTTTGATTTCTGGCGTTTACACATTTCTTTCCGGTTCCCGCCCAGGGACCTAAGGTTAGAAATGGCATCATGACACTTTCCACTGACAAAAAAAAAATTACATCGATAAAGCCCTTCGTAAAGTGTGGGCTGTACTTGTCAGAACAATTTTTTGTATCCCCTTGAGGCATGGGCTTCCAGGAATCCCTTCAATTAGTCTACTGCAATCTTTTCCAAACAGTCCTAGGGCTCCAAATACAAGAGGTATTGTTGATGTTCCCATGTGCCACATTTTTCAGATTTCTATTTCATAGTCCTTGTATTTTGACAGCTTTTTGTATATCTTCAAAGATACATTGCAGTCAGCAGGGACTGCCATATCAATAAGGAGGCACTTTTTTTGGTTGGAGTCTTTTATTATCATTATTATTATTATCATTATTATTACACATTAAGAATCCTTTATCCAAAATTCTTGGAGCCGAAAGTGCTTCGGCTTTTAGAATTGGGAGGGGGGGTTGAAATAATGGCTAATTAATATGTATATAGCATTTATATAATGAGGCAGCTTAGGAATGAAACCCAAGCATAAATACAATATCCCTTTACATTTCATTATATACCTTATCGATATATCCTGAAGGTAGTTGTATATAAATAGCATATATCCTACAAGTAGGCTTATATAAAATTTAATTAACTTTGGGTACATACTAATATAGGTAATGATGCTAGTCATTATTTATCTATATTTCTGAGATGAGGTATTATGTAAACTATTTTCTTTATTTCTGCGATGAGGTATTATGTAAACTATTTACAATTTTTTGACTATTGTCCTCATCTTTGTCGCCATATGTATCACACCGTTTCGGCCGTTGTACGCTCCGGCCTTATTCAGGTGGCTGGAATGTCGAACTGAACCCTTTATTTCGCTCACTAGGGTAGACTGTTCTAGTTCACATGCCATGTTTAATGGATGTCAGTTGTCAGTTATTTCCTGTTAACTCGCCTCTCCAAGTTCTCCACTGCCTTGAACTCACACTCTTTGGGTCCTTCACTGGATCTAACTAAAGACTTTATCCACTATGCCATGTGTCTTTGAGGACATCTTTGTATGAATTTGTGGATATTATATACCTAATGTGTTCAGCAATCATTTTTTACTAGTGCTCATTTTGAAATTTTTGCTGTTATCATTAAATATTTTTACCAGAGCTCATATTGCAATTTTTCTTCTTCTTATCGCTTTTCTCTGGTACTTCTTATTACTGGTTCCCATATTGTATTCATTTCTATGCTTGGTCGGCTCAGGGGATTTTTGTGGCCTAGCATATGTGCTGATTCCTTAAGTTTACGAATTTTCCAATGGTGTTCTTTGTCTATGATCTCAACCTGATCCCACAGAGGGCGGTGATCTACCTTTTCTCTCTATATTAGGTTTATAATACCCATGTATGATGATAAATTATATCCTGCGGCAAGGCCTCTGATCGGAATATTAGAGGTTTTGAGAAGCATAGAACCACCCCTTAATTGTTTTTTGTTTTCAGGTCTACTCTGACCCGGGGTGGTAACAAGTGTTAAGTTCCCAGCTACGGGCAAATAGTGAATTCAGAAATAAAAGCAAAGTAATCATCACGGTAATACCTTCATTCTTGGATTACTTACCAGGTGTTTCGTGCTCAGTAAATGTTGTAACCTAGGGAAGGTTACTGAATAGAATAATCACACAAAGGTTGGTAATGAACGATAATACTTAGGGCAAGAACAACACATATAAGATTCGCCAGTGGCGCGTAGAAGAAGTAGTCAACTGCTAGAAGTAAGTCAAGTGAATTCCACAATGAATCTCCAACTGAAGACGGCAGACAATATCAACCAAATGCCCCACGCAGTCAGATGTGGCACAAGGCCGAATTTAATGTGGGACTCCCGATCCCGTTGGCTCAGCGAAAAATTCCTCGTAGAACCCGTATAAAACGGGATCAGGTAGATGTTTCTCGAGACTAGATTCTGTCCTTCGGCATAGCCCCGTCTGAGGATGCTCTCTGCCCGGAGGCAGAGAGCTTAACAGCCCAGCTGAAGACTGATCATCAACTACCTCACGCAGTCAGATGTAGCACAACACCGAGTTTTGGGGTTCCCGAGCCCGTAGGCTTAGCCAAAAATTCCCCGTATATGTGTTGTTTTTGTCCCAAATATTATCATTCATTACCGTATAAAACGGGGTCGGGTAGATGTTTCCCGTGACGAGCCTCTGCCCTTTGGCATAGGCCCATCTGGGGATGCTCTCCGCCCATGGGACAGACAGCTTAACCAGCCCAGCTGAAGACGAATCTCCAACTGTTGACTAGCAGACCAACATACAGTATTCACTACTGTTTTTATGTGAATGTGAACATACGCATTATCGTCAGTAGATATGCTACAAAATTTACTATCTATATTTCTCATGTTGTCTGTCTGTGTGTCTGTCGTGGGCGTTGTTACCTCGCCCAGGCCGCATTTCTCACCCGATTTCGATGCGGTTTTCACCACAAGTTTGCAAATGGCTGCCTTAATGACATGACGCAGCTCGACTTTTCAGTTCAGACTCAGGTTCCGAAGAAATCGATAATCGAATAAATCGATAATCGAAAAAATCTGCTTACAGAAGGAATTATTGCATTTCAACCAAATTTGACACCCTTTTAGAGTCTACGATTAGAAGTGTTGTCCAGAAGTTTCATGACCACGGACCCCTAAACAGCGCGGAAAATCGATAAAAACCAAAAGCCGATACGTCCAGATTGCACCTGAACCACATGTTGGTTTTTAGCGAAAACCGATCGGATTTATGAGGAGGCCATTGGGAGTCACCATGTGAAGTTTCAACTCTGAGCACCCCCCAAACAGAGTGCAAATCGACAATCGGTCAACCCTTAAAAATGTTTTTCCGGTTGGGTATTTCCTAAATGCAGATTAATTTAAGATCACGCTATGCGCGGGAAGAAACAGGTTAATGCGTGCAGTGCTGTATGAGTCGTACGATTTTTGAATCAAGCACGGGCAACGCCGGGCCATGCTTCTAGTTAAAGATATTATTCCAAATGTGAAAAAGTCCTGTAGATAACCATATGGACTAGTGAAAAGAAAAAAAAAGCATTTATGTTTTATCAATATTTTTTTACACGTACAGAAAGTACAAAACATTATTTTTGCGTGAACTCTTACACAGACTATTTAATCTGTATATAGCATCTATAAAATGAGGTACCTTGGGAGTGGAATTCAAAAATATACACGATGTCCCTTTACATTTCCAAACAAAGCTTATACATACACCGTGAAATTAATTTTATATAAATAACATATTTCCTGAAGCTACAGTAAAAAAATGTTATAATTCAGGTACAGTATATGTATATAAAAAACCAAATATGGATTCTGATTACCGTTAAATGATTTCTGAAATTTTCCATTTGTGGCAAGTCATCACCTGGAAAACTTTCAAATTTTGCACGTTTTCGATTTTAGGAATTTTTGATAAAGGACATTCACCCTGCATTATTATTAAATGAGAGACGGACATGCTAAAATGTAGCGCTGGGCTACAAATATGCAAGGCCTAATAAAAATCATCCTGATAAGGGTCGACTGGGCGCATGCAGTACAGGCAAGTGTGCGCCACTTGGTGACAGGCTTTAATAAAAGCAACGTGTATCTGTGTAGGAGAATTCCATTAGAAATATCTTCAGGTCGATTAATTCAGTCCAGTCACGCGGTCTATGAATGTTTTTTTCCCGTTCGTTACATGTCGTTTCGCTGACGGTAAGATGGTCAAATTTCAAATCTAAATTCTTTGTCCATAAGAAATTTGTTATAAATTATATCCAGTTATAGAGTATAATATGTAGAATATAATAGTACTGACTTTTAATCTTGTGGAGGGTCAGGCGCATCCTAACATCAGAAATTAGCCTCCTGTTCACAAAGATAAAAGCATATTTTTCACGAAATAGAACGTACACAAATAACAGGACAATTATGGTAAACTGTGTGTTATTTTCATGTAATTTATTTAAATATTTCGTGTGTATTGGTGTGGGTATTTTACGGTTACAATTATTTTATAGTATACGTGATAAAAGGGAGAATTTACTCCGAAGTATTACAAACCATATCACAGAGAAAAGTCAGAAACGTGTTGTCCGTACAAAGGTTCGTGGTGGAGAGATTGAATTTAATGTCTTTTCGCGGGATGTCCATATTTCCGGCAGGAACAGTTTTTGTTGAAATGCTGGATGTATTCTTATTATTTTTTATTTAATTTTACTAATAACGTCCTTACAAGCTGAGCACCTTACGGTTTGTTCAATTTTCCTGTTAACCAGGTGTCGTTGCGAAATAGAAAATGAAATTAGCCTTGTCAACAGTGATGTCTATTTCAGTTTCATGCCTAAAATAGTTCGATTCTTTTTGTGAAAGGAAAAATATAATTTTATTTACTGCCGAATAATTAACGATAAATAGAGTTAAGACAAATAATACGGAAAATTATAAATGAAATAAAATCAATCAATAACATTCATATTCATGATTGTTATTGCAATATTTTGTTAAAGTTGTTAAGTTCAAATATTTAACGATACGATAGGGGAATTTCTACGGATATTTTATTGTCATAGAACTCGCCATGCGCTTATTCAATCAACTTAGGAATTAAAATTCCCTGCTAGTAGGTTGACGAAATCCACTAGAAATCTTCTCTGAGTTGGCATGCTAATTTCAAATCTTTTCATTTGTACCCCCTTACTTCTTTAACTAACGACCAGCATTCATATTCATGATTGTTATTGCATTTTTTTTTTAAGTTGTTAGCTCAAATATTTAACGATGCAATAGGGAATTTCTACGGATATTTTATTGTCATAGAACTCGCCATGCGCTTATTCAATCAACTTAGGAATTAAAATTCCCTGCTAGTAGGTTGACGAAATCCACTAGAAATCTTCTCTGAGAGTTGGCATGCTAATTTCAAATCTTTTCATTTGTACCCTTCTTAAAATAATGACCAGCATTCAAATATTTAACGATGCGATAGGGAATTTCTACGGATATTTTATTGTCATAGAACTCGCTATGAGCTTATTCAATCAACAGAATTAAAATTCCCTGCTAGTAGGTTGACGAAATCCACTAGAAATCTTCTCTGAGAGTTGGCATGCTAATTTCAAATCTTTCATTTGTACCTTACTTCTTTAACTAACGACCAGCATTCATATTCATGATTGTTATTGCATTTTTTTTTTAAGTTGTTAAGCTCAAATATTTAACGATGCAATAGGGGAATTTCTACGGATATTTTATTGTCATAGAACTCGCCATGCGCTTATTCAATCAACTTAAGAATTAAAATTCCCTGCTAGTAGGTTGACTATATCCACTAGAAATCTTCTCTGAGAGTTGGCATGCTAATTTCAAATCTTTTCATTTGTACCCCCTTACTTCTTAAAATAATGACCAGCATTCAAATATTTAACGATGCGATAG
The DNA here is from genome assembly GCA_903632075.3 of Acanthosepion pharaonis. Classification (NCBI taxonomy): domain Eukaryota; kingdom Metazoa; phylum Mollusca; class Cephalopoda; order Sepiida; family Sepiidae; genus Acanthosepion; species Acanthosepion pharaonis. The sequence continues at coordinate 1,722,582 of CAHIKZ030005496.1, forward strand.
GGGAATTTCTACGGATATTTTATTGTCATAGAACTCGCCATGAGCTTATTCAATCAACTTAAGAATTAAAATTCACTGCTAGTAGGTTGACGAAATCCACTAGAAATCTTCTCTGAGAGTTGGCATGCTAATTTCAAATCTTTTCATTTGTACCCCCTTACTTCTTAAAATAACGATCAGCATTCATAATTATGATTTTTATTGCAATATTTTGTTAAAGTTGTTAAGCTGAGAACAGATATTACACTTTGATCTTAGGCAAAAGTCCGAGAAGGGAGGTACAAGCAGATTGACAAGCGCTTTTATGAACATTGTTATTGCAATATTTCGTTAAAGTTGTTAAGCTCAATTCCAAATCTTTTCATTTGTACCCCCTTACTTCTTAAAATAATGACCAGCATTCAAATATTTAACGATGCGATAGGGGAATTTCTACGGATATTTTATTGCCATAGAACTCGCCATGAGCTTATTCAATCAACTTAGGAATTAAGATTCCCTACTAGTAGGTTGACGAAATCCACTAGAAATCTTCTCTGAGAGTTGGCATGCTAATTTCAAATCTTTTCATTTGTACCCCCTTACTTCTTTAACTAACGACCAGCATTCATATTGATGATAGTTATTGCAATATTTTGTTAAATTTGTTAAGTTAAAATATTTAACGATGCGTCGGGGGAATTTCTATGGATATTTTATTGTCATAGAACTCGCCATGGGCTTATTCAATCATTAACTGAAGAATTAAGATTCATAAGAAAATTCAAATAAGCTAAACGGGAAATTTTCACGGTTCTTTCTCTATGTTTTCTTTCTATGCTGTTTCTGAAAGAAAGAAGTGAAGCTAGAATTGGTGTGTGTGTGTGTGTGAGAGAGAGAGAGAGAGAGAGAGAAAAAATCAGATTAAGGGGATGAGAACAGATACTACACTTTGATCTTAGGCAAAAGTCCGAGAAGGGACGTACAAGTAGATTGACATGCGGTTTTATTGATCATTGTTATTGCAATATTTTGTTAAAGTTAAGCTCAAATATTTAACGATGCGATAGGGGAATTTCTACGGATATTTTATTGTCGTAGAATTCGCCATGAAATTATTCAATCAACTTAAGAATTAAAATTCCCTGCTAGTAGGTTGACTATATCCACTAGAAATCTGCTCTGAGAGTTGGGGTGCTAATTTCAAATCTTTTCATTTGTACCCAATTACTTCTTAAAATAATGACAAGTATACATATTTATAATTGTTATTGCAATATTTTGTTAAAATTTTTGAACTCAAATATTTAACGACACAATAGGGTAATTTTTACGAATATTTTATTGTCATAGAACTCGCTATTTTTCATTCTGAGAGTTGGTTCATTTTTAAATTCATCATGTTTCTATAAAGAGAAATTTTTATCTGCATTGTAAAAGTTCCATCTAAGCTTGCGGTAAAAATATTGCGTTCACATTTAAAGAAAACATAAAACTAACGCCATCTTCACTTCTAAAAATAACTTTTTCTTTTTCGTTTTCTTAAGCCAACATGAAAAAAACAATATTTAAAATATTAGAAATATTTCTAAAATTTTAGGCCCGGAAACGTTTTTATTTCCTGTGATGTTGTTGTCGTCTGCGATTTCATATTACGACAAATTAATCAAGCGATGTCGAAAATAAAATTATGGAATTATCTAAATAAGTTAATCTATTTAATTAGATGTTCTTAAAAATGTACCAAATTACTTAAACCAGTGAAAAATAGTAGGTTATATTTATTATTATTATTTTTATTTTCTTTGATTTCTGGCGTTTACACATTTCTTTCCGGGTCCCTGAGGACCTAAGGTTAGGAAATAGCGTCATGACACTTTCCACTGACAAAATAAAAAAATTAAATTACATAGATAAAGCCCTTCGTAAAAGTGTAGGCTGTACTTGTCAGAACAATTTTTGTATCTCCTTGAGGCATGGTCTTCCAGGTATCCCTTCAATTAGTCTACTGCAATCTTTTCCAACCAGTCCTAGGGCTCCAACTACAACAGGGATTGTTGATGTTCCCATGTGCCACATTTTCGAGATTTCTATTTCAAGGTCCTTGTATTTTGACAGCTTTTTGAATATCTTCAAAGATACATTGGCAGTCAGCAGGGACTGCCATATCAATAAGGAGGCACCGTTTTTGTTTGTGGCCTTTAATAACAATATCTGGGCGGTTGGCCTTGATTGTTCTGTCAGTGTGTATTTGTAGTCCCATAGAATTTAACAGTCCCTATCTCGAAACCGGGTCGGGGTGGTGTTCATACCAGTTTCTTTCAGTTTCCTTCCCGTAGAAGTTGCAGATTTTCCAGTGCAGATATTGGCCCCACTCTGTCTATTATTATTATTATTATTATTATTACTTGATAAGACACCAGAGGTGTTGAAACAAAATGGCTATTTTTGTAGTGATTTTATAACATATTTATGTTATAATTTTTAAATAAATAATTATATTATTATTATTAATAATATTATTATTTGTGTATGCTATGTTTCCTGCTTTGTATCGTGTAGAACCGGGTCCAAACTATGGTCCTTAGGACCTATAGGAGAATTGTCTTTTAACTGATAGCACTTTTCTGCGTATATGAGATATTCCGAGGAGTGCGATCATATAGGCAACTTGTATGTTAATGTTACCTGGGACATTGTTAGTAAATTTGTTCATTCTTTTTCTCACGAGGCCCAGTGCTCCTATTACTATTGGTACAGTCTCAGTCTTCATTCCCCACATCCTGTTAATGTCAATCTCCAGCTCTTTGTATTTGGACAATTTTTTGATATTTTTTATGGAGTTGTTACTCTCAGATGGTACTGTTATGTCAACAAGCATACACTTTCTGAATTTATTGTCTTTTATGATAATATTAGGTTTGTTGGCTTTTATTTATTTATTTTTTATTTTTTTTAAGCGTTTCATCCCAAGCAAGGCTGGAAGCCACTAGGGCGCAAGGGGTTACAGAAGATTTGGAGCAAGATCAGTGATGCGCGTTAAAGTCGCCAAACACAAATATGTGAGCAAACGAATAGAGGGAGAGAGCCTTGTCTATGCTGTCAGAAATGCTATCGAGTATCCCACAGTCTTGAGAGGATGGAGAGCGGTAAAGGAAGAAGAGATAGCTTACCGCATTGAGAAGAGATAGTCGGAGACACATGTACGACTGGTCTGGCGATTCGAGAGACAACTCTCTGGCCAGAGGGAGATGACGTAGACACCAATGCATGTGGGTTAGAGAGTCTTTTCTGAGGAGAGGAAGGTAGCCTGTGATCGAGAGATCAGAGGAGGGGATAGACGAGACAAGGTTGGTCTCACAGAGAGCCAGTATATCCGGGCAGTTTGCAGTGAGGAAAGATTCCACACTGCAGACTTGACAATTTGAATTGGCATATCCCAGAGGATAGTTACATCGTTATTTTGGGTAACTGTTTCTGGTTGGTGGTCATACCATGTCTCAATGGTTTTGATTTTGTAATTCTTGCATCTTTTCCAGTGCACATATGTCACTACCTTGTTACGTCTTATTCACTTCCTGACATCCTGAGATAATATAGTCGACCGTTTCATTATATTTTCTGTGGATCGTTCATTTCGGGTTAGTTCCATCATTGGTTATATGGCAATGGTAGGATCTGGTTGCTATGCTTTAGTCGTGCGGTGCAATAACTAGGTCTTCAGTCGCAGCTTTCAACCTGCTGCTCCTCAACTACTGATGTGTTTTTTGATGGTCCACATCTGCTTCTTTCCTTCTTTTTAGGTATTTGCTATGTAGAGCACTGTCTACCCAGTTTTTTGTGATTTCATTTAGCCAGTTTTTTTTTATTTTACTCGTTTGGAGTATATGGTATTCGCTTCGTTTTTTTTTTTGGGGGGGTAGGATTTTAGGTATTTTAAGCTCATTCTTGACGAGTGCATTGAAGAGGGTCATTGGTTTTTGTAAGGTATGCTTCCAATCCGATTGTTGTAGGTTTTTAGGGTTAGTTCAAGTTGGATTAGACCTCGGCCTCTTAAAGCGCTCTTGGTACGGACAGCCTATCAACATCTGATTTCGGGCGGGGCATCTTCATCTGGGTAAGCATTTTTCTGGTCTTGTCGTCCAATCTTTTAATGTCATTCAACTTCCATTTAATAATGTTCAAGCTGTATATTACTACGGGTAGAGCTAACATGTTGATAGCGTTCATTTCCTAGACTCCATTAAGTTCGCTTTCTAGTATCAAATCTACTCTCCTATAATATTTTTTCGGATTTTTTTTCTTCATAATTGAATTTTGTATTCCGTCTCTCTCATTAATTCCTCAGTATTGACATGTACCATCTTGGTCTAGTTCCTTGATCTTGTTAATGGCATTATTATTATTATTATTATTATTATTATTATTATTATTATTATTTTATCTTTGATTTCTGGTGTATACTCGTTTCTTTCCGGATCCCAACCAGAGACCTAGGTCAGAATCGGCATTTTAAACCGAGCATTATTTGAGAAAAAAACTCAAAGGTCACAGGTCGCGTGAATGTATTTTTTATTATTGTTCAAAAGCCGCTTAAGTTAAATCTTGGTCTAGTTCCTTAATCTTATTATTATTATTATTATTGTTGTTGTTGTTGTTGTTGTTGTTGTTGTTACATTAAAACAGAACAATCAAAGCTAATCGCACAGACATCGTGATGAAAGACCACAAAAAAAACGTGTTTCTTATTGACATGGCAATTTCTGTAGAATGTAACACATCTCTGAAGATCTTAAAAAAACTATCAAAATACAAGGATCTTAAAGTGTATATTTAAAAAATGGCCATATAAAGTCATCAATGATTCCAGTTGTGGTTAGAGTCCTTGGTTTATTCGGAACAATATTCTAACAGACTCATTGAAGGGATCCCTGGAAGCCTATGCCTTAAAGAAATATAAAGAAATCTAAAAGTACAGCTCGTAATATACGAAGGGAATTATCAATGTAAAATATGTAGGATCTTTGCTTCAAAAATGTTCCTTAGGTGTCTGGTTAGTTGATTTGTAAACGTATAAAATCGATAATGAGACTGTTCGAGATTTAATAATTCTCACTGGTCTTTTCTCTCTTCATTTTCATAGGACCGATTTTTTCCATTCTTTCTGATATTAATAGCACCATTATACACGTAGGGTTCCGTAAACTCTCTTACATATTTATAAGTCTACCATTCGTTAAGGTATTGGATATTGCAGTAATATTTGGTGTGAAACTTCAGCCATGTATATAGAGATTCTTGATAAAATACGAAGAAGAATTTGCAAAGTTATTCGCCTCTGAAGCCACAACGAATGATGCACTTGAAAAAATATCTAGTGAACAATTCCATAATTTGCCAGAGGGAAGGACGTCTAATGTACGATGTTTAATTGCACAGCGATACTAATGAGACGTATAAAAAAAGAACAGTTTTGTTTACTTCATATACAAAATATTTCCAAGTTTATAATGTACATCGAACAATCAAATCTCATATCCATAAAAAGGTGATATGAGTTAAGAGACATTGTGTTAAATGCTTCATTGTCGTCCAGTGTTTGAAAAAAACTAAGAGAAACAAGATGAAATATAGACTAGTCAAATATGAATAATAATGACCCGGTTTTCATCTGATAATGCTGAAGCTCTATTTCGCTACGGGTAGAGCTAAGATGTTGATAGCCTTCATTTTATTAGTTTCATTCCGGGTCCCAACCAGAGACATAAGTCGGAATTGGCTTTATGTCATTATCCACTGATTCGTTATATTGTTGGGATCTCCCCTTTTTACAAAAGATGGACTCGTCCAAAGTATACTTATACTGACAGAGAGAATACCCGCCGGTGAGATACGTCTCGATTACGTCGAGATACAGTCTCGACGTCTCTCGAACTCTCTGCTTTGCCAGAGAGGAACACGGACCAGGCTTTGCCGAAGGGGAGGTAGACAGGCCCTGAACCCATCTAGGCGGGTTCAACGGGTATATTTTTGGCTGAGACTACGGGCTCGGATAAACCCACGTTAAACTCGGCCTTGTGCCACATACATTCCTCGTGGGGGGATGTTAAATACCGAGATACGTCTCGATTACGTCGAGATACAGTCTCGACGTCTGTCGAACTCTCTGCTTTGCCAGAGAGGAACCCGGACGAGGCTTTGCCGAAGGGCAAGGTTTCATCCGGGGAGGTAGAGAGGCTCTAAACCCGTCTAGACGGTTTCAAAGGGGATATTTTGGCCGAGCCTACGGTTTCAGAGAAACCCACTTTAAACTCGGCCTTGTGTAACATATATTCCTCGTGGGTGGGATATTAAATACTGAGATACGTCGAGATACAGTGTCAATATATATATATGTCTATATTTCTGAGATGAGGTACTGTGTACATTATTTACATTATTCGGACTATTGTCGTCATCTTTGTAGCCATATTTATCAGAACGTTTCAAGGACACATGGCACAGTGGATAAAGGCATTGGTTAGATCCAGTGACAGGACCCAAAGAGTGTGAGTTCAATACCCGGTTAAGGCAGTGGAGAACTTTCAGAGGGAAATTAACAGGAGATAACTGATAACTGACATCCATCAAACATGTCACGTGGAACTAGAACAGTCTATCCCAGTGAGCGAAATAAAGGGTTCAGTTCGAAATTCCAACCACCTGAAGAAGGCCGGAGCGTACAACTGCCGAAACGTTGTGATAAATATGGCGACAAAGATTAAGACAATAGTCCGAATAATGTAAATAATGTATATATATATATATATATATATTGTAATCCACAGACAGACAGTTTCGCTGTATCACAGCTCATCAGTGTGACTAGACATCCGATTGCTTCAAGCCGGGATCGAAACCGTGTTCATTCCTCTATAGGGTCCTGATTACCAGCGTCTCCAGCTTCATGATGTGTGATTTGGGCGGCTTGGCTTTCTCCAATATCTGTCTCACGTTCCATCTTAGCTCATCCACCTGACCCTGAGGGATGTTTCCTCGATTAGAGCGATGATGTCCAAGTATGGCACCTGCCTGATGGTTTTGGTGAAGTTGTGACTCTTGCTTAGTACTGACTCCTCGGAACCACTCACCTGGTGTTGTCTGATGTTGATTACTGTCTTCACTGATGGGTGATTGACCTTGTGCGTCACCTTCTGATCTTTCAATCAGTTTCATTTTTGTATTTGGCCGGCCTTCATCGAATTCGTGTCTGAAGGATTTGTCCAGGTTATGCTTGATTCTTTTTCGGTCTTCTACATTGGCAATTCTGTTGAAGGCCTTGAGCCTCTGGGAGATATCAGACTGTAGTTTCTGTTTTATCCAAAGTTTGTACTGGATTCTTTCTCGAACAAAAGTGTGACCGGCTTTTTCTACGACCAGACGATCTCTCCTTGAATTGACGATAAATTGATGCCAAGCCTAAAGGGAGGATTCGAAAGTCTCTGCATCGGAGGAATTTTAAATTCTCCAGATTTGAACCCAATCGAAAACCTTTGGAGCATCATGAAACGAAGACTGTACGCCAACGGACGACAATTCAGGAGCAACGCTGAGTTGTGGAAAGCAATTCTTGACATATCTCACGGCATTACAGCAGATGACATCATACAATTAACAAAATCTATGGATCGTCGACTTCTTAAAGCAATTTCAAAACAGGGAAAGCACATTCCCTATTAATTTGTTTAAAAATGTGCCTTTGTTTGTATCTGTTATCATTTGTTTGATTATCTTATTTATTAGCTTCTTTTGATCATAAACATTCACATGCAACATTAATAAACGTTTTGTTTGCTCAATTCTGGGAATTTTACTAAACCTTTCTAATAATTTGGCACGCTCAAATCACCGTATTGATAACAAATATGGCGCCAGTTTGTTTACGTTGCGCAGATCCGTACGAAAATTTCTGTGATTGTGCAGGTCAGTGTTGCCTACATTGTGTGAATTGATTGGACGGTTTTTGAAATATTAGAAAAAAGTTATCTCGATAATAATTTGGCACGCATATATATATATATATATATATATATATATATATATATATATATATATATATATATTGTTGACACATTCGTTTTCAAGAATTAAGTTTTGTGTATGTTTATGTAACTATTTTAGTTTTAATTTTGGCATTCACACGTGTTTCTTAGACCAATTTCTAGTCACTCTTGTGACGTCATTTAAAGGATCAAGCTGAAATTTATATGTATATGTTTTAAACAACAACGGGATATAAAAAAAAATATTGATCCTAAAAAAATACATTAGAGTTATCGAGTTCAAAACGTCTAATCCAGTTCTTGGAAAATTCCTTACCTCAAAATCCACCGTATTTTAAAAAAAAATATTTTGTTTTCTGTCATTTAGAAGAGTGCTTGCAGTTTTAAAAAGCAATGATTTCGGATTTGAGTAAACGAATGAAAGTGAATTTATTCATTTTCTTTGTTCTTCAAAATTTACAGCAAAAATAATATTTTATACTTTTTCTTAGTTCAGAGAATTTACAACTAAAATAATAAACCCTATTTATTACATTGTTAAAAGGCCTCCTCCGGTCAACGTTGACCATGGGTAGCATCCTAGTTGTCTGCTTGGCAGGAACATCGGTGCAGGAGTTGTTGCAGTTTTTTGTGTATATGTGTGTACTAGTGAGTTAGCCCAAATGACTTTACTCACTTTATAGTCCACCAATAGAAGGTTAACCAATCAGAAGACGTAGAACATTCAATCCCTCGTGTATAAAGGCGGCCATTTTGTTCACTCTACCCGAATGTCCAGTCCAGTTTATCAGGCGAAGAGAACCAGAAGGACGAACTATGCTCTGCTACCTTTTACCAAAATATCCACTGCTAACCTGAACAACGCTTTCCTACTGTCTTCGAAATATTCACTGCTAACCTCTGGATTCTATACTCGAAGACGTCCGTCATCATGAATAACAGGAGTGACAATTTCTGTTGCAGAGGTCGCATGTGTTTTCTGCCTCTAGTTTGTTGGGCCGGCTCTCAATACAGGAGGTCTTAGGAGATGATGATGATGATGATATATATATATATATATATATATATATATATATATATATATATATATATATATATTATATTATTGGTGCAAAAAATAATGATGTAATAATGTCGTTTTTTGACGTATTATTTAACGTCAAAAAAACGACATTCTTACGTCATTATTTTTGCACCAACCTAATATATATGTGTGTGTGTGTGTGTGTGTGTGTGTGTGTGTGTGTGTGTGTGTGTGTGTGTGTGTGTGTGTGTGTGTGTGTGTGTGTGTGTGTGTGTGCAAATATATAGAAAAATAGGACAGAACCGTTAGTTTAATAATCCAAAACAATATGATGTAATGTTGGATGTGCGGGTGGTGTAATGGATAATGGCTCGGAATTCTTAATCGAAGTTCCAAGTCCAGTGGAATCCGTGATATTCACTTTGGCTCAAATATTCTTGAAAAACAGGCAATCCACCCCTTTTTCCCCAGCTATTAGTAAAGCTTGAATCACTAAACCATTATTATCTCTAAATAAATATTCTAACAATCTAAAAATATTTTCTAGCTCTAAATAATCTGGAAAGGGTTGATAAGCCGTAGAATACAAATTTATGTAGGCCACCGTCGATCAGGGTTGACCATGGGTAGCATCCTAGTCGCCTGCTTGGCTGGAGCATCGACGTCTGTGACTGTAGAGGCCGATGCGGGAGTGACAGTCTCTGTTGCAGAGGTCGCATGTGTTTTCTGTCTCTGGTCTGTTGGAGGTGTCACTTTGCTTTCTGCGGGCCCGCCTTACCGTGGCGACTTGTGTCAGCTTCTCCTCCCCTGACATGAGGGGTTTGGTCAGAATTTCTCTCTATTTGGATCGTATGCTTCCCAGGCTCACCCAGGATTCTGTGTTGATGTCCACAGCTTTCATGTCGCGCTTCACGTCATCGAGGTACCATAGCAGCCACCGCCCGGCGGGTCTTCTTCCAGAGGCCAGCTCTCCATGCAGGAGGTCTTTGGGGATGCGGCCGTCTGGTATACGGTGGACGCGGCCTAAACAACCGAGTCAGCGCTGTCTGAGCAATGTGAACATACTGGACAGACCTTCTCCCGACATGACTTCAATATTAGACATCTTGTCCTGCCACGCTATACCCAGGGTATTCCCAATATTAAACACCGTTAGATTCTTTATTTGCATTATCTATTAATTATATTATTTATTGATAATTCTGTTGAAGAAGGCCTCGAACCTCTGGGAGATATCAGATTGCAATGTCTGTTTTATCCAACGTTTGTACTGGATTCTTTCTCGAACAAGGGCGGGTCCCGCTTTTTCTGTGCCCTGACGAGCTCTCCATGAATTGACGATAAGTCTTGGTGCCAAGCCTGAAGGGGTGAGTCGAAAGTCTCTTCATCGGTGAAGGAATGGTAGATGGTTCGTATTAGTGCCAGCTTCTGGTGGAACTTTTCTAATTCTCTCCATATTTTCTCTTTGATAATTTGCAACAATCATATTAAACCCTATTTATTAGATTCTTTATTTTCACTATTTATTCATTATATAATTTATTGAAATGGTTGGCAAAACATCGGCTAATTGCCAATTGATTCGAACTTTATAAAATTGTAAATAATAAAGAATTCACATATTTTAATAATATGTTTATAAATTTATGAATAATTTTCCATAAACTGGAACTGAATTCTTTACAATTTTGCCAGTTTTTTAACCGCTGAGCCGAAAAGAAAAATACACTTCTCGCAAAAGAACGTATAGTAAAACAACCTAAACGATTAAACGTTTATCCAATGGTAACATTTTAAAAGTAGTAAAAATAAAATATTTATATGTAAATTCTAAAGGACAAAAAGAAATAGATAAAGTTGCTTTCATTACATGTTTAAATTTTATTAAAATTCTAATGGTCGATTTTTAAACCAATGAAAATTGCTGAGAATGTTTGTTTAAAAAGTGAAGACTAGAATTTGAATAAAACCTAAAATATAGGATGAAAGTGAATTCATTCACGTACCTTGTTATTCGGAATTGACACCAAAAATAATAAACACTATTAGATTGTTTATTAGAATGGTTAACAAAACATAGGATAATTGCCAATTGATTCGAACTTTATAAAATGGTAAACAAGAATTTCCTTATAGTTTCTTCACATATTTTACTAACTTAATAAATGTTTATAAATTTATGAATAAAAAAATTGATTTCATATTTATTTCTTGATAAATTGTTAAATGATAAATATTGCATAAATATTTAATTGTATTAGTTTTTAGAATTTTTGTAAATATAAAATTATTCTTATAAATAAACAATCGTAAATAAATAGGTTAATATTTTTGTTGTCGGTACTCAAGAACAAAAAATATATAAATTCACTTTCATCATGTTTCATTTTTATTACAATTCTAATCTTTGCTTCTTAAATAATATAAAGATTGCCGAAGAGTGAAGATAGTTTAAATAATAGCGGTGTCAAGGAAAAACAGTTCTTTTGACACTACGTCTGATTACAGGCACATTTATCTAAGTTTGCCAAACTTGCTTCATTTGTATAATATATATATATATATATATATATATATATATATGTGTGTGTGTGTGTGTGTGTGTGTGTGTGTGTGTGTGTGTGTTATTCATTGGAATGGTTGGCAAAACATCGTTTAATTGCCAACTGATTCGATATTTATAAAATGGTAAATGTATTTCTTTATAGTCTAAATAATAGCGGTGTCAAGGAAAAACCGTGCTTTTAAAACTACGTCTGATTACAGGCACATTTATCTATGTTTGCCAAATTTGCTTCATTTCAAGGTTTTTGACATCTGGAAAGCGTATTAATCGACTACAGAAATCCGAAGTTGCATTGTAAATAAAAAAAATAGTCTTGTAAATAAACAATCTTTTAAATAGATAGTGTTAAAATTTTACTTGTAAATTTTCAAGTATAAAAAATGTATAAATTAACTTTCATCCTACGTCTAGGCTTTACTCCAACGCTCACTTTTTAAACGACAAAAATTGGCGAGTAAATTAAGTTAGTTGAAATAACGATGCCAATGGAGAAACAATTTAAGACTCCGTTTGTTTTTGCACATGAAGGTCCACATTTGGTATATTTTTTTTTTGTTTTGTTAAGTTGGTATCAAATATCATGAACTAAGTCTGGCACAACGCTATTTTCATAGAGCACTCCTAGAGTAAGGGAATCAGAGATATTGTGACAAAACAGCGTCTGCCTCTGACTAATGCGAATTGCAATATTTCCAGAAATGCTCACTTAATATTGTTATCGTTGCTTGGAACACGAGAGAAAATAAATAAATAAATAAAACATTTCACAGCAGAAATAGGACGTTTTTTTTTTCAGTTTTTTTTTCAATTATTCATGACATTTAAAAAAAAAAAAATTCCTATTGCTAAAAGAAGATAAAAGATATTTTATTAATACTGATTTGATTTTTTGGTCTTTACTTCCATTAAAAAGCGTGATACATACATGCGTACATACATGCAAAAAAATACATACATAAATATATATATGTGTGTGTGACATACATAACTATATATATATATGTGTGTGCGTGTGTCTGTGTGTGTGTGCACGTGTCTGTGTGTGTTTGCGTGTTTTTGTGTGTATACATATATGTATATATGAATGTGTGTGTGATTAATATATAAATATGTAAAGTGATATTTATAAATTAATCACAAACACATTATATATATATATATCTTACATATATATATATATATATATATATATATATATATGTATATATTTATGACAGAATATATATATAAATGTGCGTGTGATTAATGTATAAATATCACTTTGCATAACATAATATAAGATATATATAAATATATATATATATATATATATATATATATATATATATATATATAATATATATATATATATATATATATATATATATATATATATATATATAAATATATAGTATTTACAATACTCTGTATGTATTTTTCATTTTTCACATTTGCTTTCATTGAAAAAGGGGAAGAGAACCGAATCTTGAAAAGAAAAAGCTACGTAAAAGATAAAAAATATATTTACATATTTTATATATATATATATATATATATATATATATATATATATATATATGGGGGGGGTATGCCTATATATATATATATATATATATATATATATATATATATATATAGATATAGAAAACAGTATAACAACATGGGAAAAACGTTTTTGCGACGCATTTCATCCGTTAATACGTCACATAAACTTTTTTTCCAATTTGTTATACTATTTTTCTAAATATATATATATATATATATATATATATATATATGTACACACACACACACACACATACACATCGGATGCTCACGAAGGATTGAAATAAAGTTTATATAAATATATATAATTCCAGGATCATTTCAAACTCATTCAAGATGATCTTCGCCCTCTCTAACCTTCTAACTTTCTGTCCTGGACTAACAAGTTGGCTCACAGGTTTCACTTACGATTTGAGTCTCAAGTCTTTTGTCACTACTCTCTAGACCTTCAGAAGGGAATCTTCTCTCTCATGTACCAAACGTCTTATGGATTGAGTTGGATCTTTTCTAATTGATCTGCTATTGGACACTGACCAATACGAATGGATTTAGCTTTAAGCTGTCATGATGATCCTTATTTCTGTTGTGAACTTCTCATCTTGTTCTCTTCTCTACTGCCCCCTCCTTTTTTAAACTTATTCACCGTTTTCTTGATGGTTAGTTAATGGACTTTGGTAACTGAATCCTCAGTATGAATGTTGGTACCATTACTGAAGGCGTGAATGATGTTTTTCCTCTCTCCATTGCTCATTTTGGAAAATATAGTGGGTCCGACACAAAACGATTTTAAACTGTTCTCTTTCTATCTAAATCACTCAAAGTTTTTTTCAGTGATTATTACGACAAATGATGTCAAGATGGCTAAACATCTTATCTGATAACCTGGAAAAACGCAATTAGTTTAGTGTTTCTTTACATATTAAATATTTTGTGAAAGGATAATTATGCTGTTACACGATTTGGGCAATTTTCCTCTTACACCCGTTATATATATATATATATATATATATATATATATATATATATAATATATATTTCAGTTGCGCACTGTTGAGTGATAAGCTAATTCTATAAACAACAGCCACCTGCGTTTATGCAAAGCTCTTCAGTAAGATGAATAGAGCACTCCAGCTGATTGGCATTTGTTTACATTCATAAAAAATACGCTAGATTTCGCTGTTTCACTCTGATGAATGAAGATAGCTCAGTGGCAGAAGTGTCTGACACCAAATCAGGCATTCGGGTGTCTAATCACACTGAGGTGCTGTGATACAGCGAAACAGTACTGTCTGTGAATGGCATATATATATATATATATATATATATATATATATATATATATATATATATATATATATATATAATGAATAATAATAGCTGGCGACTCGTATACGAGGAAACCCGTCTACTAGCGCAGCTAGCCAGTCCCTATTGCATACGCTCGTTCAGGCATATTTGTGTTTATTCAAAAACCACAGAGCCTACCCGTGGTTTATACTGCAAATCTACTGAGCAGACCTTAGTTACAGTTTCTGGGAGATAACCTTTAATCTAGCGTGATCAACAATTTGAACAAGGCCAGCACGCTGACCTTTGGTCACAATGACCTGTGGCTTCGTGCTAGAACGGCTATTGACGGTTCCGTAGCTCCAATTTCACTCAAAAGACTTGAGTTAACCCGTGGTATAGTTTTCTGGCATTTTCTAATATTTGTTTCATTACAAATTACTTTCGATATAACCATGTCATTATCAGTTATTGTTTATAATAAAATAAATATTTGTTTTTTTACCAAGTACTTTCGACATATCTATGTCATCAGCAGTGTATTGTTTATAATAAAATAAATATTTGTTTTATTACCAAGTACATTCGACATATCCATGTCATTATCAGAGTATTGTTTATTATAAAATAAATATTTGTTTTATTACCAAGTACATTCGACATATCTATGTCATCATCATTGTATTGTTTATGATAAAATAAATATTTGTTTTATTACCAAGTACTTTCGACATATCTATGTCATCATCACTGTATTGTTTATAATAAAATGAATATTTGTTTTATTACCAAGTACATTCGACATATCCATGTCATCATCACTGTATTGTTTATAATAAAACTGATATGTCCCGGAAAGGGATATATTTGAACGAAATAGCTAAGTGGTTTTGGCTACTATAACCAAGTAGAATACGGTAGCAGTAATCGACTGGGGACGTGTCGTATTCGCAGGTAAGAAGTGTAGATCAATGGCGTAGTCCAATGGGCGTTGTTATAGACTTAGCTCTCATACAAAGGCTCTTGACGCCCGTCGGTATTTATGACGGACACCAGCCAATCATATTCCAGTGAGGAGGAACACAGGTGTACGCATATTTCATTATATCAAAAATAAATATTTGTTTTATTATACACAATACCCTTAACATATCATAATGGAAACATGCTGCCGAAATATACGCATATATATATATATATATATATATATATATATATATATATATATATATATATATATATATATGGAAGTGGTCAATATCTAGTGGCGATAGCCTGTTTCATGCTTTAAATCAATCTTCAAGTCATTTTATATCTTTTTTATCTGCAGTTTTTATGAATATAGTCTATATCAAAACTATACATATTTTTTTAAAACATGTTTGGTTGAATAATATCGACAATTTCTGTCTATTCTTTTTTAATTTTCTTTAAAATAAAGAGCAAATTGTCAGTGTGATTGTTTAAATGACGTCAGTTTTCTTGAAATTGCTTCGAGGAAACGTGAGAATGCCGGAATTAACCAAAAACAGTTACATAAACATGAAAAACAATTCTTGAAGACAAATGTAGCAACATTCAAAAGTACTCGGTCAAAACAAAATAAAATAATTATGAGCTTTGGTAAATTTACCGATTACAGAAAACAAACCATTCGGAAATTTGAAAAAGTTAATAAAAAAAAAATTGGGTGGACAGACTTGTCAATATTATTCAACGAAAGAAATGTTTGTGCTGAAAATACGCCTTATACATACATACCTCTCTTTTTATAAAAGGCAGGATGTGTGTGTGTGTGTGTCTAAAGAATGCACGGCCGCAATTTTCGACGGATTTGCACCAGAATTTACATTAACATGCTCCAAGTTAGCGGGAAGGCCAAGACCGACTTTGCATTCATGTAGTTTAGTTTGCGGCCATTTTGGCTGCCATGAATAGGGAAGATACTGGCCAGCGTGAGAGCCAACAGCTGACTGACACGAATGTTAACTAGCATGCTAGCATGAACAAAAACGATAGCTGCATTCGTCACAAGCGGGAAAAATTTAAATCTGTATGGCACTTTACTTCAATTGGCTCATTCGCTTGCTTAAACTCAACGTTGATTCTGATTCCGCAGAACTGGGTTGGGTGTGAAAAAAGTATTTGTTGTTAACATTCTTTTTTCATTCGGTTTTTCCAGTTACAAGTCCTTTTTTAAAGCTGATCGTTTTGTGTTCATTTTGTTTAGTTCTGTTTTCGTAACAGATTTAATGTTTTGTATAAAGCTTAAAAATTCGCAGTGTGAGATAGGCAAGAAGTAAGGCATGTAGCAACATCAGCACAGCAAAGGGCACTCCTTTAAAGGCAAGGAAGGGCAAAAATATTTTAAATCAAGTGATAGCGATTGCTGTATGAGTCGTACGATTTTTTGAATCAAGCTCGGCCAATGCCGGGCCATGCTATATATATATATATATATATATATATATATATATATATATATATATATATATATATATATATACAGGGTGTTCATAAAGTTCGTGTGCACTTTAAAAAATTTATAACTTTATTTGCATTTGCGATAAAAAAAAGTTTAATGTACTTTAAGTTTAATGTACCTTTAAGTATAGCTAAAATGACTAATGTGATTTCAGGCATTACTGTACATTGGCAAATGTTCCCCATGAACTGCAAAATCGTATTACCCTTTGTATTGCTAATGATGGAGGACATGTGGAAACTTAAATAAAATTTCAATAAAACTTTAAAAAATATAGATTGATTTTTTCTAATCCTTTTTACAAATTATTTCTCTCGCAAATACAAATAAAGTTATAATGTTTTAAAGTGCACACGAACGTTATGGACACGTTGTATATATATATATATATATATATATATATATATATATATATATATATATATATATCCGATGAAATGAGAACGAAAATAATATATAAACTCTAACGTTCACAGCATTAATTCAAAAGACGGCTCGATACCGGTAGTAGAGCAACAATCATTTATTATAAATTTTTCATATAGATAAAACACTCCTACAAGATGCAACTTCGTTTAGTGCTAGACTTGCACCTCGACTGGTGAGAACCCTGAACTAAGCAAGCCATATAATAGTGAGTAAACTGTTTTCTGAAACGAAAAAATCTTTGTAAATAAAAAATATAAATATATATATATATATATATATATATATATATATATATATATTATCTAATATATATATATATATTATCAAAAGTTTGAAGAGAGCCTCAAAATTATCATGCGATGAACTTGGCAGAAAAGTAAAAAGTGAATAAAACTCTTAGAATTATTGAAATATAATGGAATCATTTTCAATTTCATGTAATTATAATTGTTGTGATAATGCTGGCACGAATGATCTCTGCTATAATTATTTTAAAATTAACTATTGTGGCCACAGCACTTTGTAAACAAGTATTTCCAATCCAAGGGTGAAATTGCATGGTAAAATTGCACCTTAGTAAATTTCTCAAATGCATTTTAAAACATTGTTACTATACTCGTAATAAATTTTGTTCAGTGTTGGTTGGTTGCTTTTGATATAGAAGGCCTCGAGAATTTGAAGTTTTTGTTTATTATTCTCATGGTGTAGTAGATTCGTTTTGTCAACAAGTATTTTCCTATGGACAGGAATGTGTCTTTAAATTCTGTGCGATAAAAATTGCATCCGGCAAATGAGCTATAAGACGTCTTATGTACTTTCTTTTTTGTTAAAGGACATTTAAACTAATATACAATGTAGGACTTTTCCAAAATGGTAGTTGACGCAGAAGAATTATTTTCGTATGATTAAGTCGGTTGTATTAATTTAATGTGAAGCAAAAATAACATTGTAACACCTTGCATATGGATTTCATATTACTCACGGTTATAAAGATATAGATGCTACCATATATACAGATCTATTCATATATATAGTCTTATCTAATGCATAAGATAGTCCAAACTGAAAACTACTGGTCAGAACTCTGACTCCTCGAATTGAGGTGGTTTGAACAAGTGGGTGTGAAATTCCGAGACTGATAGAACATGTTTTTTTTTAAGTTTGAATACAAGACCGGAAAACACGCAGACGAAAACACGTGGGTGTAATGTTTTGCGTCGTCTTGGGAGTTAGTTCTTCAAAACCTACATAAAATGTTACATATTAGATTGCATCAACAACGGACACCTTTCTTTTCTTTTTCCCGTTTTATTTCAGCACTTTCCATATCAAGTCAATAATTATTAGGTTGGTCCAAAAATAATGACGTAATAATGTCGTTTTTTGACGTACTTTTCTACGTCAAAAAACGACATTCTTACGTCATTATTTTTGCACCAACCTAATAAATCAATATTTATATAATATTATGTCAATAATATTTCAGTATTAAAATTTTCGTGATTTCTTTATTCGAGACGCCCTTTGGATTGATATTCTTAACCTTCGTATTAAAAATTGTGCCCCAAAGGTTTCTTTTTCGGTTAATGCCGGCGTTGATACCTTTGTATCTTCTGGCAAATATCAGGTGAAATCACAATCTTCTTCTTGGTTTAAACCGGCCTGTTTAGCTTCCATAGCCCAAAAGAATCACTTTTCCTGGTTTACCAGCATGATAATTCCGATCACAACAGGCCCCTATTTTGACTGCTCGAAATAATTGTAAACGTGTCCTCAAAGAGGATAAATATTTGTTTGCTGATAGAATGAGGCACCGTATACTGTCTTTGTTTCTCATAACTACTAGCGGCTCTTTAATAGTGTCTTAAGTCTTTTATCCCTCTTCTCTTCACGCAATTTGATGTGTTAACATCTGCTGATAGAACAGAATGCTTTGCTCGTAAATTCTTTTCCAATTCTACTCTTGACTCATCTGCAGTATCTTTCTATTTAAAATTGAGTATCTCTTGAGTGATATGCTTATAACAACGTCCCTGGTTTCTCTCATCATTTCTAAACTGGATCCTCACTGGGCATTTTGACTTGATGGTACCCCTGCAATAGTCCTTAAGAAATATGTTCCTGTTCTCTCTTAATGCCTTACCGCTTCTTGATTCCCTGCTTGTTAGAATTCCTCTACTGTAGCCCCAAGAACTCAATCATCTGATCCTTCTGTCTGCCTATTAGCCATCTACCTGTTTTGGGCAAAGTACTTGATGCTCTAATTAACTCTCAATTGGTCAAGCATCTCACCTCGCAGTGTCTTCTTTTGGTAAGCAATATGGCTTTCGCTTCTCTAGGTCAACAGCTGATGTTTTAACGATTATTTCTGAAATAGCCTTTAGATAAGAATGATGAAGCTTGGGCAGTGTTGTTGGATATCTCGAAGGCTGCTGATAGAGTTTGGCATACTGTTCTTGTTTCAAGTTGAAAAGTTATATTTCTGGACGAATTATTGAACTGATTCAGTCTTTCTCGTGAAATCTCTAAATGAGAATGGTTAATCTGCTAGATTTTTTTGTTTATTTGCGGGTGTTCCATAGAATTCTATCCTTGAACCTAAGTTCTTTCTAATTTTCATAAATGATCTTCCTGATGACATCAATTCTCAACTCGGTATCTATGCTAATAACACAACTATTTACTCTTGTCTTAACGATAAGTCGGATCGGGTTAATAAGTTCAAATTGGCGGTTGATTTAAAAAAAAATAACCTACAATATGTTGTTAAATGGGGCAAGGAATGGCTTGTTAATTTGAGCGGCTCCAAAACGAAACTGCTCTCTCTCTTTTAATCATCCGAAGGAATCCTTTTTTTCCTTCCATCGGCGTGTCAGATGTTAACCTCCACCACAGGGACTCATTGCCCCTTCTCAGACTTACGTTTTCGGTTGACAGGAAGTGTAAAGAGTATATGGAGTCAATTGCTAAGTCTGCAGCTAAGAAAGCTGCTTCCTATGTCGAGCTAGACAATTTTTTTCTCGCCAGGATCTGTCTTACATATTTATAAGTATACCATTCGTCCTTGCTTTCATTACTGTTGCCATATTTGGTCTGGTGCACCTGCTATATATTTAGAGATTCTTGATAAAACACAAAGAAGAATCTGCAATATTATTGAGCCTGACCTGGAATCTCGGCTTTTATCCTACTGCCATAATGTATAATCTCTGTTCCTTTTCTGTAAATACTTTCATGTTAATTGTTCAAATTATACATATGCGATCTTGTTGGGACTTCAAAGAGACTTTGTGGTATTATGGTGGCTGTAGTAAGAATGTGTTCTTTTGGTGCAAGGAATACTATGGTATATTTGAGTCAGTAACTGTAGCTAGCTAAGTTTAAGATAAGGAAGATTGAAAACACCGAGATAAAAGTTTCGAATTCGGCTATACTGTGATATTGCCTTTATAATAAACAGAGTTCATTACCCATGGATCATTCACCTGGCACCGTCTGGAGGTGTAGTTAAATGACACGCGAGATATATATATTTAGAGATTCTTGATAAAATCCAAAGTAGCATCTGCCATATTACTGATCCTGACCTGGCATCTCGGCTTTTATCCTACAGCCATAATGCATCAAGTCTATGCCTTTACTATAAATGCTTTCACGATGATTGTTCAAATTATACATATGCGATCTAATTAGGAATTCAAAGAGACTTTGTGGTATTATGGTGACTGTAGTAAGAATGTGTTCTTTTGGTGAAAGGAATACTATGGTACGTTTGGATCATTAACTGTAGCTAGCTAGTTTAGTTTAGTTAAGGCAGATTGAAAACGCAGAGAAAAGTTTCAAATACGGCTATAACGTGATATTGCCTTTGGAAGTTCTTCATTCATGGATCATTCATATGACACCGTCTGGGGGTGTAGTTAAATGACACGGGAGACATCGCTGCTACTTCTCTCTTCTCTCATCATCACCATACTTAAAAAAAAACGAAACTGGTCTCTCTTTTAATCATCCGAAGGAATCCTTTTTACCTTCCATCGGTATGGCTGATGCTAACCTCCAGAAAAGTAGTTCGTTGCGCTTTATCGTACTAACGTTTTCAGCTGATATGAAGTGGAATAAGTATATTAATTGCTAAGTCTGCAGCTAAGAAAGTTGGTTCTTTATGTCGTCCGAGACAATTTTTTCCGACAGAATCTCTCTTACGTACTTACAAGTTTACAATTCATCCACTCTTTGAATATTACTGCTATAACTAGTCTAGTGTCCCTGCCATATATTATAGAATTTTTCAATAAAATCTAAAGAAGAATCTGCAATATTATTGGTCTCAACCTGGTATCTCGGCTTCAGACCTTTTTTCACTGTAACGCAGCTTCCCTGTGCTTTTTCTATAAATACTTTCATAGTAATTGTTTTGATGAGCTTTCTTCTTTTATACCTAGACTTCATGAATTCAAGGGCAGTACTAGATTGGCGGATAGGTCTCATCATTTTACAGTTGAAATTGCTAGATATAACCGTAATTTCTACGCTACATATTTTTTTATCATCTCACCCCAATCAAGGCAATAAAGCCACTAAAACGCAAGGGGTAATGTGAGAGAAAAACACTATTAAGTAGAGCGAAGAAAAAAATAACAGGAATTAATAAAAGAAAAGGAAACGATTGACATTACATTTAAATTTTTGAAGAGCAAAGTCGACTGGGAAACAAGAATCTGGAAGAGAGTTCCACAAGGGAGAAGTGCGATAGAAGAAACTGTTTGCTTAGAACTTACGGTTACATCTAGCCATTGAAACTGTAAAATTTGGTACTGGTTTTGAATGCGTTTGAATTCATGAAGTCTAGGTACGAAAGAAAAAAGCTCATCGGAACAATAAAAAAATATAAAAAAATATTTAAAATAACCCTAACAATAAAAAATAACAGTTGTCCTAATATTTGTTGTTATTATCACAGCAGTTTCGGCCTTATGCTACCCGGTCTGCTACGAGACTGTATGCGAATCTACAACAGAAGAAGGTCGCAAGACACAACGGCCGAAACGTTTTGATAATAACATAAAATACGCACTATTTACATTATTCGCCATATTTATTATTAAAACATTTCGGCCGTTGTACGCTCAGGCCTTCTTGGAATGTCGAACTGAACTCTTCATTTTACTCATTGGAGTAGACTGTTCTAGTTCCACAGACCATGTTTAATGGATGTCAGTTATCAGTTATTTCCCTCTCCACTGCTTTAACCGGGTATTGAACTCACATTCTTTGAATCCTGTCAATGGATGTATCTAATGCCTTTATCCACTGTGCCATGTGTATGAATGTAGTTAAATATCTTGATATTATAAACCTAATGTGTTCAGCAACCATTTTTTACTAGTGCTCACTCATATTGCAAATTTAGCTGTTAACATTGCATATTTTTTATCAATGCTCATATTGCAATTTTTGCTGTTATCATTACATGTTTTTACCAATGCTCATATTGCAATTTTTGCTGTTATAATTACATGTTTTTTTACCAGTTCTCATATTGCAATTTTTTACTGTTATCATTTCATTTTTTTACCTGTGCTCATATTGCAATTTTTGTTGTTATAATTATGTTTTTTTTACCAGATATGGACAGATAACAACAAAGATGTAAATATTTTTTTTATTTGAAGAACTACTCATTTTTTCTTTATGGTTCTTGTCTTTGTAGAGTGAGAATGTGTGTATGTTCGAATGTGTGTGAATATGTGTGCGTGCAAATGTGTGCGTGTGGGCGAATGTTTGTGCGTGAATGTGTGCTCATATGTTTGTGTAAATGTGCATATGAATGTGTGTCAATGAGTGCGCGCAAATGAATGTGTGTGTGTGCGAATGCGTGTTTATGTGTGTGTGCATACGTGTGCATGAATTCTTGCACATGTGTGAATGAGTGCGTAAATGCGGCTGTGAATGCGCGTCAATGTGTCAATGCGCATGTGTTTGTGTGAATACGTACGTGAACGTGTGTGTGTGAATGCATGTGCACGTGTGCGTGGATATATGTGCATGAATGTGTTTGTGAATGTGTGTGCGCTTGCGTGAGTGTATATGTATTTGTGTGAGTGCATGTGTCTGTGCGAAAGAGTGCCTGAATGTGTATGCGTATTTGTGTATGTAAAAGAGTATGCGCGTGGCCGCCCGTGTGTGTATGTGTGTGAATGTGTGTTGGGGTGTGTGAATATGTGCATCTGTGAATGTTTGTGTATTAGTGTGTGTGGATGTGTGTGCCTGTGTGTGTACGCACATGTGTGCATGCGTGCGTGGGTGTTTCTGCGTGTGCGCGCCTGCGCACTCGCGTGTGTGCGTGTATATAAAATTATATTCGGAAATGTATTAGCGCTTGAGAACCAGCTTAGGGCAAGTTCAACCAATGTTAATTTAATATAATTTAATAAATTAATTTGATATAAACTTTCAAATGTTTAGCGCCTTGGCGAAACCGTCTTGCTGGAAAAGAACGCTCATACGTCATCGTCGTCATCATCATCACGTTCGTCGCTTGGCAGCGGAGAAATTGGGAGAATTTTCTGCAAGTTATCGTCCCTACCGCATCTTCAAGGCTCAAATTAATATTCTGTATGGACATTAAGTCGAATATTATTGACTTCACATTGATATAGAGTCTTAATAAGATGCGCACAGGTCGTGACATTTAATTAATTTTGCACATCTGGGTCTGCGCTAGTAAAATTTTCAGTGAGAACCGGCCAGGATTACCGACTACAGTCTTTCAACCAAAATTTTACATACCCAGCTACGTAGGACATTGGTAAATATATTCTCAAGGATTTTTTTTTTCTATTGGCTTTTCCTTCTTTTAAAATAGACATTCAAACTCAGCTGTCACCATTCTGAAAGAGCGTATGTACAGAGTGAAGTCCTACTCCTGGTCAAAATGAATCTTTAAGATATAGCTTAGTAAATGTCCCACAAGACTCTCTTGTATCTTGTTAATTCGTCAGCCTTTTCGACGTTAAGATATTTGACAATCTATTTATATAACAAAGATGTTGAGTAAATACATAAATAGTAATGACAGTAAAATAGATGTGCGAGTCTCCAGTAACCCATTAATGACATAGATGTTTCCAAATGTACACCCTTGAGTAAATTAATTGAAACAACCACTTTAGTTTCCTTTCTTTCAACATACGGTTAGTTTTATACCTACTGGAGTGACAGTGTGTAATCGATTTCTATTTTTAACTCAGATTAGGTCATTTGCAGTAGTGTGCAGTAATATGAATCTATTTTCTGGGTGTATGATGAAATTTGTTTGGCCTTGAAAAAAATTGCGTCATCCGTGATTGCATCTGGTTTTTATCACGCCCCAACACTATTGTCTCGACTGTCGATTAGTTGTCCTACGACCATTGTCTGCAATGCATATTACTCTAAGGAAGCGTACGAAAATTTGTAACGCCGCACGAACACACTGGCAAGCTAACCAGTGAGCAAATCAAAGTACTATAGACTGGATCGGAAACTCACCTGATTTAAATCCTATCGAGAATCTGTGGCCAATCTGCAAGGAACGACATCGTGGAATGGACATACGAAGTACTAACATGTGCACTGAGTCATGTTTCATTGGAAAAATCAGAAAAAAAGTAAATAATAAAGGAATTATTCGTTTTGCTTCAATTAATTTGTACAAGAGTATATGTATTTACAATTATAGTAAAAGAGATGTTTGAGTCTCCAGTAACCCATTAATGACATAGGTTTTACTAACTGTACAGCAGCTATAAAAGTAATGTTTTTGTTTTTTTTCTAATTAAGATAACCTAACGTCATCCATCCCATTTCAAGCTGGATTTGAAGTCATGATGATTTCTAATTAAGGCTCTTCCGGCTGATTTGAATAATTAAGTCAGTTGAGTTAAACTGACTTAATTTTTAAAATTCCCGCCAATTATGTTGGGAAAAACGTTTCATTTTCAGACCATTTTTTTAATTTATTTTAATATGCTACCTTAAAAACCGAAGCCGCTTATAGTACTCGAGCGGTGGTTAACACCTCAACTAGAATTATGGGTTGACAATTAGACACGTTTCCAGGCTCAGATAGGCTTTAAAAAAAATCAAGATCGACGTATAAACACGTCTGTAGCTGGTTTTTTGAACGTCATATGTGGACTTGTTTATTCGTCCCTGTCTGAAAAAACTTCGAAGGGATTAAATCGCTATTAAGACAGCGACACACAAGTTACCGCAAGAGAAACCACATCGTTTTTACTATTTAACCCATAGGTGTAGGAACATAGTCTCATACCTTCCCCAAGGACATTAGCCCGAAGTTAACGAAACAAAAACGAGATGAGAATGGATTCTGCACGCCCATATTTGTTACACAACCATCACCAGGTGTCACAAGCGAACATTGTAGTCAACATCCAGAGGCGACAGTCTGTTTCCTGCTAAATGCAGACTTCAATGTCCATTTTATATTTACATACACTCTGAAGACTGAATTCAAGCAAAAAACAGACAGTAATTATCTGTTTTAGACTCAGTATCCACTTTTGCATATATATATATATATATATATATATATATATATATATATATATATACTGCGTGTAACAGCAAAATTGTTCAAATCATGTAACAGCATAATTGTCCAAATCATGTAACAGCAAAATTGTCCAAATCATGTAACAGCATAATTGGCATAATTGAGTTATTTTTTTCTGATTTCTTTTTGAATTTGTAGATCTGATGAATTGCATCGCATTTACGATTCCAATGTAATAAATTATGACCAGGGAATATTAGTGTTTAAGCCTTTTTTATTATATCTCTATCTATAAAACGTAGGATGTGTGTGTGTGTGTGTGTGTGTATGTGTGTGTGTGTGAGTGTGTGTGTGTGTGTAACGAATGGAACGGCCGCAATTTTCGACGGATTTGCACCAAAATTTACATGCACATGCTCCAAGTTAGCAGAAAGGCCCACATCGAAGTTGCATTTTCCAACTCCCATCGATAGTGGAAATAATCGATTTTTTTCATGCAGTTTGCGCCCATTTTGTGCTGGCCAGAGTGAGAGTCAATAGCTGGCTACCACGAATAGCCAGGAATATTCTATTGGCCAGCGTGAGAGCCAAATGGCTCATTTGCTTGCTTAAACTCAACGTAGATTCTGATTCCACAAAACTGGGTTGGGTGTGAAAAAGTATTTGTTGTTAACATTCTTTTTTCATTCGGTTTTTCCAGAGTCCTTTTTTTAAAGCTGATCGTTTTGTGTTCATTTTTTAAAGTGTTCTTTTTTGTAACACATTTAATGTTTAGTATGGCTTAGAAAAAATTTTCGATATTGAAATAGGCAAGCTAAGTCTTTGTAGCATTTTCAGCACGGCAAAATCTTTCCTTTAAAGGCAAGGAAGGCAAAAATATTTAAGTCAATTATTAACGATTGCTGTAAAATTCGTACGACATTTTTGAATCAAGCACAGGCAACGCCGGATTAAACCATAATATATATATATATATTTATATATTATATATATATATATTTTTTTATATATAAATATATTAAAACTTTGTGTTTCATAAATAGAAAAAATGGTGCAATATTTAATGCGATTAATTTAATCAAATCGCTAGAAGAACATAATGTATGCATTAAAAATACTATTAATCCATTAAATGATGTGATCCTCATTTCTAAAAATTGTCAGATGTTTCTAGTATTTTTTTTTAAGTTGGTCCTAGTACTTTCGAAGATCTATGTCTTCATCCTCAGGCCATCTTCAGAGTGACCAATTTACCATATTAAAAAATTGATATAAAAATTCTCACTTAAAATTTTGAACTTTAGCGTTGAAACTCTCAGGTTCGAGATTGTACAACCGTCAATAAATAGCACATTCTTAAAAAACATCTTTCGGTCTGCAAAAAGTATTTCGTCTTCAATTTTTAACTTTAAAGGAAATTTTTTTTCATTAATTTTGCTGATTGATTCTATATATGATTATTTCTTTATATAATTATATGACCAATATTATATATATATATATATATATATATATATATATATATATTTATATATATTTTTTTCTTAATTTCTATACTTTATGAACTTTATATTTTTAATTTCCTCTGTTAAACTTGGAGTGAAATTATTAAATACATTATTGATCAAAGATAGATAGATAAAAAGATATAGATTTGAATAAATTTAATTTTTGCTCATTTTTTAATCATTTCTAGACAACCTTTTGATACACTTCTTCAGAACGTAATCTAAAAAATTGGACAATTTTGAGAATTAGACTATATATATATATATATATATATATATATATATATATATATATATATATATATATATATATATATATATATATATATATATATATATATATATATATATATATATGTTATATATATATATATATATATATATATAACAAAGTATATAATTGGTATACACGGAATGATAGGAATAACCAACAATTACTATTCTTAAAAGAGTGCTCAATACAAAGTAGAGCAGATATAAGCGGTTTTATAAAAAAAATTTATAACATAAGTATGTTATAAATTCACTACAAAAATAGCCGGATTTTGTTTCAACACTCCTCTGTGTCTTATCAAGTGATGGTGTTGAAAAGAAAATAAATGGTAGGAAAAGTTTCAGATTAATTAACGATCCTACAGGGGGGGGCATTGTTACAAAAGCTAGAATAACCAATGAAAACCGAAGTACAGAAAGATTCAAAAGCTTGACAACAAAATCCTGCTATTATAGCTATTTAGATCTTTAAATCAATGTAATATTAAAATAATTTTTACTAACTAATAATTATAAATTTATATGATAAAATTTAATATAAAATTAAAAACTGGCAATTTTAAAAATCCAAATTTAATCACTATTAAGTTTAAAACTACACAATTTTCGATTGATTTGAAAAAAAAAATATATATGTTTATTCAATTCATTTCTTCATTAAAATTACGTCTGACAAGACAAAAGCTACAATTCGTCCGGTCATCTGATAATACATGTATATATTTTTTTTTTCCGTTTTTATTTTAAAGTTTGTGAATATGGTCTTAAACTCACGCATTGACACAACAAAAACACAATCAGATTATAATACATACGCATCCAGACATAATTGAATACACACACACACACACACACACACACACACAACAAAAAAAAAAAAAAAAGGAGCATGGGGAATACATGAAAAAATCCACAGCCCTTTACGAAAAAAAGGAGACGTGAAAATAACACTTATACACACAACAGTTAAATGAATACACTCTACATACACATAGACACCGATATATACACAAACATACATCCACAATGGCATAGACGTTTTGTGTTCACAACCAGTAAATATTTCAGACTTAAATAAATTTAACCACTTATTGAATTATAAGCTTAGCAAAAATATAAAGATAAAATGTTTAAAATTATATTATTTAATATATCAAAACGAAAACTCTAAAACAATAAATATCAATAAAAAATATATATATTTTAATCATATAAGTTGATAATAGTTTCATTATATATTTTGAATCAAAAACAGGATAAAGAAATCCACAAATATATACATATATATATATATATATATATATATATATATATATATATATATATATATATATATATATATATATAACAAAAAAAAATGGTTAAAACTTAAAAAACGCTTTTTCATCCTCTTAAAGACTTTAATTAAGACAAATGCGGGATCGTTAATTAATCTGAAACTTTTATGACCATTTTTTTCTTTGGATGACCAGAACAGATAAGACACATGAATTGAAACAAAAAAAATTTTTATTTTGTAACATACTTATGTTATAAATTTTTTATAACATCATGTCCATATATATAAATTTTATATATAAAATATAATTATATATATATATATGGATGCTGGAACAGAATATATATATATATATAAATATATATATATATATATTTAGAGCAACAAAATATATATATATTATATTTATTTGTGACGGATTATCATATATATTTATATAGTTATATTATAAAGCCAGAACATACTTTTATATTTTAAGATTTTGGAGATAATATATTTTTAATTATTTATATATATATATATATATATATATATATAGTACGCAGAGGTTATATATATATATATAAATATATATATATATATATATATATATATAAATTATAGTGGATAAGGATAAAAGATGAACGTGATTCAAGAAGATGGAAGATGGCGATTATATTATATATATATATATTTTATATATTATATATATTTATATATAACCAATATATATAAACAGAAAATTTATATCTTAGAGATGGAAACATTGGTTAGGAATAAATGTAAGCATTACTTAATTATTTGTGCTAATATATAAATAGTGAAAGGTTGGTAAACCGTAAAACACAAAGTCGTATAAAGCAAAGATGGTTTTGCCATAGAAATTAATTGAATGTTGAGAAGAAAAGTATTCTCAGTAGGCATGAAATAGCGTGTTTATATGTATAAAGCAAATGTATTGCAAACGATTTTTGTATAGGAGTTCATTGAAAATCAGACGGAAAGGGATTGTCGAAGGTCGGGAATTAATGCAACCGTTGCTTATAGATAAGGGCTATTTTAAGTATCATGTGAATATTCTTTTGAACTGAGAAATCGCGATGGAAGTTTTTTTGGAAATTAATGCATGCATTACAGCGGGAAAGAATTTTGTTATTACACCATCGATTCTTGTACGTTTTAGATAATTTATGTCATTCTTTAAAAGGTAGCACTCTCCTGACTTTCGAAGATTCCAGTAGCCTCATCCCTTCCCCGACCGCTCTTCCAACGCCAAATAAAAAAAATTAAAAAATTGAAAGTAAGAAATACAGATTTCAATTTTGGCATCCATTTTCAAAAAATACTTTAACTTTATTAAATTTCTCTCACTCCTACTGAAAATGAAATTTTAACAAGATCTGCAAATAACAATGAATTTTTTTTTTCTTTTTTTTTTTTCATATACACACTTGACTTATTTTAATCTACTTTCGGAATAAGCCACTGTCAGAAATGAGAAAACGTTCTTTGGTCTTTGTTGATCTTTTTTAAAACATTCATTTTCTTCATGCTTTTTGAATGTATATATATATATATATATATATATATATATATATATATATATATATATATAACGGAAATACCGAAAAAAATACGATTTGTCCGTTAAATGACCAATGTATGATTGACAATATTGTATACCAAGCTAGTATACATTATTAAACGATTTCAAACTTTATTTTGGCTCCACTGAAAATCCTTGGAAATTTTGTTTCTTCCATAACCAAGTTACTTCAGGCAATATAAACGGAAATAAACGAAGCACATTGAATTATTTCTGGCTAATTAAAATAAGGCAGATACCCATTATTATGTGGGATATTATAGGTAAAGCCAAATCTTATAATGGGAAAGGCAATAGATGAAATGCACGCCTTGTTGAAAAATCAGTTAGCTTAAAACAAATAACCCTAGGTTACCAAACAAGAGAAATTAATTGAGGGTTACACGCAGGCATAAAAATAAATATTTGCTGAAATACTTTGATCGTGATTAATTTTTAAGGTAAAGTATGATATTTCTCTTCTGTTTTTTCCTTATATTTTTTCTTGATTTTAATGATTTTTTTAAATAAGAGTAATCATTAATTTACGCATAATGTAAAATTAATATTCACAACTTTAAGTTAATATTTTATATATATATATATATATATATATATATATAAAGGAATATAGTCTTATATATATATATATTTATATAACTGTGCTCCATATCGATAAAATAAGCGTGCTACGTTACTTGAAAATTGAAAACCGAAAAGAGAAAATATACAGTATAACAAATAAATAACAACAAGTAAAATAAATTGACCTAAATTCATCCAAATAAATAAACTAACAAACTTATCCCGATAAACTAACCGTTAGAAAAAACAAATAAAGAAAATCAATCCAAATAAATACATGAAGTAATAAACAAATTAAAAACTGTTCCCGCCAAAATAATAGTTAGAATAAACTACAACATCAACCCCAAAATTGAATAAATAGCTTTAATTATTTGCCAAACAAAACAAAAAAATTAAATAAGCGATATAAACATTTTTACCACGTTAATAAATCACCAATTAAAATAAAAATAAAAAAAACATAAATAAGAAATAAAAAATAAAAATAAAAAATAAAAATAAATAAAAACTAGCAAAATAATTTAACCAAAATAAATAAACAAATAAACGACTTCCGGCAAAATAACCGCCAAAATAGACTACCCACAATGCACCACTGACCCATAAATATAAATAGCCGAGAAAAATAACAGCACTTGTGGCCTGACGATTGCATCTAGCATGAAACAGACTGTCGCCTCTAAGTGTTGACTTCTATGTTCATTCTCATATATATATATATATATATATATATATATATATATATATATATATATATTTATTTTAAGTCCAAAATATATTTAGAAAATAAAAAAAATCGTAATCCCCGTATAATATAAGGACTGTGTCAACCTTGCGTTAAACAGATATGGTTATTAAAATTTAAATTAGGTAATGCCTAGTCTATACTCAGTACCTAAAGATTGCGTTGAACGTTAAACTTGAGTATTGTTACTGGTGAGGGATAACATATATATTTATTAATATATATATATATATATATATATATATATATATATATATATATATATATATGTGTGTGTGTGTGTGTGTGTGTGTGTGTGTGTGTGTGTGTGTGTGTGTGTGTGAAGTGTATATAAATACAAATAAATATATATATATGTATAATTATTTATATATTATATGCGCGGTACTTATTAGAAAGCGCTCAATATCAGAGATAGAGCCAACATATTTGGTTGGATAAATGTGAGTTTGTGACCCTGAGTTTCACGCTTTAGCGATCGTCAGAAAAAAATGATTAATGTTTTAAAAAATTTGAGTTCATGTAGATTACCTGTATTTGTGTTATTGTGGAAGTGGTAGGGGAAACTTCGTCGTTTTGTCATTCATCGTACTAACGCAAACAACGATGTATGCAGACACATATACATACTTGGTCGTCCGTCGGGACTCATACATATATAAAAATAGGTGGGCAGTTTCGGATATGACATATGTATGTATACGGGTGGTGTTGTGTCTATACATACGCATTTGTATGTTGAAATTTAAAGATTGGAAGTGTGGCGGAAATGTCTCGTGAATGTCTCGTGAATGTATACATGACATATTAAAGCGTGAAACCCAGGGTCACAAACTCACATCTATCCAACCAATATATATATATATATATATATATATATATATATATATATATAAGATAACCATAGAAAAATTTTGAGGAAAATGTATGACATGGCAAAATTTTCTTTTAACGTGATTTGTCCCCGAATTAAATTTGTTATTTTGACTCGACTACACATGCGCAGGAATGAGGCTTGGTTTGGTTTATTTTGTATTTTTATCAACCGCATTGGGTTATTTAATACTGACAAGATTTTTAGGATAGGTTCGTATGAATAAAATATGTATTCTTTGTAAGAAATCAGTTTGTAGATCAGGTTTGGTTTATTTTGTTTTACGGCATATGAACACCTCAATGGGTTATTTAATGCCAACAAGATTTTTAGGATAGGTCCGTATGAATAAAATATGTATTCTTTGTAAGAAATCAGTTTGTAGATAAGGTTTCATTATCGTATTTTTGTAAAGAGGGGTTTTTTTTGTCGAGGGTCAAATATCTTGCTGGTAATATTTTTTGCTCGTATTCTTACTACAAAAATCTATTTTTAAATCTTTCATTGTGATTTGACGTCAGTTTGGGAAATCACTATTTACTCATAGTTGGGACAGTAAAAAAAAAAGGGAAAAAGTTTCAATCATCTATTGAGACTATTCACAGATCCCCAGTGAAAGATCAATTGATAAGTCCTGTTGTTTAAGGGTTACATCTGCCAGGTTATAAATGTGGTTTTATTGGTTTGGTTTATTTTGTTTTACGGCATATCAACAACTCAATGGGTTATTTAATGCCAATAATATTTTTAGGATAGGTTCGTATGAATAGAATATGTACTCTTTGTAAGAAATCAGTTTGCAGATAAGATTTGGTTTATTTTTTATGGCATATCAACCTCAATGGGTTATATAATGCCGACAAGATTTTTAGGATAGGTTCGTATGAATAGAATATGTACTCTTTGTTAGAAATTAGTTTGTAGATCAGGTTTGGTTTATTTTTTATGGTATATCAACCTCAATGGGTCATTTAATGCCAACTAGATTTTAAGGATAGGTTCGTATGAATAGAATATGTATTCTTTGTAAGAAATCTGTTTGTGGATTAGGTTTGGCTTATTTTCTTTTACGGCATATCAACCTCAATGGGTTATGTAATGCCGACAACATTTTTAGGATAGATTCGTATGAATAGAATATGTATTCTATGGTTTAGATTGGTTTGGTTTATTTTGTTTTACGGCATATCAACCTCAATGGGTTATTTAATGCCGACAACATTTTAGGATAGATTCGTATGAATAGAATATGTATTCTTTGGTTTAGATTGGTTTGGTTTATTTTCTTTTGTTTCAATGGGTTATGTAATGCCGACAGCATTTTTAGGATATCATATGAGTAGAAATGTATTCTTTGGTTTAATGGGTTTGGTTTATTTTTCTTTTGCATATCAACCTCAATGTTATTTATTTAAACATTTTTTAGGATAGATTCGTATGAATAGAATATGTATTCTATGTTGGAATTGGTTTAGTTTATTGGCATATTTGGGTTATTTTTATTTTTAGATTTATTCTTTGGTTTCAATTGGTTTGGTTTATTTTTCTTTTTATTTAATGGGTTATTTAACAACAACATTTTAGGATAGATTCGTATGAATAGAATATGTATTCTATGGTTTAGATTGGTTTGGTTTTTTTTTTTACGGCATATCAACCTCAATGGGTTATGGTTTATTGGTTTGGTTTATTTTCTTTGCCATATCAACAATTTTAATGGACAACATTTTAGGATAGAATGAATAGAATATGTATTCTATGGTTTAGATTGGTTTGGTTTATTTTTCTTTTACGGCATATCAACCTCAATGGGTTATTTAATGCCGACAACATTTTTAGGATAGATTCGTATGAATAGAATATGTATTCTATGGTTTAGATTGGTTTGGTTTATTTTCTTTTACGGCATATCAACCTCAATGGGTTATTTAATGCCGACAACATTTTTAGGATAGATTCGTATGAATAGAATATGTATTCTTTGGTTTAGATTGGTTTGGTTTATTTTCTTTTACGGCATATCAACCTCAATGGGTTATTTAATGCCGACAACATTTTTAGGATAGATTCGTACGAATAGAATATGTATTCTTTGGTTTAGACTGGTATGGTTTATTTTGTTTTACGGTGTGGCACCATGCATAATTAGAAAGCTGAAAAGAGATGTTCATAAATATATGATTTGTTTTTTTCGGTTTGTTAACCATTTGATAATTATTTAGAGCTGAGAAATATTTGGGGGGTTAGGAATAATTCTTTCTTTACATTTAGGCGATCTGAGAGAAAGAAAGAAAAGAAAAGGAAGGAAAGAAAGGAGAAAAATAAATAATACGAAACCAGGTCGTAAGCGAAAACACACACGCTCGACTGGCACATATCAGATGTCAAAAATATCAGGTCAAGCACCGACCTACTTTCGTGTCCGCGGAGGATGGGAGTTTGTTATCAATTTGGTTGAAGAAATAAAAGTTTAGAGACAATGAAAAAAATATGATAGGTAATAGGTGAGAAGTTTATCTAAGGATATACAGACAATCCATTAATACGAGAACCAGAATTGAAAATACAGTCACACAGGATGATGATTAGAAAATGCTTTTTTTTGAGATAATTAAGATTTTGTTGTCAAGCTCCGAGCGGAGGGAAAAAGTGAAATATTTTTATTAGTTCACGTTAACGCCACCCAGGGTGATGTCGCTTTTTGAGATAATACAGATTTTTATTATCGACCGGGGAGAATGAAATATTTTGTTGCGTTCAGACGGCCGCCGACAGGTCTAAGAAATTCTTTTCTTAGATCGTATCCAATTAGCGGTAGGCTGTTTGACAGATACCACGTGTAAAAAGAACCGATAGCGTCATTCGATCACGTACGAAAAGGACAATTTAAATTTTGTTTTTTAAGCAAGGTGTTTCTTCCCCAGAACAAAGCCACGGATTGTCCACGCCCGATTAGAGACGTCACGAAGGAAGGAGGAAAGATACCGACCAGAATCTCATTGGCCGAGGGCGGTTACGTGTGTGCGAGGGAGGAGGAAAGATGCCCGACCAGGACCCCATTGGTCGAGAGCGGTCACCTGACATACGAGGGACCAGGGGAAGCGGGTATACGCCTCCCCCCCAGAGGCACAGTAAAGAAGTAGGAGTGAAAGTAAGTTACCGATAATGGAAAATCCCTAATCAGAAATAATACGTCTTTAGAATTATCAAGAAAACCCTGGCGCCGACAGACCCACCCCCAGTTTTTGACTGCCTCAATAAAAGCAGGACCCTAACCGACTGAAAACAGTTGGAGTTGCAGCGCGGAAGAGAGAGTTAGTTGCAGCGCGGACGGCGGGCCCTGTTCATTAGTCCCCTTTGCGGCAAGAAAGGCCGGTTCGTTTGGCCTAAGAAGAGAAATTCGTCCAACCCAAGTCGAAGTGAATAAATTCGTCCAACCCAAGCCGAAGTGAATAAGATCGTCGCGCACTGAAGCAGCCCGTTTGAGATAAGTGGAGAAGTTGGAATCAAACCGAAGTGAAGAAATTCGTTGCAGCCACGGACGGACAGCGGAGATGAGTGAACAATAATCAGACTCTGTGAAAACGACACGGACGGCGAGAGAAATCAGAACCCAGTGTTGAAGCGCCCAGTGTTGAAACCAAACCACCCCGAAATGCAAATTTCTAGAGAGCAAGCAACTCGAAGCCTTAAAGTTGTATGGTAGAAGCTTGGTGCCACGGTCCACAGAACGGGTCGGGAGGTAGGAATAATCGGTAACGAACATTTAGATATAAAAAGTTGTTACCTTTTTCTTCAATAATTTTTGACCTTGTGAGTTTTTCTTTTTCTTGTGTGTTATCACCCCATTGGACTCAGCTTGCATACGGCCCCAATCCCTGTTTGATCCCGTCTGTCTAAGATCTAATCACAACGTGGGTAGGCAGACCGGAGATCAGTGCAGTTACCCTAGTAACCAGGCGTTGGAAGCGAGTTGGGAACGACGAGGCTGGTATTCATCTAACCAAAGGGTTAGAACGTCACTTGGAGCAGCGAGGAGCGAACAGCTGACGCCGCGGCAAAGACGTCACAACTGGTGTCGTGACCATAGGATCAGAACCCTGGACCACGTCACGTCACAGTTGGCGTCGCGAACGGGATCGAACGACACAGTCGACGCTGCGACCAGGGGGGACGACGTCACACGGCATATCAACCTCAATGGGTTATTTAATGCCAACAAGATTTTTAGGTTAGATTCGTATGAATAGAATATGTATTCTTTGGTTTAGATTGATTTAGTTTATTTTGTTTTTCGGCATATCAACATCAATGGGTTATTTAATGCCGACAACATTTTTAGGTTAGGTTCGTATGAATAGTATATGTATTCTTTGGTTTAGATTGATTTGGTTTATTTTGTTTTTCAGCATATCAACCTCAATGGATTATTTAATGCCGACAACATTTTTAGCATAGGTTCGTATGAATAGAATATGTACTCTTTGTAAGAAATCAGTTTGTAGATCAGGTTTCATTGACGTATCCAGAAACTGCATAATAATTTTTTCTCTGGAAATCCGTCTTTACTTACATATTCTGTCTATGGTATCCTCACCATCTTTCTGTAGAACCACATTTCTGTTGCTTCAAGTCTCTTCTTCACCTTTGAGGAAAATATCCAACAGTCACTGTGATTTTGGAGGACAAATGGTTGGCTTATTTAAACTGTAAAATGATGAGACCTTTCCGTCAATCTAGTCTTCTTTTATATGCCACGTCCAACCAGGATGTAGGCGATCACGGCCCTCCACATCTTTCTGTCCCTTGGAGCATGTTTTGTCTTTTTCTTATTTTCTCCTAAACCCTATTCTATCATCCATTTACTCAAGCTCATCAACTATCTCACGCACTGCTTTCTTCTGTTCCTCTTGCCATCAATTGGAGTTGCAGAGTTTAATGGACGATTTGATGGAAGACTGACCAGGAATATTTTAATGTATTTACAAAGAGAAGGAATTTTGCTTGTCACCACACACTTTCATTTCCATCTTTCTCTTAACAGCTTACCTTTTTTTTTCATGTCTGATTGCTTTCTATCTTTCATCCTCTTTCATCTTTCTTTCTTTCTTTCTTTTTCATCCTCTTCGTTCTTTCAACATTTTCCTTTTACTTTCTTTTTTCTTTCTTTTTCAACATTGTCTTCTTTCTTTCTTCTTTTTTCATTCTCTTCTTTCAGCATTTTCTTTTCACGTTCTTTTTCGTTGTTTCAACATTGTCTTCTTTCTTTCTTTCTTTCTTTCTTTCTTATAATTCTTTCTTTCAACATTGTCTTCTTTCTTTCTTCTTTTTTCATTCTCTTCTTTCAGCATTTTCTTTTCACGTTCTTTTTCGTTGTTTCAACATTGTCTTCTTTCTTTCTTTCTTTCTTATAATTCTTTCTTTCAACATTGTCTTCTTTCTTTCTTCTTTTTTTCATTCTCTTCTTTCGGGATTTTCTTTTCCCGTTCTTTTTCTTTCCTTCAACATTGTGTCGTTCTTTCTTTCCTTCTTTATTTCTTCATCATCCTCTTTCATTCAACATTTACTTTTCACGTTCTTTTTCTTTCTTTCAACATTGTCGTCTTTCTTTCTTCATTCACTTCTTATTTCAAAATTGTCTCTCCACTTTCTTTTTCCTTCTTTATTCCTTCATCTTCTTTCTTTCAACATTTTTTTAATTTCTTTTTCTCTCTTTCAATATTGTATTCATTCTTTCTTTCTTTCTTTCTTTATTTATTTATTCTCTTCTTTATTTTAATTTTTTTTTCCTCTGACCTTTTCGTTGTTTCCTTCTTCCTTCTCTTCTTCCTTTCAATATTTTCTTTTTCATTCTTTCTTTCAAAATGGTCTTATTTCTTCTTTTCTATCTTTCTTTATTTATTCATCCTCTTCTTTATTTCAACATTTTCTTTCCACTTTCTTTTTCTTTCTTTCAACATAGTCTTCGTTCTGTCTTTCTTTTTTTCTTTGTTTCTTTCTTTTTTCCTTCAAAATTTTCTTTGCAATTTTTTCCTTCTTTTTTCTTTCTTTCTTTCTTTCTTTCTTTCTTTCCTTCCTTCTTTCTGTCTTTCTTTCAACTTTGTCTTCGTTCTTTCTTTCTTCCTTTCTTTCTTTAATCACCCTCATCATGTTTCAACATTTTCTTTTCACTCTTTTCTTTCTTTCCTTCAACGTTGTCTTCGTTCTTTCTTTCGTTCTTCCTTCCTTTCTTTCTTTATTCTCTTTTTTCAACATTTTCTTTTCCCTTTTTTCTTTCTTTTTCTTTCAACATTGTCTTAGTTCTTTCTTTCCTTCTCTTCCTTGATGCTCTTCATTCTTCCTACATTTTCTTTTCACTTTCTTTTTCTTTCTATCATTTAACACTCTTTTCGTTCGTTCGTCCTTTCTTTCTTTCCTTCAACAGTCTTCTTTCTTTCTTTTTTTCTTTCTTTCTTTCTTTTATCACCCTCCTCTTTCTTTCAACATTTTCTTTTCACTTTCTTTTTCGTGCTTTCTTTCTTCATCCTCTTCTTCTTTTCAATATTTTCTTTTCAATTTTATATTCTTTCTTTCAACATTGTTTTTATTTTTCCTTCCTACCTTCCTTCCTTTCTTTCGTCATTCTTTTATTTTTTCTTTTCACGTTCCTTTTATTTATTTTTTTAGGATCTTCTTCGTTCGTTCTTTCTTTCTTTCGTTCTTCATCCTCTTCTTTCTTTCAACATATTCTTTTCCATTTCTTTTCCTTTCCTTCTTTCAACGTTGTCTTCGTTCTTTCTTACTTTCTTTCTTCTTCCTTTCAATCTTTTCTTTTAATTTTCTTTTTCTTTCTTTTAATCATTGTCTTAGTTTTTTCTTATCTTCTTCCTTATCCTCTTCTTTCGTTCAAATTTTTTTCACTTTTCTTTCTTTCAACATTCTCTTTGCATTTTCTTTCTTTCTTTCTTTCTTTCTTTCTTTCTTCAACATTGTCTTTGTTCTTTCTTTCTGCGTTATCTTCTTTTTCTCTACACTTTCGTCTGCCGTGTTTTTTTTTTCCTTTCTTTTTACTAATATTTTTCATACTTTCCGTCTTTCTTCATAATCTTTTTTAACAATTTTATGTCTTTCCTTATTTTTAATTCTTTCTTTGTATCAACAATGTCGTCATCATTTCTTTTCTCTTTCTTTCTTTTTTCAGCCCGTTCTTTCTTTCCACATTTTAATTCTTTTCTTTCTTTCAGAATTTCTTTCTTTCTTTCTTTTTACTTTCAACTAGTTTTCTTTCACCGTTCTCCCTGTTTCGTCTGTTTCTTTCTTTTCTTTCATTCTTGCTTGTATTTTTTCTTTCTTTCTTTTTTCTTTTCTCCCTTTATTGATTCGATCCATTTTCCTTCTTTCCTTTCTTTCCTAGAGCTATTTTCTTTCTTCTTTATTTCTTTTTAAAACTTTTTATCTTTTTCCATCTTTGTTTTTCTCTTCTTTCTTTATTTTTCATTTCCTTCTCTTTTTCTTTCGTCTTTCTTTCTTGCAACATATCTATTTTCATTTTATTTTTCTTCTATCTCTCTTTCAAATATTCCTTCGTTCTTTCTTTTTTCTTATTATATATCTTTTTAGCGTCTTTCTTTATTCCGAATTTCTGTCATCTTTTATCTTTCCTTCATTCTTTTTTCCTTCTTTCTTTCTTTCTTTCTTTCATTCTTTCTTTCTTTCTTTCTTTCTTTCTTTCTTTCTTTCTTTCTAAACCACCCAGTTATTTTATGTCATCATTTTTAATTCATTAATTCCTTTCTTTCTTTCTTTCTTTCTTTCTTTTCTTTCTTTCTTTTTTTTTTCCTTCAGCCTTCTTTCCGTTTTTCTTTCTGGTTTTCTTTCGTTTTTTTGTTTGTCTTTCTACATTATTCTTTTTTCTT
The DNA here is from genome assembly GCA_903632075.3 of Acanthosepion pharaonis. Taxonomy (NCBI): domain Eukaryota; kingdom Metazoa; phylum Mollusca; class Cephalopoda; order Sepiida; family Sepiidae; genus Acanthosepion; species Acanthosepion pharaonis. The sequence continues at coordinate 1,763,204 of CAHIKZ030005496.1, forward strand.
GTTCTTTTTTTTCTTTCTCGTTTTTCTTTTTTTTTCTTTCTCGTCGTCCGTTATTTTATGTCATTTTTTTTAATCTTTAATTCCCTTTCTTTTCGTCGTCCGTTCTTTCTTTCTTTCTTTCTTTCTTTCTTTCTTTTCTTTTCTCTCCTTCAGCCTTCTCGTTCCGTTTTTCTTTCTGGTTGCTTCTTTCGTTCTTTGTTTGTCTTTCTACATTATTCTTTTCTTGTTACTTTTTTTCTTTCTTTCTCGTCCACCGTTCTTTCTTTCTTTCTTTCTCGTCGTCCGTTATTTCTTTCTTTCTTTCTTTCTTTCTTTCTTTCTTTCTTTCATTCATTCATTCTTTCTCTCTTTTATTCTTTCTTTCTTTCTTTCTTTCTCGTCGTCCGTTCTTTCTTTCTTTCTTTCTTTCTTTTGTTCGGTCATTCGATTTTGATTTATTTATTTCTTCTTCCAGGTGTTTTATTTTGACAACTTTTTCCATTTCATTGAAACAGCTTTTAAACGTTTCTATCTATCTATCTATCTATCTATCTATCTATCTATCTATCTATCTAAATGCAATGTCTTCATCTTCTGATGCCTTGATCTTGATCACCGTCCTCTCTTTATCCTTTCCTCAAACACTCCCTCTTTACTCTTACTTTCACTCTCTGTAACCCCTTGTGGGCTAGTGGCACACCTGGCTTGCTTGCTCTATCTATCTATCTATCTATCTATCTATCTATCTATCTATTGATCAGTTCATATCTATCTATCTATCTATCTATCTATATATATATATATATATATATATATATATATATATATATATATATAAAAGAAATATGTTGTAGTGGTTCCAACGAGAGAAAAGTATGTATATTAAAAAAGAAGAGGGTGCCGCAAACGTTTTTGGTTGTAATGTGGATTTATTGAGAAAAAATATTATACTTTGTTTTACATAATTTCACGACACGTGTTTCTGGTCTCGACCGTCTTCAGGTGAAAGTGGAGATTTTTACATATTATTAAAAATAATTAATTTTTCTTCATGTTCAATGTGGAATATTCTCGATATGAGATATTCTGTTTAGGTGTTGGCAATCCGACGGATTGCCAACACACAAAGACCAGACCAGAAACACGTGTCGTGAAATTATGTAAAACAAAGTATAATATTTTTTCTCAATAAATCCACATTACAATAAAAACGTTTATGGCATCCCCTCTTTAATATTTTATATATATATATATATATATATATATATATATATATATATATATAATCATATATATATATATATATATATATATATATATATATAATATAATATATTTTAATATATATATATATATATATATATATATATATATATATAATATTTTAATATTATAATATATATATATATATATATATATATATATATATATATAATCAATATTTTATATATATAATATTTTATATATATATATATATATATATAATCAATATTTTAATATATATATATATATATATATATATATTTAATATAATATTTTATATATATATATATATATATATAATATATATATATATATATATATATATATATATAATATATATATATATATATATATATATATATAATATATATATTTTAATATATATATATATATATATATAATCAATATTTTTATATATATATATATATATATATATATATATATATAATATATAATATATATATATATATATATATATATATATATATATATATATATATATATATATATATATATATTTTTATATATATATATATATATATATATATATATATATATATATATATATATATATATATATATATATATATATATATATATAATCAATATTTTAATATATATATATATATATATATATATATATATATATATATATATATATATATATATTATATATATATATATATATATATATTATATATATATCAGTCTGTTCTTATATAATATATATATCTATCTATCTATCTATCTATTATTCTATCTTTATTTTTTATCTTCTTTTCTTATTTTTTTTTTCTATCTTCTATCTATCTATCTATCTATCTATCTTTATTCTTCTTTATTTTTTCTTTGTTTCATTTTTTTTTCTTACTTGCTTTTCCGCCTTTTGCTTTTAATGACTTCCCTTTCTTTTTACTACAATTTTTGCTACTCTTCTCCACCCATTTTATTTTATTTATTTTTTCTTCAAATTTTAATTCATTCATTCATTCTTTTTTCTTTCTTTCTTTCTTTCTTTCTTTCATTCATTCTTTCGCTTTAACTGTTCCTCCTTTTCATTCTGAAATCATTCTTTCTTTCATTATTTCAATCATATTTTTCTTTACCTCTCTCTTAATTATTCTTACTCTCTTTATCTACCGCCATCTTGTCTCTTTCTTCTGTCTTTCTGTAATTTTTTTCATCTCTCAACTTTTTCAACTTTTGCTTCATTCTTTTTTTCTTATTTTTTTTTATATACAGTTCTCGTCTTTTTTCATTCCGATTTTCTTACGTCCATCTTTTATTCATTCTTTACTTCTTTCCTTTTTTTCTTTCTTTTTCATCTTTTTTTTCAGTTTGCTTTCTTTTTCTTACTTGCCTCTTCATTTTCCCCACCTTTACTTTTAATGTTTTTCCATCTATTTTATTTTCTTTACATTTCATTTTGACACCTTTCTCCACCGCCATTCTATTTTTAAGATTTTACTTTCTTTTTCCTTTCTATGTTTCTTTCATTCTTTCTTTTTCTAATATATTTCCTTTACATTCTTTCTTCTTTTTCTTTTTTTCATTCTTCCTCCTATCTTTTCTTTCTTTCTTTATTTCTTTCGTTCTTTATTTCTTTCTTTCTTTAACGAATCTATTTGCCTTATATTCTTTCTTCTTTTGCTCGTTTTTCAGTTTTCCTCCTAACTTTTCTTTCTTTCTTTTTTCTTTTTTCTTTTTCTAATCTATTTGCCTTCTTTTCCTTGTTTTTCATTCTTCTTCCTACCTTTCCTTCTTTCTTTCTTTCTTTCTTTCTTTTTCTAATCTATTTGCCTTACATTCTTTCTTCTTTTCCTTGTTTTTCATTCTTCCTCCTACCTTTCCATCTTTCTTTCTTTCTTTCTTTCTTTCTTTCTTTTCTAATCTACCTATCTTTTCTTTCTTTCTTTCTTTCTTTCTTTCTTTCTTTCTTTCTTTCTTTCTTTAACGAATCTATTTGCCTTACATTCTTTCTTTTTTCCTCGTTTTTCATGTTTCCTCCTAACTTTTCTTTCTTTCTTTTTTCTTTCTTTCTTTCTTTTTCTAATCTATTTGCCTTCTTTTCCTTGTTTTTCATTCTTCCTCCTACTTTTTCTTTCTTTCTTTTTCTAATCTATTTGCCTTACATTTTTTCTTCTTTTCCTTGTTTTTCATTCTTCTTCCTACCTTTCCTTCTCTCTTTCTTTCTTTCTTTCTTTGTTTTTCTAATCTATTTGCCTCACATTCTTTCTTCTTTCCCTTGTTTTTCACACACATTCTTTTTTTAAATGTTTTTCTTCACACTCCATCTTTTCTTCTTTGGCTTCTCTCTCACCTTTCCCCTTTTATCTTCTCCCCTCGCTTTCTTCCCTCTTCAGCTCTTTCTCAGTCGCCATCTTGTCTCTAAATAAGAACAAATCAGCTCTTCCTTTAATAAACCGCTCTTTGTCAAACTCTTTTTTTCAGTGCCGCCTTTTATTTTATTTTCTTTCTGAATAAAAAAAAACATTTTTTTTATCTTTGCCCGTCTATTTCGGCTCTCCTTTGTGCTTCATGTTTGCACTCGAAGCAAATTGCACCGACACGTTACTTGATTCGTACTGGAAGCACAATACCTAACACCAGAAATTCGTTAGGGAATATACTTCATGATATCGCGTGTACAGACATTTTACATGCAAGCCGGAATATTGAATATTGCTGGCCCCACCCCCTTATTCCACCAACACTACTTATTATACTATCTTTTTCCAAACGGTTCTTCCTTTTCAACCTAAGATCTCACATGGTAGTAATCGTCATCGGATCGTACGAACAGATTACAGTTTTTGAAGAATTATTATTATTATTATTATTATTATTAATAATTGAATTTTCACAGAAGATGTAATTGGTGGTTTTCAGTGGCGGGGTGAGTGGCAACCAGTTTTCTCAAATCATCACTAATCTATTCAGTATTCTTATTCAACTATTATTATTATTATTATCATCATCATTATTATTATTTGCTTTTCATTTTCGTTTTTACAAACACTTTTCGTTTATTATAAGTACTTATTATGAGTACAGTACCTCATAAGTAATGGACTCCTCCGTTTTGATCGCGTGGAAAGTGGACAAAAGACGCTACCTGGTTTCACTGAGAAAAAGAAAGAAAGAAAGAAAGAAAGAAAGAAAGAAAGAAAGAAGCGAATTTTGGAGTAACTTATTACTGGGTTTTAAAGGCAGTAATAAGTTACTCCAAAATTCGCTTGAGTATGAAATGGAACTAATGCTTTTAATTTAATTACAAAATTAAATTCGAGGCTTTTGGTTTCCGTTTTGAAACATGGTTAGAACTGTGTAGCGATAAAACCATATTTTAAATCAATTAATTTTATAATATATATATATATATATATATATATATATATATATATATATATATATATAAAGGTTTCTTTTCCTGTCAGGGATTCTATAATTTATCCATCGCAGCCTGTATGTCTGATAAAATGAGATGTCAGGGTTATTTTCATTTGGCGCCATTTAGACGACAATTTATCCATCGCACCCAGTATGTCTGATAAAATGAGACGTCAGTGTTAGTTTCATTTTGGCGCTATTTAGATAACAATTTATCCATCGCACCCTGTATATCTGTTAAAAAGAGATCATGTTATTTTCATTTTTTCCGTCATTTAGACGATTTTTTATCCATCGCACCCATCTATCTATCTATTTATCTATCTATCTATCTATCTATCTATCTATCTATATATATATATATATATATATAGGTAGATAATAAACGAACTGGAATAGATAGATAGATAGATAGATAGATAGATAGATAGATAGATAGATAGATAGATAGAAACAAACACACATATCAATAGAAGTTCGCAGATACTTGCATTGAGTCCCTACTTAATTATAGCCTACACGCACATTCTTATGTATATATAGATATATGTATATATATATTTATATATGTGTGTGTGTGTATGTGTGTGTGTGTGCGTGTGTTGTCTGCGTGAGAGCGCACTCGAGCCAAACGTCGAGCGTGCAAATATCCTTTGGTTATTTCTGCCTGACGGCCATATTGTCATCCGTTAACTTTTCCGCAGTCAGGGGTTAATGAAGCGGACACTTCACTACCAATCACGCTCGAACGACGACATCCACCCACGCGTAAAGCTGCGTTCCAATTCCGTGATAAAGAAAAGGAAAGCCCAATGCTTCGATGCTTGGTCTGCTAACCGTGAGGTTCAATCAAATGGTCGACGTATTCGGCTTTTCTTTCTCCATAAGAAAAAGAATTTCTCACCTTCCTCTGCCTTTTCGTATCATCGTTGAAGTAAGAAAAATAATAATAATGCAACCTACGTACATTGCAGTTAGGAATAGAGTCAGCCCCTTGAATAAATAATAGCGACATGAGTGTCTTTATTCTTTTATGGAGTTTAACACAGTCGAAGAAGTTTTGACTTGCTTTCATGTGATCGCCAGTAACAATTTCCTCTTGTTGCCGATGTAAAGATACAAATAACAACAACAATTTTAATTGACAGTTCTTCTTTATATGTGATATGTCTCTTCAGGACATTAGGTTGGTCGGTTTTTTTATAGTGTCATATCAACACCTCTATGGCTTATTTAATCTAAATATTTTCAACACAATTATATGGCTTCAAGTAAATATATGTATTGTTGGTCATTTTGCTTAGCAGCATATCAACATCTCTATGGGTTATTTAATACCGAAATCTAAATATTTTGAACACAATTTTATGGCTTCAACTAAATATATTTTGAACGCAATTGTATGCCTTCAACTACATATGTGTATTGTTGGTCATTTTGTTTAGCGGCATATCAACATCTCTATGGGTTATTTAATACCGAAATCTAAATATTTTGAACACAATTTTATGGCTTCAACTAAATATATTTTGAACGCAATTGTATGCCTTCAACTACATATGTGTATTGTTGGTCATTTTGTTTAGCGGCATATCAACATCTCTATGGGTTATTTAATACCGAAATCTAAATATTTTGAACACAATTTTATGGCTTCAACTAAATATATTTTGAACGCAATTGTATGCCTTCATCTACATATATGTATTGTTGGTCATTTTGTTTAGCGGCATGTCAACTGGAGCAAAAGATAGCTTTTAGTTTTAACGCTCCAAAACTAAACTTGTCCCTGTTAAGCATCTGAGAGACCCCTTTCTCCCTTTCATCAGTATGGCTGATGCTATCCTCTAAGAAAGTGATCTGTTGTGCCTCCTCGGGCTAACGTTCGCAGCTGACATGACGTGGAAAATCAATATTGAATCTATTGCTGGGTCAGCTGCTAAAAAGTTGGCTCACTGTGTTGCACGAGACACTTTTTCTCTCCGGAATCTATCTTACATATTTATAAGTCTACCATGCTTCCAGGCTTAGAATATTGCTTCACGATATGGCCCGTGTCCTTGCTATTTACCTGGAGCTCCTTGATAAAGTCGAAAAAATCAGCAATATAGTTAGTCTCGATCTAGCATCTCAGATTTAGCCACTGTCTCACAGCCGTAAAGTTGCCTCTCTCTGCCTTTTTTATAAATACTTTTATGGTAATTGTTCGGGTGAGCTCTTCGCTATGATACCTAGATTTTATGAATTTAAATCCAGTAATAGACAATTGTCATCATCTCATAAATTTACAGCTGATTTGGTTAGATGCAGCCGTAAGTTCTTTACTAACAGTTTCTTTTGTCACACTTCTCGCCTGTGGAACTCCCTTTGGCTCCATGCTTTCCAGCCAATTTTAATGTGGAAAAATTAAAATGCAATGTCAATTGCTATCTACTATCCTCCTGATTACTCTTTTCTATTCCTGCTCATTATTAATGTCTCTGTTCCTAATTTTTCCACACCCTGTAATCCCCTTGTGTCTTAGTGAAATTGGGGTGAAATCGATTTAGAAATAAATGTGGTGGAAGAGATGAGGAAACGATATTGAACGTTGTCTTCAAATATCATTCAGAGATAAGAATATCAATTCCAATTGAGCTTAATCAATTTCAACCAAAGTGTTGTGGTAGGATCCACCTAATTTGCATAGTGGAGTACCGACCATATAAATATGGTTGGTACCGGGAAGAGAGGAAGGAATCAAGAGATTCAACCAGAGACTCTGCCCGACTGCAACTAAGTCAACACATTCTCCAGGAACGGTCTTCCCAGGAATATACAAAAGACTATATGTAAATATTGTTTCAATACATTTTGTTCTAAGTACATTTTGTGTTGCATTATTATTCCATGCATTAGTCAAGTTTCAACACAAAGGGGCCATTGTATTGATCATGTTAGTTTCATCAGTTCTCAATTCAATATCTGTTATTTAAATGTTTGCAGATCAAAGGCAATAAATCCACTAAGACGCAAGAGGGTGTTCCGTGTTAGAGAATATGAGATAAATACCTATTAAGCAGAGAGAATAATAAAAGAATAAGAATTAAGACGACAAAAGATAACGATTGACTTTGCATTTAAATTTTTGAAAATCAAATTAACTGGAAAGCATTGAACCGGAAGCGAGTTCCACAAGCGAGAAATGCGATAAAAGAAACGGTTAGCATAGAAATTACGGTTACATCTGGCCAAGTCAACTTTAAACTGATGAAACCTTGATGTCAGTTTAGTACTGTGATTGAATTCATAAAGTCTGGGTACCATAGAGAAAAGTCCATCAGAGCGATTACCACGAATGTATCTATAGAAAAGACGGTGGGAAAGAGAGTGAAGACGAGATGCCAGGTCAGGACCAATAACATTGCAGATTCTTTTAATTCTCTCAAGAATCTCTTAGTATATAGCTGTTATGGTAATATACCCACACACGCATGGACTCTCCCTTCTATAAATAGGAGCAGGTACTGCCTTTTGAAAGGGTCAACTTTCCAGCAGTCAGCTCTGACAGTCGGACCGAACATTCTTGCTGTAACACTCTCGTTTGTAGATGTTTGTATTACTGTTTCTGTTAATATATTTGTTTAACTCAATTCCTCTCTTTGTGTCTTTATTTCTGGTCCTATCAAGGCCACAACAATATATCTATGCTGATGACAAATTTATTTATTCCGGTCTTAGTAGTAGTTCTGATCGGTTTGATAAAGTCAAATTGGCAGCTGATCTAAAAAAAAATGGCTTACAGTCTGTTGTTAACTAGGACAACGAATGGCTTGTTAATTTTAACACTTCCAAAATTAAACTTGTCTTTATTAATCATTTGAGAGGCCTTTTACTGCTTTACATCTGTATGACTGATGCTAACCTCCAGGTGAGTGACCCACCGCGCCTTATCGAAATAAAATTCTCTGCTGAGATAAAGTCAAAATATATTGAATAAAATGCTAGGTCAGCTGCTAAGAAAGTCGGTTCACTTTTGTACTAGATAATATCTGTCTTATATATTTATAGCTTTAGCATTCGCCCATGCTTTGAATATTGCTGCCACTTATGGCCAGTGCTCCTGCTATATATTTCGAAATTCTTGGGCAGTGTAATGGTCAGCAAGCTTGTCTCGCTAGAACAATTACGACTGAGCAATGATTTCGATTCTCACTGGGTGCCCCCTACTTTCGGCCTTGTGCCACATCTAAGCTACGCTTGGAAAATCACTATATTTAGAAATTCTTGATAAAATCGAAAGAAAAAAAACACAACCGAGAGATAGCGAATATAGGATAATCCAATATAGAGTACAGCCGGTGAAGAAACAACGTCGACCTCCTATATATAGCGCCGTAAGCATCAAACGCTGTACGTCGGGTCCGACGTAACCCGAGGACCGTCTGTATATATTATAAATATGGATCAAATATGAATTAATTTAATAAATGAAAAAGGACTTCCGTATATATATATATATGTAAGCAAATATATGGATATAGATTCGACAGTATGAAGAAAAATATATACGGAAAAACAAAACAAAAATCCTTATATACAATTATTCTGTTTTAATGTTAATATGTCAACGTCTGACGTTTCGGTCTAATAAACCATCTTCAGGACATATTCATGAATTATAACATTATCAATACAACATGACAAAGACGATGTACATAAGAACAAGACTTATCCAAACAAATAACTGAAAGTTTTATAAGATCAGCGCTCCGTTTAAAACATGGTCACGATGTCGTCACGTGGGCGACGCTGTGAAAACGTATTCCTAAAATTTGAGTATTTTGAATGAAAAATGAAAAGAATTCTATTTTGATCTAAAATTTATATGTACGCTTGTCGAGCATTAATCTCGCTAGAAAATGGGGAAATACTAAAGAAGCCAGGTCAAGTATTCACTTATGTACATCATCTTTGTCATATTGAATTGATAATCTTAATTATATTTTATGAATATGTCCTGAAGATGGTTTATTAGACCGAAACGTCCGACGTTGACATATTAACATTAAAACAGCATAATTGTATATAAGGATTTTTTTGTTTGTTTTTTCCGTATATATTTTTTCTTCATATATATATATATATATATATATATATATATATATAGTGAGTGTGTATATGTAGGCAGCAATTTTTCATTAATGCATGTTTCATTAAATAATATAGACAAGTTTTGTCTATTTATTTTAAGTAAGTTCCTTTCATATTGTCTGATAAGCTTAATATTATCGTTGAAAGACGAAAGAAAAACACCATAACGGTCGCGGAATAGCAGACGCAAGCCGTAAATTCGTAATATGGTTCTATGACGTCGTTACATAACACATCAGAGAAAGAAATATTATCCAGAGAACCATGTGTTTAAATGCTTTGTAATATGTTGTCACTTGTTTGAAATGGTTTTTTTGTTTTTTATGTTTTTTTTTTGTTTGTTTTTTATCGTCGCATAGCAAACTTCTATGTAGACATAACAGGATGTTATCTTTTATGGTGAACATCACTGTTGTAATGTACATATAATCACTCTGATGATGGCTTATGTGTGCCGAAACGTAGATCGAAGAACAAGATAATAAAAAATATTCAAATGTTGAACAATTTTTGTCTTCACTTTTTCCCGAAACTAAATCCACTATAAGAAGCTTAGTACGGCTCATAATCAAACATAATAGACATTCGTTGTCTGTTATATTTACCAATATATATTTGAATAATAATCTGCTGCCGCAATACTATATATATATATATATATATATATATATATATATATATATATATATATATATATTGCGGCAGCAGATTATTATACCAATATATATTTGAATAATAATCTGCTGCCGCAATACTGTATATATATATTTGAATATATTTTATTTTGTTGTTTTAAAACAAAACATTTCAATATATATATATATATATATATATATATATATATATATATATATATATATATGCTTGTAGCCTTTCTGTAAACGTCAAACTTGAGTTCCTTATTATTTCTAATTAACAAAATGTCCAGGAACGGAAGAGTGTATTTGGTTTCAGTTTCGAAAGTGAAGTTTATTGTAGGTTCAATGTTATTAAGTTTGGAGAGAAGATCCGTTAAATTGATGTTTTTTGGAATTATTAATAACGAGTCGTCTATGTATCTGAAATATGAAGAGTTTGTAGGTAGAATATTTTTGAATGAGTCACTTTCTAGAAAATTCTAAAAATAGACACGCAAGAACGCCGCTGAGAGGAGATCCCATTGGTAAACCAAATTTCTGTCTGTAATGTTGGTTATTAAAAATAAAGAAGCATAGCTTGATAATTAGTTGGCATATTTTAATTATTTTATGTGTAGATAGAGGTAATTTGATTTTTGCATTTGTTAGGTGTTTTTTTTTTTGGTAAATTTAAGCATTTATCTATGGGGACGTTTGTATAAAGAGATTGTATATCTAAACTAGTCGTATATTTGTTTTCAATGTCTATGTTTATTAGCTTGTTTAAGAGGTCGCCTGAATTTTTTTTATGTGTGATGGACTAATAGTGCCGAGAAGTGGAGTTAAAATTTTGCTTAGTTTGCGGGCTATTTTATGTGGAGCGCTGCCTCACCCTAATATGATAGGTCTCATTGGTATGTTCGGTTTATGCGTTTTTGGTAATCCATATAATATGGGTGTTTTTGGATGGTATTCAATGAGCTTTAACCAGCTTTAATATATATATATATATATGTACGTGAACTAAGACATACAGCCAAATATATGGAAGATAACAATCAGAAAAAGATAACAATTCAAGCTTACTTATTTTTTCTTGAATTGTTATCTTTTTCTGTTACACTTAACAAATAAAAATTGGATTATTGACACCATGCTTTCATGCCCAGACCGCACCTATGTAATGGCCAGTTTCGGGATCAGTGACCAGCAAAAACTGCCACACCATATAATTGAAATTGTCAATGGCCTTTCCGGATATTTGGTGCCGGGACCAGAGCTACTAGATGTCAAGTTATTCGATACTTGTTGTTCTCGCTTCAGAGGACACGACGGTGTTTACAAACCAGTGAGTTAGGGTAATGAAAAATGGCGAGAAGTGACCAGAAGGTGTTTTTTTTTGTTTTTTTTTTGTTTTTTTTTAATAACTCGAGCGGTGTAGAATTTAAATGCCGACTTTCGTCATTGACACTTACATTTCGGGGAGAAAAAAAAATTACCGCGCTAATAAATAACGACTACTGCACAAGTATTTTGATAAGTTTTCTTGTATGTATTTATTTATTGCTGAAGGAAAATCTGGTTATGCTATACTACAAAAAAATAGAAAGAAATAGCATCTGGAAGCACATTCGAGTGTTCCTCGTCCTAGAACGATAGTTTATCCCTTGAGACTATCAAAGTTATAATGATTAGAATATATATTCCGCTATAGTTTTTCCCTGTATGTCAATATATATATATATATATATATATATATATATATATATATATATATATATATATATATATATATATATATATGATGTTAGTAGTTGATATACCAACATCATTATATATATATCTAAAATATATAAATATATATACATCCATCCATACATACATATGTACACATATATATATATATATATATATATATATATATATATATATATATATATATATATATATAATTTCAAGAGGATAGAATCCAGGTAGAACTCAATGTCCAGGAGAGAATAAGAATATAATAAAAGGCTTAAACACTAATATTCCATGGTCATAATTTATTCCAGTGGAATCGTAATTACGATCCAATTTATCAGACCTACAAATTCCATAAATATATATATATATATATATATATATATATATATATATATATATATATGTATATATATATTGTGTATTATTATTATATATGATATATATATATATATATATATATATATATATATATATATATATATATATATATATATAAAATATTTATATACATATATATATATATATATATATATGTCTATATATATATATATATAATTATAATTTAGGCTCTACTTGTGTATTGAGCACTATTTTTAAAAATAAATAACACGCACACACACAGAGACATACACATATATATGTCTGTGTGTGAGTGTGTGTGTGTGTGAAGGCACCAATACACACACACATATATATATGTTAGTGTGTATATATATATATATATATATATATATATATATATATGTGTGTGTGTGTGTGTGTGTGTGTGTGTGTGTGTGTGTGTGTGTGTGTGTGTGTGTGTGTGTGTGGTTAGAACGTTCGCATTCTCACAATGAGACTCGAGTTCGAATCTCACCATAGCCGGCATGGAGGCTTCTTGATGCTGATCTCAGCGTACCTGAAAACCACGGGATATGAGTGAAATTGGGTAGACGGAACCCTAGCACGAAATCACAAGTCATCGTGGCCGAGATCTTGAGCATGCTGGCTTTCTTCAAATGTTTGATCATGCTAGATAACACGCTCTTTCTGCTCAGCATAGTTTCAGTATAAACACAAATACGCCTGAGCAAGCGTCTACGAGTGGCCAGCTAAACACACATATATATATATATATATATATATATATATATATATATATATATATAAATTATATAATTGAATTCACATAATTAATTCACACACACACATATATATATATATATATATATATATATATATATATATATATATATATATATATATAATTGAATTATATATATATATATATATATATATATATATGAATTCAGTTTAAACCTTAGATATCACGTTTTTTGTCGAGGTCTATTTTTTTAAATTAATTTTAATTTAACTTCATAACACATAATAATAAATATGAATCATTTCAAGTTTTGACATTCGGTTCAATGTCTTCAACTCACTTTTATAAGGTTTTTAAAAAGCTCATTTAAATAACGCTCTAATCAATTTACTGTTTTAGATAAACAATGAAATAAGTAGCGAAGGAATCGTTCTAAGTAATGCAATTCATGAAAATAGGTCCTGCGTAATTTAAAAAATACGCAGGTACTGACTCCAATCCATGTACCCATTAAATACAGAGTGCGGCAGAAATACCTCCAAGAAATACCTGATAAGAATTCTTCCCACATAATTGGATGATATTAGCTTGATGAAGACACCATTGACACAAATGTCTTACCAGTATAGGGGAGGTATTTCTCTGAGTTATATGAGGGAGGTATTTCTGCTGCGTTCTGTTTAACGTTTAGAGTGATAAAATAAATAAATACTTTAAAAGTCAAAAAAACGTTTATTAAAAATATTTCGGCGTTAACTTTTTATTCGAACGCCATATTTACTGTTTGTATTTTTTTTTATTATTGGTTTCTTTCAGCCTGTTCTGTAAAGTTCTCTTCGAACTTTTTATCTTACTCAAGAAAAAACGTCCATGTTGCCTTCTGCAGTCTGAGTGTTAAGTGATTTTTTTTTTCATTAAAAGAATTGTGCAAAGAGTAGATTAAATTGTAATACAAAAGTACAATATCTTTATAATAAACCCGAAAAGTGAACACTCTCCAGCCGACCAGAAATATTTTATTGATAAAAAAAAATACGCTATTCACGTTGAATATTTTATCTTTCTTTGGCGAAGACACTTCCCTTTGTCTTCTGCAGTCATAGAGTTTTTTTTTTCTTTTTTCATTAAGAGAATTGCGAAAAGAATAGGTGCAATGGTAAACCTAGAGTTCGATGTCTAAAGAATATGGTCGAAAAGTGAATATTATACAGCCAAGAAGAAAGCATATGTTACTGGTCAGAAAAAACATCATATATAATTCTAACGGAGTATTACTAACGTTTTTATAAATACAGTAGCGTCCAAAACTAAGGGACAAAATTTTAAAACCTAATATTTGTTAGAAATAACAACTGTGAAAAACTGAAATTTTGACAACTGGTAGTCGTTATCATCCATAATAACATACTAAAATTTGAATCATTTGCAAAGGATAGAAAAAGAATTATAACAATTATTTTTAATTTTCAAAATAGGATCGTCCAAAAGTAAGGGACAAAATTGAGAAAAACAATGTAAACAGTATGCTATATTCAAATTTTTTGATTTCCTCTAAAGAATAAGTCTTACTTCGTCATTTGTAAACGTTGCATCAGCCGGCACCATGGCGAAACGCCAAAAACTTGATTACTCTGTGAGACAAGCTATTGTGAAGCTACACAAGGAAAAGCACACCATTAGAGAGATTTCAGAGAAAGTGAAACGTTCCAAGAGTGTTGTAGGCAGGGTTGTTAAATCCTACAATGATACTTGCAAAATAGTGCTTTTAAAACCGGCAGACCCCGCAAAACTTCGGCAAGAGAAGATCGAATAATGCAGCGTATGTCATTAAAGGATCGTTTTAAGTCTTGCACAGAAATTAAAAGGGTTATGAATAGTACCTCATGTGTTAATGTGTCAAGACAGACTGTTTGTAGACGACTGCAAGAAATAGGGCTGTTTAATCGAACCCCAGGGAAGAAACCACTTGTTCGAAAAATAAGAAGAAGAGATTAGAGTTTGCAAACAGGTATGTAATTTGGACATATGAAAATTGGGCAAAAGTATTTTTCAGTGATGAAAGCAAGTTTAATTTATTTGGAAATGATGGAAAAAAACAATGTAAAGAGACGTATTGGTGAAAGATTAAGTTCAAAGTGTACTGAGAAAACTGTCAAATTTGGGGGCGGAAGCGTCATGGTATTTGGAATGTTTTCTAGCCAAGGTACAACGCCTCTTGTCCGGTTACAAACTCGTGTAAACGCGCAGATCTATAAAAACATTGTTCAAGATCATGTTGTGCCAATCATACAGAATTCAGGTTTCGATAGGGCTACCTTTATGCAAGATAATGCTCCATGTCACAAGGCAAAGGTGGTAATGAGTTACCTTAGCGAGCAAGATTTGGAAATTACGGATTGGCCACCGCAAAGTCCTGACTTAAATCCAATAGAAAATCTTTGGAAGACCTTAGGAGTGAAAGTTATGGAAAGAAATCCCACTACCACGGAGGATTTGTGGGTGAAGCTTCAAGAAGAATGGTCTAAAATTAGTATTGAGGATCGTCAAGAACTGATTCGTTCTTGTAGTCGAAGATGTGCAGCTGTCATTGAGAGCAAGGGCTCATTTACTAAATATTGATTGTACATGTATTTTTATTGTTTTTTTGCCGTTTACATTGTCTTTCTCAATTTTGTCCCTTACTTTTGGACGATCCTAATTTGAAAATAAATAAATAATTGTTATAATTCTTTTTCTATCCTTTTCAAATGATTCAAATTTTAGTATGTTATTATGGATGATAACGACTACCAGTTGTCAAAATTTCAGCTTTTCACAGTTGTTATTTCTAACAAATATTAGGTTTTAAAATTTTGTCCCTTAGTTTTGGACGCTACTGTATGTCTCTTCAGGACGGAAGCGATCAAAGTTTCATTTTTCTGTTTTTTTTTTTTTGTTTTGATTTTTATTTATCACGCTTAGAATGGTCCTGCTTTTTACCTTGAGCTCCTTGATAATATCCAAAGAAGAATCAGCAATATTATTTGTCCTGATCTGGCTGTTCGTCTTCAGTCACTTTCCCACAGCCATAAAGTTGCCTGTCTTTGCCTTTTCTATAAATACTTTCATCCTAATTGTTTAGATGAGCTCTTTGCTAAATACTCATTTGAGGCTAGATTTTAGAATTGTTGTTTTATTCCTCTCCCCACACAGACAATGAATATAGAGACTAGTTAGTATTTTCATAGAGACAATGTGGTATTATGGTGGATGTAGTAAGAAAGGTACGTAAGAATTTGTTGTCTTGATGTAAGGAATATTGTTTGTATGATTGGGTCAATGTTTGTGGCTAGCTAAATTATCGTTAAGGCAGAAGAAGACCGTCCTTTCGTCAATCCCTCCTTCGGCCTTGTGCCACATTTCTGTGTATATATTAGAATAAAGATTGCTCTTTGCTATTGCTGCATTGGGTTCTTGTGGGTAGTTTTGATTCGTGTTGTGGATACTCATTGGGGATGGTTTTTTGGAATTGTTGTTTTGTTCCCCCTCTCCCCACAGACGGTGGATTGCGCATGTGGGGACTGGTTGTTGTTTTCATGGAGACAGTGAGGTGTTGTGGTGGATGTGGTGGGGGGATCCGTGCGAATGTGTTGTTTTCGTGTGGAGAGTGTTGTTTGTATGATTGGGTCAGTGTTTGTGGCTAGCTAAGGGATATGTCCCAGAAAGGGATATATTTGTTCGAAGTAGCAAAGTGGTTTTGGACTACTGTAACTGAGTAGAACAATCTAGCAGGTAACCGTAATGGACTGGTCCTCGTCGTAGTGGTAGGCAATAGGCGAACACTATAGGTGTAGCCAATAGGTGTCCTCATGTACCTCCACATCAGTCTTCATTTATGGCTGACACCAGCCAATCATATTACTGTGAGGGGGAACCCAGACGTATGCATATTCATTACATCACTAAGTTTAAAGTTCAGACAGAAGACCGTCCTTTCCCCAATACCCATTTTGGCTTTGGGCCACATTTCTGTATATATATATATCAGAATAAATATCGCTCTTCGCTATGGGGTTAGATTTTCAATTGTTTTATTTGACCCCCCCCTCCCCGACACACAGACAATGAATCGTACTTATTGAAGATTGGACTTCATGGAGATTCTGAGGTATTATGGCGGATAATTTAAGAACGGTAAGTAAGAATGCGTTGTTTTTGTGTAAGAAATATTGTTGTATGTTTGGGTCAGTGATTGTGTCCACTGTAGTGGACTCTGCTTGTAATGTTGTTGATAGAAGTAGAAGAAACATGTGGGTTCAGATTTTCCTGCTAGCTAGTCCAACTACACGAGAAAGTTAGACTTTAATTAAGTCCAAAGAATGCAAAGAAAACAAACAAAACACAAGACCGATAATATATGTATACAAATATATATATTAATAACAGGTTACATAGAAAAAGTTACAAAAGGACTAAGTGTGTGTGAATATTATATATGTGGGTTTGTGTGTGTATTATGCTTACCGTGTTCCCAGCATTTTGGGAAACGCTATCTCTGGTGAGCGTTCACATGTTCGAGGTAATAAGGCTGGAAGCCTGAGGAAAAAGAGAGATTTACCTCAAGGTGTCGGTGCACAGGCCCGAGGGAAAAAAAGAAAGAGGCGAAGGGTCAGCGGCTATTTATAGCCAAGGAAGAGAGACCCCTGGTGAAAGAGTTAACGAACTAAAAGAGGAGTTAACTCCGACACTAGCTAACTTTAATGTTTAGACAGAAGAAGATCGTCCGTTTCTCCCACTCCCTTAATTTGGCCTTGTGCCACATTTTGTAATTTTTACAAATAATGCTCTTCGTCATGGTACCTAGACTTTTTTTTTAATTTAAGCGTATTAGTAGACTGACGTCGAGATCTCATCCATTTACAGTTCAACTGGCTAAATGTAACCGTAAGTGCTAACAGTTTCTTATCTCGCACTTCTCGCTTGTGGAACTCCCTTCCGACTCCATGCTTTCCAGCAAATTTTAATCTGCAAAAATTTCATTCGTTATATACTGTCCTTCTGATTACTCTTTTATCTTCCCGATCATTATTAATGTTTCTATTCCTAATTCGTCCACGCCATGCAACTCTGTTATGCCTCAGTGATTTTACTGCCATGCAAGGGATGATAACGATTAAAAAAAAATGTAATCAATCTATCCCAAGCAAGACGATAATGTCATTAAAATGCAAGTGTTTACTGGAAATAAAAGAGAACGAAAAGAATTTAGAAGGAACCACAATCCCTATTCTAAACATGTAATCAAGGCAAAAAATCCTCTACTTCTGTTCAAAAGACTGTGGAGGAGAGTGAACCGGGCACTAGACGAACCTATCTACTCCTATTTAGGAGAAAAAAATAATTAATAAAGAAAATATCAGGCGACGACCTTAGACGTATAGAGTTGAAGTAAACTTTAGAAGAAACCGAAAACCCAATCCTAAACAGGAAACAATAGTAATAACCCCTACACCTGGGGAGAAGTGTGAACCGGGCGGCAAGGAAACTCTCTACTCCTAGCAAAATCAATGATTTATCTGTGAATCGCCGAGACTTCTTTGGAAAGAGAATGGTGTAATTACTTTTTGTCTTCTCTAAGGTTTGACAGTGACAGTTGTTCTTCTCCTACACTGGCTACCGTTCAAGGCTAGAGTGTGCAGTCTACTGATATTTAACCCATAGATTGGGGGGAACGAAGAGATGGATTCATTAATTTTCTAACCACATTAGTGCAAAGGAAACCGAAATAGACTAATTATGAATTTCGGTTTTATTATATTGTAATCCACTGGTTCCTAAACTTTTAGGGCTTGCCGATTCATCGCAAAACCTTAACCCTAACCCACTAAGCGTATAATCAACCTTTGACTGGATTTTCTTGGGGCTAGCATTGCATGTCAAATGAGTAGAATTTTCGTACGTGATCAGTCTCCGAAACTATTCTGATGAACACAAATTTGCGTCTATTTTGAAAATCCCTTGCAAGCCATACTCGTGAGACTTTTCCTGAAATCAATCTCATACGTGTAGAATATTCACCCATATATTTCTCCATAGAATGACTCAAGTCAGTCTAGCTTTGGCTACACTTGCCTACTTGTGTGTCAGACCACTGGCAAGCTAACCAATAAAGACCACTCATGCAAATGTATTGGGCAGGTCCATTCTAGCAAAATGGACCAACCTAACTGGTGTATTAGGCACTCTCCTATAAAATGAGGTAAAATCAGCTGGCTTGCTTTACAAGGGAACAGAAGAAGGCAGCCATGTTGGCAGGTAAGTCACTTGACTTTTACAATACGGACATTGTGATACTCCAAGGCTCAACCTTATAAACAGTTTCTTGCTCGGCATCCACAAATAGGCCCCTGTCCTTGCCTGAGTCGATAGCTGTATAGAGCGGGCCCCTTACAGGGCTTTTTGCACACATCATTGCCGCCACTGCTGAAAAGCATTTTCTCAATCCTTAACTGTTTTGTGCACGTTCATGTCCAGCAATGTAAAAATTAGTTGAATTTAAATCATCCTTCCAGAAAAATTAATTTTTTCGTACGACATCTGTCTCCGAATTTATTCTGATGAACACAAAGATGTATCTATTTTCGAAAACCCTTTGCAAGCCACATTCAGCCGTTTTGTGCACCACAAGCGACGTGGGCCGTATTTTGTGCAGGCCGATCACAGACTGTCGTTATGGTCCAGGTTCGTGCTGTTGACTCTCCTTCTTCGCAGCGATGATCGAGGAAAGTGACACTTTCAACCTCGGACTGGTACAGTAAGTTGCGAAAGATGTATTTTCGCTCATCTTTTTTTTTACGGGACAAATCAATCTACGGACAATGAGATACTCCAAGGATCAACATTATACACAGTTACTTGATCGGCATCCACAAATACGCCCCTTTCCTTGCGTGAGTCGACAGCTGTATAGAGCGGACCCCTAACATGGCTTATTGCACACATCGTGGCCGCTACTGCTGAAAAGCATTTTCTCAATGTTTAATTTCTTGGTTACTGTTACTATTCAGCAATGTAAAAAGATGTCCATGATTCAGACTCGGGGGATTAAATGACACGCTGCTGTCTCGCACGCACTATTATGTCAGACAGCATTTTGCCAGACTGCCACCTAACTTTTTTTTTTTAAACAGGCAAAACAATTATAATTCTATAGTTGCATAATCCGTTACAGGGATAATTCTTATCCAGTGAAGTGATGAAGAACTTTTGTCGGAAACCTAACAGTCTTGCTTAAGGTCTCGCTGCGTCAGGGTCACGTACGATTTTTGAATTTGAGTTGTTCTTTCTATAGACTGATTTCCAAAAATGTCTAGGGAGAATGCTTTGTGGTACTATTTAAACCATAGCTGGGGAGAGATGACAGATTCACAATTTGCCTAAGGGTTGTTACGTAAAAAGCAATGTAACGGACTCGACAGGAATTGAACTCACCTTTTCAGGTTCTCATATCCACTATGCCACTTTCAATAAATAAATAACACATTCGTGTTAAAAAGGATCCAACCTAACTGGCATACTAAAAATACCGGCTTCCCAAGTCACAAAGGAAAATAATCACAATAAAAAGAGCATTATTTTCTAGCATTTGTAGTCAGTTATATTTTTTATATAGTGTATTTTTTATATAGTGTATTTTTTATATAGTGTAGTTTTATATAGTGTACTTTTTATTATCGATTAGTATTTGTTATATTTCTCTTGTATATGGTTCTGAAGTGGTCGTTGATATCTAGATTAATCAACGTATTCTCGAATAATTGACAAAGTTATCGACGAAACAATGTAACAGACATTCAATGGTTAAAGTGCAATTTAATCAGAATATTCTCAGATAAATGTCAAGTTAATCGACGGGATAAGGTAATGAAAACTTTCATTTGTTGATGTGTAGTTTAATCGTTCTAATCTTGGATAAATGATAATATATTCGACTAGGTAATACAATGGAGATTCTCAATGGTTGATGTGCAATTTAATCAGACTATTCTCAGATAAATGGCAAGTTAATCGACGGGATAAGGTAATGAAGATTTTCATTGGATTATGTGCAATTTAATCGACTGGATTTAATACATATATAAATGGTTATTGTCAAGACTTACTCAGATGTGAGCCCGCTCCTCAATTTTCGGATCACTTTTAATGACAAGTTTTGGCATCCATGGCTCTAAAGATGGCTCCTGTACCAACATTCTGTTACATAAGTATCATGCGTATATAAACGAAAATCTGTGTATCCTTGATTGATCTGATTGACCTGCTTGCCCTGCGTACCGCCAAGTGGTACATATATATAATCATGTATATATCTACTAAATATAATGGATATAGACTCTCTCTATATATATGACTGATGTGCAATTCAATCGGCCTATTTGTTATAGTAATTTGACAACGCTAGCATGGAATCTCCTAGCTATAAATAGGGGCAAATACTGCCAATTAGAGGGTAAAATTTCCAGCAGTCAGCTCTGAGAGTCGGATCTAACCAATGTCTTTATCCACTGTGCCATATCTCCTTCACATAGCGCAGTGAATAAATGCATTAGTTAGATCCAGTGACAGGACCCAAAGAGCTGTGAGTTCAATACCTGGTTAAGGTGGTTGAGAGCTTAGAGAGGGGAATTAACAGGAGATAACTGATAACTGACATCCATTTGACATGGGACGTGGAACTAGAACAGTCTACCCCAGCGAGCGAAATAAAGTTCGACATTCCAAAAACCTGAAGAAGTCCGGAGCGTACAATGGCCGAAACGTTGTAATAAATATAGCAACAAAGATGAGTATGATAGTCCGAATAATGTAAATAGTGTATATAATACCTCATCTCAGAAATATAGAAAGATACTGAAAGGCCGAAACGTTGTGATAAATATGCAAAAAATATGAGGACAATAGTCCAAATAATGTAAATAGTGAACAAAATACCTCATCTCAGAAATATAGACAGATACTGAAGAGCCGAAACATAGTGATAAATATGGCAACAAAGATGAGGACAATAGTCCGAATAATGTAAATAGTCTACATAATACATCATCTCAGAAATATAGACAGATACTGAAGGGCCGAAACGTTGTGATAAATATGGCAACAAAGATGAGGACAATAGTCCGAATAATGTAAATAGTGTACATAATACTTCATCTCAGAAATATAGACAGATACTGAAAGGCCGAAACGTTGTGATAAATATGGCGACAAAGATGAGGACAATAGTCCGAATAATGTAAATAGTGTACATAATACTTCATCTCAGAAATATAGACAATACTGAAAGGCCGAAACGTTGTGATAAATATGGCGACAAAGATGAGGACAATAGTCCGAATAATGTAAATAGTGTACATAATACCTCATCTCAGAAATATAGACAGATACTGAAAGGCCGAAACGTTGTGATAAATATGGCGACAAAGATGAGGACAATAGTCCGAATAATGTAAATAGTGTACATAATACCTCATCTCAGAAATATAGACAGATACTGAAGGGCAAAACGTTGTGATAAATATGGCGACAAAGATGAGGACAATAGTCCGAACAATGTAAATAGTCTACATAATACATCATCTCAAAAATATAGACAGATACTGAAAGGCCGAAACGTTGTGATAAATATGGCGACAAAGATGGACAATAGTCCGAATAATGTAAATAGTGTATATAATACCTCATCTCAGAAATATAGACAAATACTGAAAGGCCGAAACGTTGTGATAAATATGGCGACAAAGATGAGGACAATAGTCGAATAATGTAAATAGTGTACATAATACCTCATCTCAGAAATATAGACAGATACTGAAAGGCCGAAACGTTGTGATAAATATGGCGACAAAGATGAGGACAATAGTCCGAATAATGTAAATAGTGTACATAATACCTCATCTCAGAAATATAGACAGATACTGAAGGGCGAAACGTTGTGATAAATATGGCGACAAAGATGAGGACAATAGTCCGAATAATGTAAATAGTGTACATAATACCTCATCTCAAAAATATAGACAGATACTGAAAGGCCGAAACTTTGTGATAAATATGGCGACAAAGATGAGGACAATAGTCCGAATAATGTAAATAGTGTACATAATACCTCATCTCAGAAATATAGACAGATACTGAAAGGCCGAAACGTTGTGATAAATATGGCGACAAAGATGAGGACAATAGTCCGAATAATGTAAATAGTGTACATAATACCTCATCTCAGAAATATAGACAGATACTGAAGGGCCGAAACGTTGTGATAAATATGGCGACAAAGATGAGGACAATAGTCCGAATAATGTAAATAGTGTACATAATACCTGATCTCAGAAATATAATCAGATACTGAAAGGCCGAAACGTTGTGATAAATATGGCGACAAAGATGAAGACAATAGTCCGAATAATGTAAATAGTGTAGATAATACCTCATCTCAGAAATATAGACAGATTCTGAAAGGCCGAAACGTTGTGATAAATATGGCGACAAAGATGAGGACAATAGTCCGAATAATGTAAATAGTGTACATAATACCTCATCTCAGAAATATAGACAGGTACTGAAGGGCCGAAACGTTGTAATAAATATGGCGACAAAGATGAGGACAATAGTCCGAATAATGTAAATAGTGTACATAATACCTCATCTCAGAAATATAGACAGATTCTGAAAGGCTGAAACGTTGTGAAAAATATGGCGACAAAGATGAGGAGAATAGTCCGAATAATGTAAATAGTGTACATAATACCTCATCTCAGAAATATAGACAGGTACTGAAGGGCCGAAACGTTGTAATAAATATGGCGACAAAGATGAAGACAATAGTCCGAATAATGTAAATAGTGTACATAATACCTCATTTCAAAAATATAGACAGATACTGAAAGGCCGATTTATAGTGATAAATATGGCGACAAAGATGAGGACAATAGTCTGAATAATGTAAATAGTGTACATAATACATCATCTCAAAAATATAGACAGATACTGAAAGGCCGAAACTTTTGTGATAAATATGGCGACAAAGATGAGGACAATAGTCTGAATAATGTAAATAGTGTACATAATACCTCATCTCAGAAATATAGACAGATACTGAAAGGCCGAAACGTTGTGATAAATATGGCGACAAAGATGAGGACAATAGTCCGAATAATGTAAATAGTGTACATAATACCTCATCTCAGAAATATAGACAGATACTGAAGGGCCGAAACGTTGTGATAAATATGGCGACAAAGATGAGGACAATAGTCCGAATAATGTAAATAGTGTACATAATACCTCATCTCAGAAATATAGACAGATACTGAAAGGCCGAAACGTTGTGATAAATATGGCGACAAAGATGAGGACAATAGTCTGAATAATGTAAATAGTGTACATAATACCTCATCTCAGAAATATAGACAGATACTGAAGGGCCGAAACGTTGTGATAAATATGGCGACAAAGATGAGGACAATAGTCCGAATAATGTAAATAGTGTACATAATACCTCATCTCAGAAATATAGACAGATACTGAAAGGCCGAAAAGTTGTGATAAATATGGCGACAAAGATGAGGACAATAGTCCGAATAATGTAAATAGTGTACATAATACCTCATCTCAGAAATATAGACAGATACTGAAGGGCCGAAACGTTGTGATAAATATGGCGACAAAGATGAGGACAATAGTCCGAATAATGTAAATAGTGTACATAATACTTCATCTCAGAAATATAGACAGATACTGAAAGGCCGAAACGTTGTAAGAAATATGGCGACAAAGATGAAGACAATAGTCCGAATAATGTAAATAGTGTAGATAATACCTCATCTCAGAAATATAGACAGATACTGAAGAGCCGATTTATAGTGATAAATATGGCAACAAAGATGAGGACAATAGTCCGAATAATGTAAATAGTCTACATAATACATCATCTCAGAAATATAGACAGATACTGAAGGGCCGAAACGTTGTGATAAATATGGCGACAAAGATGAGGACAATAGTCCGAATAATGTAAATAGTGTACATAATACCTCATCTCAGAAATATAGACAGATACTGAAAGGCCGAAACGTTGTGATAAATATGGCGACAAAGATGAGGACAATAGTCTGAATAATGTAAATAGTGTAGATAATGCCTCATTTCAGAAATATAGACAGATACTGAAGGGCCGAAACGTTGTGATAAATATGGCGACAAAGATGAGGACAATAGTCCGAATAATGTAAATAGTCTACATAATACATCATCTCAAAAATATAGACAGATACTGAAAGGCCGAAACTTTGTGATAAATATGGCGACAAAGATGAGGACAATAGTCCGAATAATGTAAATAGTGTACATAATACCTCATCTCAGAAATATAGACAGATACTGAAAGGCCGAAACGTTGTGATAAATATGGCGACAATGATGAGGACAATAGTCCGAATAATGTAAATAGTGTACATAATACCTCATCTCAGAAATATAGACAGATACTGAAGGGCCGAAACGTTGTGATAAATATGGCGACAAAGATGAGGGACAATAGTCCGAATAATGTAAATAGTGTAGATAATACCCTCATCTCAGAAATATAGACAGATACTGAAAGGCCGAAACGTAGTGATAAATATGGCAACAAAGATGGGGACAATAGTCCGAATAATGTAAATAGTGTACATAATACCTCATCTCAAAAATATAGACAGATACTGAAGGGCCGAAACGTTGTGATAAATATGGCGACAAAGATGAGGACAATAGTCCGAATAATGTAAATAGTGTACATAATACTTCATCTCAGAAATATAGACAGATACTGAAAGGCCGAAACGTTGTGATAAATATGGCGACAAAGATGAAGACAATAGTCCGAATAATGTAAATAGTGTAGATAATACCTCATCTCAGAAATATAGACAGATACTGAAGAGCCGATTTATAGTGATAAATATGGCAACAAAGATGAGGACAATAGTCCGAATAATGTAAATAGTGTACATAATACCTCATCTCAGAAATATAGACAGATACTGAAGGGCCGAAACGTTGTGATAAATATGGCGACAAAAGATGAGGACAATCTCAGAAGTATAGACAGAATAATGTAAATAGTCTACATAATACCTCATCTCAGAAATATAGACAGATACTGAAGGGCCGAAACGTTGTAATAAATATGGCAACAAAGATGAGGACAATAGTCCGAATAATGTAAATAGTCTACATAATACCTCATCTCAGAAATATAGACAGATACTGAAGGGCCGAAGCGTTGTGATAAATATGGCGACAAAGATGAGGACAATAGTCCGAATAATGTAAATAGTCTACATAATACCTCATCTCAGAAATATAGACAGATACTGAAGGGCCGAAACGTTGTAATAAATATGGCGACAAAGATGAAGACAATAGTCTGAATAATGTAAATAGTGTAGATAATACCTCATCTCAGAAATATAGACAGATACTGAAGAGCCGAAACATAGTGATAAATATGGCAACAAAGATGAAGACAATAGTCCGAATAATGTAAATAGTGTACATAATACCTCAT
>CAHIKZ030005496.1:1792500-1800000 GCA_903632075.3 Acanthosepion pharaonis
AGACTATTATACTCTTCTTTGAGCAATAAGAATGTATAATTACACTCCACGCTTAAAAGAATAATCGTGATGAAAAGGAAAAGTCCATCATTAATTAGTCATAGCTAAGGATTAGAAGCTAATGAAGGATTGGCATAAAGTTCATATATATATATATATGAAGAAATATGGTCTTACGGTGTGCTATATTTATGAGATAAGGTGCTTAATATCAGAGATAGAGTGTGTGTAAATATAAAAGTGGACATAGAAGTCAACACCTAGAGGCGACAGTCTGTTTCATGCTTGATGCAATCGCCAGGCCTGACGATTGCGTCTAGCATGAAACAGACTGTCGCTTCCAAGTGTTGACTTCTATGTTTTATATATATATATATATATATATATATATATATATATATATATATATATATATGTCGCTGCTGTAACAGCAAAATTGTCCAATTGCCAGATTAAGCTTTGAACTGTTGTATCTTAGAAATGATTAAAAGTATCTTTCTGGAATTCTACGATGCTTTTATAACTCTACTTTGAGCAATAAAATGTATAATTGCTCTCTGAGCTTAACATAAGTATCGTGATGAAATCGAAAATAGACGAAAATGATATGTTTGTCATTAATTAATCATAGCTAAGGATCGGAAGCTCATGAGGGATTGAAATGAAGTTCAAACACACACACACACACACATATATATATATATTATTCCAGGATCATTTTCCATCTTATTCATGATGATCTTCGGACTCTCTAACTTTCTAACTTTCTGTTCTAAAATAACACGGTGTCTCAAACGTTTCACGTACGATTTCATTTTCATAACTTTTTTCACTGTTTTTAGACTGTCATAGCTGAAACTCCTCCCTCACGTACCAAACGTCATATGGATTGAGTTGGATCTTTTCTACTTGATCTCTTCAGCTCTAAATTGAAATGAGGATCCCTCTTCCTGTTGTGGCATCCTGATCCGGTTTTTCTTTCTACGCTTCCCTTTTTAAACATATTGACCGTTCTCTTGATGATTCTTGGTTTGAATTTGATGATGGAAGCAAGATTATGAATTTTGGTAGCATTATTGAAAACCTGAATGATCTTTTTCCTCGCACCATTGCTCAGTTGGGAAATACATAGTAGTAATATACAAGTATGCTGTTTTAATGTTAATATAATGTCAACGTAGGACGTTTCGGTCCAATAGACCATCTTCAGGACATATTCATAAAACATAATTAACATAGACCATATTCAATTCAACATGAAAAAGACGATGGACATAAGAGCAAGACCAATCCAAACAAATAACTGAAATCTTTTATAAGATCAGCGTTCCGTTTAAATATGATCACGTCGTCGTCACGTGGGCGACGTTGGGAAAACGTATTCCTAAAATTTGAGTATTTTGAATGAAAAACGAAAAGAATTTTATTTTGATCTAAGACTTATATGTACGTTTGTCGAGCATTAATCTTGCTAGAAAAGGGGAAATATTAAAGAAGCCAGGTCTAGTGTTCACCGTGCGTGAGATCGTCCATCGTCTTTTTCATGTTGAATTGAATATGGTCCATGTTAATTATGTTTTATGAATATGTCCTGAAGATGGTCTATTAGACCGAAACGTCCGACGTTGACGTTATATTAACATTAAAACAGCATAATTGCATATTAGGATTTTTGTTTGTTTTCTCCGTATATTTTTCTTCATATATATGTATAATACTAAATTGTAATTTGCAGAGATAATCCAAAAGAAGACGTTTAGTCCAATTAAAAAGGTCAATGTATGATACAGAGCAAATTATATGTTAACTTTTTTCTTAATATAATCCCCTTAAGAAAGCTTTTCTGGGTCAATATATTTTTTTATTGTTTCATCCCGTATTTTTTATTTCTTTCCTTTTTATTCCTGTATATATCACTCTGGATATACTGATCCCATTTCAGAAAATGTAGTCGGTCTGATGCGATGAATATATATACTTGTACTAATGAACAACATATCGTTTTGTACTACTTGCACCCCTGAAGATGATCTTGGAAGAAGATCGAAAGTACTTGGGGAAATGAAAATAAAAGAAATTTAAACAGCTATAACACATTTCCCTCATCAATACACGGAAGGTTAACCGTGAGATTAAAAGGATTAACACAAACAAAATATATATATATATGGAGGCACGGTGGAGTAATGGATAGCGGCTTGAGATTGAGGAATCGCAGAGAAGGAGTTCGAATTCCTGATTTATTTCGAATCCATTACATTCACTGTGGAGTAATGGATAGCCGCTCGGATTGAGGAATCAGAGAGCCGAGTTCGAAAGTCGAATCCATTACATTCTCTTACGATGCTAATACCCTTGGGAAAGGAATGAATCCTCTTCTTCTCTCCTGATTTATTTATTAACACAAACAAAACAATTTATTATAATTTATAATAAAAAGGAGGCACTGTGGAGTAATGGATAGCCGCTCGGATTGAGGAATCAGAGAGCCGAGTTCGAATTCCAGTCAAATCTATTACATTCACTTACGTGCTAATACCCTTGGGAAAGGTATGAATCCTCTTCTTCTCTCCTGATTTATTTATTAACACAAACAAAACAATTTATTATAATTTATAATAAAAAGGAGGCACTGTGGAGTAATGGATAGCCGCTCGGATTGAGGAATCAGAGAGCGAGTTCGAATTCAGTCGAATCCATTACATTCACTTAGTTGGGAAAATTCTAGTCGAATCCTGATTTATTTATTAACACAAACAAAATAATTTATTATAATTTATAATAGGCACTGTGGATAATGGATAGTGGCTCCGGATTGAGGAATTACGTGGAAAAGGCATGAATGATTTATAACACAAACAAAACAATTTATTATAATTTCTAATAAAAAAGGCACAGTGGAGTAATGGATAGGCGCTCCGGATTGAGGAATCAGAGAGCTGAGTCTTCCCATTCATTCACTACGTGCTACCATTGGGTATGAATCCTCTTCTTCTCTCCTGAAATACACAAAAAACAATTTATTATAATTTATAATAAAAAGGAGGATGGGTAATGGATATAGCCTTGGATTGAGGAATCAGCGAGTTCGTCTAGGAGAAGGACAACTCTGAATTAACACAAACAAAATAATTTATTATAATTTATAATAAAAAGGAGGCACTGTGGAGTAATGGAGGCCGCTCGATTGAGGAATCAGAGGCTGAGTTGGAATTCAGTGCACCAGGTCTGTATTCGTCCTTCAAAATAATGTGGATGGTCCTGGACGAAGACTT
Organism: Acanthosepion pharaonis; assembly: GCA_903632075.3. Taxonomy (NCBI): domain Eukaryota; kingdom Metazoa; phylum Mollusca; class Cephalopoda; order Sepiida; family Sepiidae; genus Acanthosepion; species Acanthosepion pharaonis. Next base: position 1,795,776 of record CAHIKZ030005496.1, read on the forward strand.
CACCACTATAATCAAATCTCATGTGCTGATTTTTTATTAACACAAACTAAAAGGAGGTCTGTGGAGTAATGTTTAGTGGCTCGGATTGAGGAATCTGATCGAGTTCGAACCCTCTATTACATTCGACTTACTCGACGGGATAGTCAATTTTTAACACAAACAAAAACAATTTATTATATTCTAATAAAAAGGATGTACAGTGGAGTAATGGATTTTGGAATCAGAGAAGTTCGATTTCCGTTTCCATGATCATTTTACTTTTCTTTTCTTGATTTATTTTTTTTAATTTATTTTAAAAGGAGCATTTGGGTAATGGATAGTCCGGTTGAGGAATAAGACCATTCGAATTCGATGTTTTTGTTGTTTACCCCTTGGGAAAGGCATGTTTTGATTTTTTATTAACACAAACAAAACAATTTATTATAATTTATATCACTTAATGGATAGCCGCTCGGTTATCGTCAACAGTCGTCATTCACTGGCGTATGTTTTGGTTGGGAAAGGCGATGAATCCTCTTCTTCTCTTGATTTTTTATTAACACAAACAAAATTATTTATTATTTTTATAATAAAAGGAGGCGATATTTTTGGAGTAATGGATAGTTCTCGGATTAGGAATCAGAGAGTGATGTTTATTATTTGGAGGATTAGTTATTAAATATGTTTAAGATTTATTTATTATTACAAACAAAACAATTTATTATAATTTATAATAAAAAGGAGGCAATAATGGATAGGCTCGGATTTCGCCGAACCGAACTAGTCGAATCCATTATATAAACCAATCGACAAAGGCATGAATCTCTGATTTATTTATTAACACAAACAAAACAATTTGGCTAAAAAAGGACACTGGAAATGGATAGGCTCGGATTGAGGAATCAGAGAGCCGAGTTCGAATTCAGTCGAAAAACATCAACTTGGGAAAATGAACTGTCCTGATTTATTTATTCAAACAAAAAACAATTTATTATAATTTATCGATGTTGGAGTAATGGATGGACTGGATTGAGGAATCAGAGACCGAGTTTGAATTCCAGTCGAAATTAACGATTTGGTTGAAAATTGGGAAGGCATGAATCCTCTTCTTTTCCTGATTTAATACACAAACAAAACAATTTATTATAATTTATAATAAAAATGAACTGTGGGTGAATGGATATATGCTCGAATTGAGGAATCAGAGAGCCGAGTTCGAAACAGTCAAATTACATTCCATGTGCTAATTGGGAAACATGTCGTCCCTGATTTAGTAACATCAAACAAAAAATTTATTATAATTTTAATAAAAAGGAGGCTAACCCATAATGGATCTTCTCTTCTCGAGTTCGAATTCCAGTTGAATCATTATTATATATATATAAATATGAATATATATATATATCCTGATTTATTTATTAACACAAAATATATATATATTTATATAATGTATAAAACCATTGGAACAGAGAGGGAAAAGTTCCCAACATTTTAGTATTCATGCCTGCATTCATATATAACACAAACAAAACAAAATAATTTCGACAATAGCCCCTTTATAGAGTCGAATCCAAATATTTTTATTAAATGCTCTGTTTATTTTATATTATATATATATATATATATATATATATATATATATATATATATATATATATATATATAGACCATATCCAATTCAACATGAAAAGGACGATGGACATAAAAAGCAAGACCAATCCAAACAGATACTTTAAATCTTATATATATATTGAAGTATTCACAAAAAAACAATTTATTATAATTTATAATGTCTGGATTCTCAGTTCGTATTCGAATTGGTCAATATTACATTATATATATGGGAAATATGAATATTTATATAACACAAACAAAACAATTTATTATAATTTATAATAAAAAAAGGAACTGTGGAAATGGATTCCCAGATTGAGGAATCAGAGAGCCGAGTTCATGCCTGCATTACATATATACGGACAAAGTTGGGACAATTATTTTTATAGATACATTTATTTTAGTAAATTCTATTATAATTTAAAATAAAAAAACATTGGATACCGGCCTGAATGTCAGAGAGAAATTTTCTAAAAACTATGCGTCCTCCTTGGGAAAGGTATGAATCGAACCTGTATCCTGTTCAAGATACGGAACGTTTGGGATTGAGGCATTCAGGATAGCCCAGGTCTGTATTCGTCGTTCTTTTTACCGATTTACCACAGAGGGGTCTGCGTTTCGAAGTTAGCAGGCATGAGGTACAGATTTTATTGCTTTTTTTTAAACTACAATATCGTCAATATAGCGTATGTTTTTATTTTGTTTTATCATTTTATTTCATGCCTGCACACACACACAAACACACAAATGCAACACCGAACTACACAGACGGATATATATATATATATAATCCATTGAAAACATCAACAAAGAACAAATATTTGTTTTTAAATCCGGACATTTCTGATTATAATAAACAGTATTAAATGAAGCCACGGTTTTCAAATTTACCAACTAGTGAATGTCTTATATTTGGAAATGAAAAATGTTCATAGAAAATATGCGTCTTTAGTTTAAATATTTATATCTATATTAAATAAAAAGGAACGTATATAAAATACATAAAATATATGTCTTAAAAATAATGGAACAAAAGCAGACGTTGTCCATTTCATAAATGTTTGACGTCATTTGTTTGGCTTGGATACGCATCGAGCGGATATATGAATGTACGAGACAAAATATGGAAAATTGTACGATATATAAAACAGTAAAATCGACCTAAAAGACGATGGACATAAAAGCAGCGATTGAAAATCAAATTGCTGTGGCTCAATCGTATATATATCGAGTATCAGTTAAACGGTTAAGCTAACCCATGTCTTCCTTTCAGTTCGATGTTGGGTTCGAATACTATATATATATATATATATAATATATATATATATATACATAAAAAAAACCATGGAACGGGAAATTCAGGCCACATATATGGACAAAAGTTCGACAATTATTTATAGATAAACAAATATTTACTTAAATGCTCTGTTTATTAAACAGTATTAAATATTTACCGGCCTATATATATATATATTTTCATAAAAATATATATATATATAGGAATCGAACCTGTATCCTATACGGAACCGTCATATAGAAAGACTATTACCGATTTAAAAGAACGTTAAACATAAAAATTCTTATTTATATATATATATATGCATGCCTGCACAATACTAAATTATAGATACAAATATATATATAAATATATGATTATAATAAATAGTATTAAACAATATTTCCCTGGTTCGATGATCATTTTTTTTTTTTAAATATTTGTATCTATAAAGACAATTGTTTTATTTTATTTTGGGTTTACGTCAGTTTACATTTGGATACGCATCGAGCAGATATGAATGTACGAGACAAAATCATGGACAGTAAAATAGGAGACGAATCGATGATTTTTCCAAGCGCTTTTCGGTTATCGTGAACCGTAATCATTGATTTTATTGTTTTAAACTACAATATATATAGTTTTTTTTCAGAAATACACAAACATTATTTTTAGTTTATAGATTATATTTTGGATATATAGACAATGCTGGAACGTCGTCGTGGTGTAATGGTTATATATTTGTCTTGCAGATGAATTACGAGACTGAAAATTAGGGAGTTCCGTTCGATGACGAAACGGGTCAAGTTTTCTATATGACGGTTCTTTATTGTTTATTATTTATTCAGCCGGGCTTTTAAAATCACTATAGACAATGTCGTTGGATTAGTTCATTATTTTTTAAGTAGAGGGGTTTTTATTATTTGATGGATTAGTTATTAATCGTGAACCGTAATCGTTTCTGTATTTTTTTTTCAGAAATAGGTTGCTTGTTATTTTGTTTTATACTATTTGGATATATAGACAATACCTCGTGTTGTAATGGAGGTTTTTTGGATTGCGACTGAGGGAATCTAGGATGGAAAATCACTATAGACAATGTCGTTGGATTTAGTTCAATCGTTAGAGGGGCGTTTTTATTTTGATTTTTTGTTTTTTCTGCCCGTATTGAATATATTTATTTATATATATGTTGGGATTTTGGTTTAACAGGATGGCTTTGATTTTATCATTTTCTTTTCTTTTGTTTTTTTTGTTTTTTTGTTTATTGTTTATTTATTTATTTTTTTGCAATTGCTTTTATAGAGAATTTTAGCGTTGGTAATTATGATTTTATGTATAGTCTTTCCTTACCTA
>CAHIKZ030005496.1:1805000-1842500 GCA_903632075.3 Acanthosepion pharaonis
GAAGAAGTATATATATATATATATATATATATATATATATATATATATATATATATGTTAAATGTTAAAAAGGAAATATAACAACAGTTAAAAAAACAGCTAAAGCGATTATATACACTGAATCATCAAAGGAAAAATCAAGGGAAAAATGTACACGGTGGCTAAAATATATACAACTACGGACAAATGTTGTATTCAAGAAAATATAACATTAAAGATTAATTACCTTTTTTTTCCACTAACATCTTATTTACTTAGATAGAGATGGCTGTTAGGACTTAATATGAACCAACTCCAAAACCTTCATGTGAAAACTGGAATTAGTCTTAATCGGTTATGAGTACATGACTGGAAAGAAAATCCGGACATTGTTGGCTTTTAAAAGAAATCTTGAAATAATGCTGAACCCGATAAATTTATTGTTAATGATTTTACTATAAGAATGCATTGAAAATGAGGAAGAAAGGTATTGTCAGTGGTCAGGAATGAATGCAAGCATTACTGATAGAATAGGGCTATTAAATGTATAATGGAAATGAATTGCTAATGATTTTAATATAGGAATGCATTGAAAATGAGGAAGAAAGGGATTGTCAGTGGTCAGGAATGAATGCAAAAATTACTGATAGAATAGGACTATTATATGTATAATGTAAATGCATTTTAATGCTTTTACTATAGGAATGCATTTAAAATGATGAAGAAAAGGATTGTCAATGGTCAGGAAAGAATGCAAAAATTACTGATAGAATAGGGCTATTATATGTATAATGGAAATGCATTGCTAATGATTTTACTATATAAATGTATTGAAAATGAGGGATTGTCAATGGTCAAGAATTAATGAAACCGTTATTGATAAAAGATGGCTATGATATCTATAATATAAAGCATTATTAATGATTATATTTCAATTAATTAATTAATTATGGGAAACGATTTAAAACGCCGTGGAAAAGAATGACAAATGTCTGAATTGAAGGAAAAAGCTCTGAGGGATGAGAAAAAACGCGAATAAATGAGAAATGACGGAAAACGATTTTAAAGGAAGTGGAAAAGAAAGGGAAATGGTTGGAATTAATATAAAAAGTCAGAGGAATGTGAAAAAGCGCGAACGAATGAGAAATGACGAGAAAGGAATTTAAAATAGGTGAAAAAAAGGCAATTAACTTGAATGAAAAAGGTCAGACGGATGAGGAAAAATGCGAATAAATGAGAAATGACGGGAAAGGATTTTAAAAGAAGTCGGGAAAAAAGGAGAAATGGTTGGAATTAATGTAAAATATCAGATGAATGAGAAAAGGCGCGAACGAATAAGAAATGACGAGAAAGGATTTTAAAAGATGTAGAAAAGAAAGAGAAATGGAATTAATGTAAAAACTCAGAGGAATGTGAAAAAGCGTGGACGAATGAGAAATGACGAGAAAGGAATTTAAAATAGGTGAAAAAAAGGCAATTAACTTAAATGAATGAAAAAGTTCAGAGGGATGAGGAAAAATGCAAATAAATGAGAAATGACTGGAAAAGAATTTTAAAAGTGGGAAAAAAAGGAGAAATGGCTGGAATTAATGTAAAATATCAGATGAATGAGAAAAAGCGCGAACGAATGAGAAACGACGGGTATATATATTTAAAAACTGGAAAAGTGCCGGGCAAAGGAGAATAATAAGAAAAAAATCGGAATCAAGAGAATTAAATATTTTTTCTTAAATGTTCAATCAAGAATAGTAAAACTCTAGGAGCAAAGATCTGAGGAAAAAGGAATTGTGGGTAACGAAAATAAAGGGAAAAAAACGATCGAATAAAAACAGCCGAATGAAAAATATTAAACGCAAAAAAAAAAAAAAAAAAAAACAGGAAGAAAAATAACAATTCGGGGAGAAGATTTCAATCGATTTGCTGTTTGGGAAACAAATGAAACGATATTTTTTTTTATTTAAGACTTCTATTTCAGTTCAAGCTGTTTCTCGTTAATTTCATTTACCTTTTTGATTGAAGACGATCGATTACTTTCTGACGGTTTTCCCCCGAGCGTCTTGTCCTCCTGTGCCCCTTGGCATTAAGACACATATGTCTATCACGTGATTGTGGAGCCAAAAAAAATTCTTTCGGACTCTTTTTCCTTATTCATTCTTGTGGAAAATATTTTCCTTCGTTAGTCCCGAATTTATTTTAAATTATTCATTTGCTTTTTTTTAATTTTTATTTTCATGGAATTCGTATTATTCTCCTCAGTGGTATCTCCTTCGCAACAACGAAGGTTTAGTTAATTTGCAAACAAAAAAGGAGATGCATATACATAGAATCTGAAAGAGAAATAGGGTAGAAAAACATGCCAAAGCCGTCGATAGCTGTCCAAATGAAATTCAAATGTCATCACGAAAGATGTTTTTAGGCAGACGATGGCATACAGACGCCATCGATGGCTGTCCTGCCACAAATTCAAATGTCATCACGAAAGATGTTTTTAGGCAGACGGTGGCATACAGACGCCATCGATGGCTGTCCTGCCACAAATTCAAATGTCATCACGAAAGATGTTTTTAGGCAGACGGTGGCATACAGACGCCATCGATGCTCTAACATAAAGTCAAAAGACATCAGGAAAGAGGTTTCTAGGTAGAGGGAACTATACAAATGCCATCGTTGATTGTCATATTGCAAGGACAAATGCTATCACGAACAACGTGTTTAGGTGGTCAGAATTATACAGAAGCCATCGATGGTTGTCCTACACCAAATTCATATGGCATCAAAAGAGAGATTTTGTGGGAGACGGAAACGTACAGAAATCATCGGTGATTGTCTTACAACAAAGTCAAATGCCATCACGAAAGAGGTTTTTAGGCAGACGTTAACATACAAACGCCATCGATGAATGTCCTACCACAAAGACAAAAGTCATCACGAAAGATGTTTTTAGGCAGATGGTGGCATACAGACGCCATCGATGATTGTCTTACCACAAAGAAAATTGTCATCACAAAAGATGTTTTTAGGCAGACCATGGCATACAGACGCCATCGATGGTTGTTCTTCCAAAAAGTCAAATGTCATCACGGAAGATGTTTTTTGGCAGACGGTAGCATAACAGACGCCATCGTCAATTGTCTTACCAGTAAGTCAAATGTCATCACGAAAGATATTTTTAGGCAGACGGTGGCATACAGACGCCATCGATGTTTGTCCTACCACAAAATCAAATGTCATCACGAAAGATGTTTTTAGGCAGACGGTGGCATACAGACGCCATCGATGTTTGTCCTACCACAAAATCAAATGTCATCACGAAAGTTGTTTTTAGGCAGACGGTGGCATACAGACGCCATCGATGCTTGTCCTACCACAAAATCAAATGTCATCACGAAAGATGTTTTTAGGCAGACGGTGGCATACAGACGCCATCGATGTTTGTCCTACCACAAAATCAAATGGCATCACGAAAGATGTTTTTAGGCAGACGGTGGCATACAGTCGCCATCGATGTTTGTCCTACCACAAAATCAAATGTCATCACGAAAGATGTTTTTAGGCAGACGATGGCATACAGACGCCATCGATGGTTGTCCTACCACAAAATCAAATGTCATCACGAAAGATATTTTTCGGCAGACGGTGGCATATTGACGCCATCGATGGTTGTCCTACCACAAAGTCAAAAACAAGCTTCAGTCAATTTTTTCTTGCCTGGAATAAATTTCCCTAATTCTTTTTTTTCACCAAACATCTTAGCTGCAGTCAAATTTTCGACACATGTGTCTTTTGTCATCTACCACAGTCGCACAGTTTTGTCGCCATGTTAAGCCTGTTTTCATAGATTTAGTGAAACGCCAGATGTTCGTCGTTACTTAAATATGCCATTCGTAAAGTCGTCATTTTCTTTTTGGGATACTTTAGACGTGAGACACAATGGAGGTAAGCCATTTTCTCTCGTGTTTCAGTTGGCATAACATAGATTTAGGACAGATAGTAAAAATAAAAAAATAAACTTATACTGAGAGCCACAATGGACAAAGTATCCAACTCCGAGACCTGTCGTTACTTAAATATACGACTCGCAAAGCCACCATTTTCTTTTTGGGATACTTTAGACATTAGACACGTCTGAATCCGTTTTCGGTCAGGAGGTAAGCCATTTTCTCTCGTCTTTCAAAAAGTATGGAGACTCGTGCAATAAAACTACTACACATATCAATTCGGCATTTAATCTCCTTCGAAGTAGTCCCTCGTCCTGATAAAGCCACACATTTTATCCAGCCTCAACAGTTATTCTGTAAAAAAGACGTACACGTTGAATAGTAATTACTGTATATGCCGAATGAACAACGTAATGGCCTTAATTTCATATCTCTATTACGATAACGTTTGATGTCGATGACCACGTCAATTCATGGGGAAGGATAAGTGGTAGCAAGTTTCTACAAAGCCACCGTACCTTTCTCAGTATACGAAGTCTGATAAAATGTGTAGCCAGATTATTTGTGCTTGCGATAAAGTTCCCAAATTCTTTTCTTTCCAGGTTCTATCATTTCTTAAATATGCCATTCGTAGATCCGCCATTTTCTTTTTGGGATACTATACACGCGAAAAACAATAGAGTTAAGCCAATTTCTCTCGTGTTTCCGTTGGCATAGCATAGATTAGGAGAGATAGTAAAAATAAAAACATTTACTGAGAGCCACAATGGACAGGAAATTGTGGAGAGCCATGATCGCCTACATTCTGAAGAGAGTCGACACGCAGAAGATGCTTGTTATTATTCGTCTTCTTTTTCTCCCTCTTCTTCCTTCCTACTCATTCTTTTCCATCTTTTTCTTTTCCTTTTCTTCTTCTTTTCTCCTCTTCCTTTCTTTCTTCCTCTTCTTTTACCTTTTAATTTATTAAATCACCTTCTTCACCTTCTTTTTCTTTTCTTTCTTGTTTTCTTTCTTATTCTTCGAATTCTTATTTTCTTTCTTTTTTATTTCTTCCTCTTCTTCCTTTTTATTTCTTTTTTCCTTTGAGTCTTTTCTTCTTCAACTTGTCTCTCGATTAATTCATTCATTTCTTCTTCTTCTTCTTCTTCTTCTTCTATTTTCCATTTATATATTTCTTCTTTTCCACATCTACGTAATTTCTACTTCCTCTTCGACTTTTGACTCATTCTTCTTCTTCTTCTTCTTCTTCTATTTGTTTTTCCTTTCCTATCTCTATTTCTACGTTTTAAAAAAACATTCCTTCACCTTTACTTATATTTTTCTTTCTTTCTTTATCTATTAATTTCTCCGTCATTTCTTCTTTCTTAAATCATTCCTTCTTTCCTTCCTTTTTTCTTTTCCCATTTCTTAATTTTCAATTTTTCGAATTTTCCTCCTCCTCCTCTTCTTCTTCTTCTTTCCTACTTCCTCTTCTTCTTCCCTTCCTTCTTTTCTTCCTTCCCTTTCTCTTTCTTTCTTTTCTCATCACATAAATTTAACCTTCCCCAACTCCTTCTTTATCTTCCTTTCCTTCCCTTTTTCTTCCTTCTTTACTCCCTTCTTTTCTTACCTTTTCTTTCTTTCTTTCTTTCTTTCTTTCTCATTTCTTAATTCTCCCCCTTTTTAACCTTCCTCTCCTTTTTCTTCTTCTTCATTCCTTTCTTGCTTTTTTTTCTTTTTTTTCTTTTCCCATCTTTTCCCATAATTTTCTTCTTTTTAACTTTCCTCGACTTCTTCACTTTCTTCCTCCCACTCTTGCTTCTTTTTTTTCTTATTTTCTTTTTCCATCTCTTTTTTTTTTTTTTTTAGCCTTACCGTCACCTTTTCATCTCCAGTGACAATTTCCCCTCGGCGATCATATCCAATCTTCTTCAACACCAGAAGCGACCATTTCATTTTCTCCCGACAAAGGATTATCAATTCGACTTCATTAATCCAACACCCTCTTCAGTATCTAGGATAACCGAAAGTTTCCTTACTGACTCGGCGTTTCTCATCCTTTTTACCCTTGTAGAACCCTTGAAACGGTTTTTTTTAATGTCTCACGGCAACACCTGGATAACAATGTTATATGTCTTTATTAATATCTACCTCTTTTATATTTTGTTGTTATACAGGCTGCGGCAGAAAGAATTCCCATCTGGAAATACCACCCACATATTAAGATATTAGTCTAAATAGTGTCTTTATCTAATGTGTTACTATTATGTGGAAGGTATTGTGGAAGGTATTGTGCCGAGCCCTGGGTATGGACATCGCGCATGCGTCCTTTACTCGAGGGACTTACAGTGATACAGGAATCTGCCACGTACAGGTTGTGTCCACTAACCAGTGAAAGTGGTTTCAAACGACATATACATATTTCTAAATAATTCCCTATGATTATTATAATTTTAAAAATAAGTTGTGGATTCCGGGTTGAAATCCGGTACCAATAAATAACAAACGCCAGGAATGAATATATGAAAATAATGTATTAACGTAATACAAACTGGTAAAGCAGGTTAGTAGTTCCAGGAATACGGGTTAGTAGCAAAATATCTATACAGTCTTTGGTATTGAAGTATCGCTGTATGACTTCTTACTGAGTCTACGTGCTCGCTCACTGTGACTCCTACAATGCTGTTACCTCATCCCTCACTCTTCCGGTTACCTACAACCTTTTACTCTGTCACTCTGGACTCGACTCGTTGTATATGTATATGCTGGGTGAGTCCATTTGTGTAAAAGGGGAGAAACCCTCAACAATAATATAAGAGGTTGAGGACTTTATTACAATAATCAAGGACTTTCCAATAGTATGCTGTCATCGGCATGGCCTGTCTTCCCAAAACGAAGATCAAGAGGGAGTCGATTGCAAATACGTTTGTGATTGATAAATCCAATATGGGACAGGAATGCACAGTAGCAACAGTTGCAGCTGAAATCCGACCAGGGTCTCATGGCATAGCGTCTCAATACTTCCTCCTCTTGTCCTTAAGAGCGGACCTGAAGATATTTTCAAAGGAGACAGTATGGTGGGTGGTCAGACAGAAGGCGTCACGGTTCTAGGGTTGACCATTGTCAATAGTTGATATGACAGTCAGCAAAGGATTTCTTCAGGCAATCTTTGAATCGTTTCTTTGATACCCCTCTGCCACGACAGCCAGTGGAGAGTTCGTTGGACAATAAAATTTTAGGCTGTCAATGATTTTCCATTCTGGAAACGTGTTCCGCCCAACGTAGCTGGGACTTCAGCAACATGGCCTCAATCCTTCAAAGACTTCAGTATTGATGACGAAGTCATTCCAGTGGATGCTAAAGATTGTGCTGAGACAGGGCTGTTGGGACCGTTCTTGGAGGTGTCGGTAAGTGACCTATGACTCTGAGCCGTCTAGGAAAGTGGCGAGGACGATAGCTCTATACACTCTGATCTTAGTGTCCTTCTTCAGGTGTCTGTTCTACCACACACGTTCATACAGTCTGCCAAATGCAATGCCTGCCTTTGCCAGTCAGCTGTTGACCTTGTTGTCGACTCCAGCATCTGTGATGCTACTTTCAAGGTAGGTAAACCGATAAACCACCTTCAGCTCAGTTGCGCCAACGTTGATGTAGGGAGAGCGGTACTCATCCTGAGGTGAAGGCTAGTATAGTACCTCTTCTTTCTTTAAATTGACCTCAAGCCCAGAAAGTGTGACAGCATCTCTAAAGCAGCAAGTGGTGCGCTGAAAAACTCCTTATGTGTGGACAAAAAAGGTAGCATCATCGAAAAGGCAGAGATATCAGATGAGTTGCATATTAACCCTAAAACACCAACCATGGGTATATAGTACCCAGCGCAAATTTTCCTATTTTTAATTACAATTTTCAGTACCTGATTTTCTTACCTAAATAATGTTTTTCAGTTCCTATTAATGTTAATTCAAAGTACAAAGTTTAAAGTGCCTGCATGTAAAATATTTCAAATAAAGATTTATATTTAATAATTTTTTTTATATATATAATTTTTTTTATGATATACACATGGTTAGTAGTGGTGTAACTTTAACTGATGGTTAGTGTTCTAGGGTTAAGAAATAAGTATTTAAACTATTAGTGCAAACCTCACTATTTTAAACCATCTACTCTAACCATTTCAAAACGTTTGTGCACTATTGATAATTGATTTTATTACGGTTTGGTTTCAATTTTTTAATAAGAATTTTTAGTGTACGGTTATTATTTTCACGAAAAAGTATAGAAGTATTATCAACAAGAATTTTTCTGAGTGGCGAATATGGACCTGTATGTTGCTGTAAATATTTAAAAATATGGGATACATCATTCAAATAAAAACTCAGCTGCCGAGACAACGAGGTTGTAGTGTGGCCAACATAAATATTTTTTTTTTTCCGTTGGAGATACAATCTCCAAGATGACATTTAAATTTATATACAATGTTGGTTTTCTGCAACACTTTAGTTAGTAAGGAAGAGTCGTTACGAATGTTTGAATTATATATACTAGATTTAGTGTAGTATATAATTAATTTTAGTTTTTACTAGGGTCTGTGGGGGATACGTTCTTTTTCCTATTTTTAATTACAGTTTTCAGTACCTGATTTTCTTACCTAAATAATGTTTTTCATTTCTTATCAATGTTAATTCAAAGTACAAAGTTTGAAGTTCCTGCATGTAAAATATTTCAAATAAAGATTTATATATATATATTTTTTTTTTTCATATTTTCAAAATCGGGTATCATATACCCATGGTTAGTAGTGGTGTAACTTTAACTGATGGTTAGTGTTCTAGGGTTAAACAATCCCCGCCCTCGAGACGGCATCTGGTATAGACTCCGTCTCTATTATAAAGATCTTTCATAGCTTGTATGGGCATCATGCTCTAGAAGATAGTGAAAAGAGTTGGTACCTGAACGCAACCCTGCTTTCGACCATTGGTTATCGGGAAGGGGTCTGAAAGATCACCGTTTTGTCTAAATTTTTCCCGTTGATCCTCGTGTAGCCAAATGTTAATGTTCAGGAATTTTCTGGCCGATCCTACGGGCTCGGATACCCCACAATAAACTCTGCCTTGTGCCATATCTGACCGCATGGGGCCGTTGGTAGATATACTGCAGTTGGTGATTTGTTTCCAGCTGTGCTAGTCAAAGTCTCTGCTTCCGGACAGAGAGGATCCCCAGACGAGGCTCTGTCGAAGGAAACAGTTACCTGACCCGGTTTTATGCGGATCTACGGGGAATTTTGCGCCGAGCATACGGGCTGGAATACCCCACATTAAATTCAGCCTTGTGCCACGTCTGACCGCGTGGGGCGATCTGTAGATATCCTGCAGTTAGAGGTTGTAGAATTCACTTGACTCAATTCTAGCAGTTGACTACTATTTCTACGCGCCGCTGGCGAATCTTATATGTGTTGCTCTTGTCCTAAGTATTATCGTTCATTACCAACGTTCGTGTGATTATTCTATTCAGTAACCTTTCCTAGGTTACAACAAAAAGTAACTGATAAGTAACTATCACCATAATCATTACCACTATTGCATCCGCCTGTGTTTCTTCTTCTTCTTTCTATTTTCAGTAATAAGAGTCTAATAGCTGTTCAATACTCTGCCCGAATCAGGTAAAAAATAAAAATAAAAAATTGGCCAATGTTACGAGGATGCATTTCTATAATAAGGGATTCCACGGAGTTCTACTTGTTATTAGAAAAAAGTTTTCATTCATGAAATAGTTGTAGAATAGAGAAATTAGAAATAGAATATTTGGAAGATTCTAGATCATTCTAGTATATTCGAGAAAAATCTAGATGATTCGAGAAACATCTAGAAAAATGCAAATTAGGTGTTAGCCCCCTATAAAAATGGGATTTTGGAAAAGGGTAGTTAGTTGATGAATGGGAATTTCTGCTGTTATCAACTCCGGCTTTTGATTCAAGGATTATTATATCCAGCCAAAAGAATCTCTATAAAAAGTTGCCGACCAACCAAAAGCCAAAAGAGGATTTCATGAAACAAAGTTGGTAAATAGAATTTTGACTGATTTTCATTGACCAAACAAAAAATTAATATTTATTTACACACCTTTGTGGATTTCCAAATATAGCACTTAGATTACTTCACTAGCTCTAAAGTGATAAAGATATTTGACTCCCTTTCCTTCTTCCTCGTAACACTCCGCCTGTAAACTCGCTGTTTTCTGTTTTGTAGGCTACAATTGTTTATCTTGTATATATTTTATGTTCTGTTTTAGTAAATTAAATATTTGTTTGTGATTTAGCTCTGTGTTGTGGTAAATCATTTTTTCCTTTGTTACAATTATCAACACGTAACAGTCAAAAAATAATAAAACTAGTAGGTACCGATGGCATATCACTTATATCAACAAATAATATAACTTAGTAAACTGTCTCTAAAAATAAATTATCATTAATCTAAAATGTAATCTGTGGCTTTATACTAATCAATGTACATATATACGCATAGATATAAAAGGTGTTCCAGTAACTTGAACCGATTTTAAATGTGAACTAAGTTTAATCGTCTAATGACTTTTTCTTTTTCTTTCAGATTTAACAACTTAAGTCTTTGGCAATTTCATCCATGGAAAGATTAGCAACGTGTTAAAGGCCACATAGCCAATGCAACAATGGCGTTATTGAATGAGAAGTTCCCAGATAGCAACATCTCTCGAAACAGCGAAGTCAATTGGCCACCAAGATCGTGCGACTTGACGCCTTTAGATTTCTTCCTTTGGGTGGGGGGGTCATCTTAAAAGTAAGGTCTATACCAGCAACAATTCAACAGCTGAAGGATGAGATAATAAAGCATATTGGTGAGATCGAGGAGCAACTATGCAGAGACGTCATCAAAAATTTTGACCATCGAGTGGAAGTATGCCGCCGAAGTCTTGGTAGACATTTTAGTGATATTATTTTTTACACATAATGGCCATGACTTAAATAACATGATTCAATAGAGATATAATTTAAATTTTCAGAAATAACGCTGATTTATTTACTGCTTACTTTGATCCGTCTTAATGAAACACCCTTTATATACATACTTGCACACACATATACATAGACATATATGCAAATAATATATTATTATTATTATTATTATTATTTTATTTCCTTTGATTTCTGGTGTGTACACATTTCGTTTCCTTGGTCCCGCCCAGAGACCTAAGGTTAGAAATGGCAACATGAGATTTTCCACTGACACAAAAACTAAAAATATATATTTTACATGGATAAAGCCCTTCGTACGGTATGGGCTGTACTCGAGAGAACAATTTTTGTATTTCTTTAAGACATGGGCTTCCAGGAATCACTTCAATGAGTCTACTCTAATTTTTTTTCCAAACAATCCGAGGGCTCCAACTACAACAGTGATTGTTGATGCTCCCATGTGCCAAATTTTTGAGATTTCGATTTCAAGATCCTTGTATTTTGATAACTTTTGAAGATCTTCAAAGATACATTGCAGTCCGCAGGGACTGCTATATAAATAAGGAGGTACTTTTCTTTTGTTTGCGATCTCTAATAACAATGTCTGGTTGGTTACCTTTGATTGTTCTGTCTCTGTGTATTGTGTAGTCCCATAAAATTATAACAGGTCCTATCTCCTTAACGGGGTCTCGGTGGTACCAATTTCTTTCAGTTTCCTTTCCGTAGAAGTTGCAGATTTTCCAGTGCAGATATTGGCCAAATCTGTCATATCGGGTTTTATATTCAGTGGGTTCCAATACCGTGAAACTTGATACAGATGGTCAATTGTTTGTTGTGGATTCCGGGTTGAAATCCGTTACCAATAAATAACAAACCCCAAGAATGAATATAGGAAAAATAATGTATTAACGTAATAATACAAACTGGTAATGCAGGTTAGTAGTTCCAGGAATGCGGGTTAGTAGCAAAATATCTATACAGTGTTTGGTATTGAAGTATCGCTGTATGACTTCTTACTGAGTCTACGTGCTCGCTCACTGTGACTCCTACAATGCTGTTACCTCACCCTCACTCTTCCGGTTACCTACAACCTTTTACTCTGTCACTCTGGACTCGACTAGACTCCTCGGTCTTGCTCTATCTTCCCGTAGCAGTAGTATATGTATATACTGGGTGAGTCCATTTGTATAAAAAGGGGTGGACCCCTCAACATTGTTTTTATTATTATTAATATTATTATTATTATTATTATTGCATTCTGCTTCTTTTCTTCTTATCAGCAGTATATGTTTTGTAACTTTCAGCAATTTGCTTAAATATCTGCTAAGGGGAGATGATGTTGTAATCCAAACAAAGACGCCGAGAAGGGAACAGATAGAAAATAGGAAGGAAAAATCAAAGAAATCTAGATTTGCGTAAAAAATTAAATAATAACAATGTAATTATACCTGTAAATATCAATTACATAATATACAGATCAATAACACATTAATAGCAATGATGGAAATGGTAATACCAATTACAATGACAGATAATCAATCAATCACCTTTAAATGGTATAATAACTTCATAACATATCTCTTAAATTAAAGTGTCATTGATTTCAAATAATATAATTTACTGTAATGAGCAAATATATATATATAAAGAAATATAGTCTTTAGGTGTGCTATATTTATGGAATAAAGTGCTCAATATCAGAGATAGTGCGTGGGTAAATATAAAAGTGAACATAGAAGTCAACACTTAGAGGCGACAGTATGTTTCATGCTATATGCAATCGTCAGGCCACATATGCTGTTATTTTTCTCGGCTATTTATATATATACGGATTAGTGGTGCATTGTGGGTATTCTATTATGGCTGTTATTTTACCAGAAGTCGTTTGTTTATATATTATATATATATATATATATATATATTATATATATATATATATATATATATATATATATATATATATATATATATATATATATATATTATTTATTATTATTAATAGAAATCTTATAAGTATAAGAAACTATACTCGCTCGGAAAACCTTCGTTGTATTGATTTGAAAATAAACAAGCCAATACCAAAGGGAAAAAAAGATATAAAAAAAAGAAAGAGCCAAGAACATGTACGTTAAACGAAAATAATCGTCCAGCATGCGGGTTCACGCCCCGCCACCAAAAAAACCCGATGTGAATACCCAAAATAACTAAATAAAGTGCTCAATACAATGAGTAAGAGCAGACCTAGTTAAACCTAGAGAGCCAGACAAACCTAACAAGGTTTCATGGTTTCTCCGCTTAGGTGAAACCTTGGTAGGCTTTTCTGGCTCATGGGTTTAACTATATATATATATATATATAGTCGACTCTCCCGTCGAGATTCGACGTATGAGGGTCAAGCAGATCAGTTTCCAGGAAACCGAGAGCCCGACACCGGCACATGAGATTTTATCATAGTGGTGAAGGTTTCGTGCAGGACCATCCACACTTTATGAAGGGCCGAATACAGAGACCTGGTGCACCGAATGCCACAAGGTTCCCAAACGACCCCCCACAGGTTTTGAATTCAGAGTTCAGAGTTGTCCTTCTCCTAGACCAGTTGTCTTCCAAGGCTATAGAACCCAGTCTGTCCTGCTATTTTAGCCCTAGCTGGAGGGATTTTATTTATATATATATATATATAACTGGCTCTCTAGGTTTAACTATATATATATATATTAATTAATTCATCGAGCCTGATAGAATGAAAGAAAGCAGAAAGCACTGGACCGCCGTTTCGTCCTATATTTGGGGCTCATCAGCAGTGCGCATCCACTACCAAGAATTGAAACCCTAACAGTTAGGTTGTCAAGCGAACATCATACCAACTGTTCCAATAGGCCTCGGTGACGAAGAGATTCCAAATCAGACTCAACTAAGCGCCGTTCGCTCACATATTCCGTGGCGGAACCATACTGAGTTCTCTGTAACCATAGGACTGTGCCCCCCGGAGCCACGACTACTCTCACCAAGCCACCACCAACTGGAGCATTAGAAGCCGGTTCAAGCGATGATAAACACAGACAGTAATTAATAATAATAATAATAATAATAATAATATAATAATAATAATAATATATATATATATATATTATATTATATTAAATTATATTATATTATATTAGTAGTTAATACACACACACACACACACACACACACACACACACACATATATATATATATATATATATATATATATATATATATATATATATATATATATATACATACATACGTATATATACATATATATATATATATATATATATATATATATATATATATATATATATATATAAAAGTTCCCAAGCGGATAGAATTCAGGTAGAACTCAATGTCCAGGACAGAGTAAGAATATAATAAAAAGGCTTAAACATTAATATTCCATGGTTAAAATTTATTATATTGGAATCGTAATTACGATCCAATTCATCTGACATCAGAACTACAAGTTCAAAAAGTAATCAGAAAAAATAACTCCGGGAATAAAAGCTAAAATTTAGTGAGAGTGTATGTATGTATTCTCATACATAGATACACTCTCACTAAATGTGGACGAATATGAGAAGTAAATGAAAGATCTAGAGAGGGGTAACAGACGAGAGAAGAAGAGGAAGGCCTAAAGGTGAATGTGGGGATTAAAATTTAACAGAGAGAAGTTTAAAGGCAGGAGTTAAAAGACGTTTTAAATGAGTCTCTTTAAAATTTCTCTCTGTTGTGAATCAGCAGATATATTCCGATTCTTTTCCTTTGCCAAATATCGAAACAGCGAGCCACAAGTTGGCAAAAATGGAGCACTTGCAAAGCATTGATCTCAAGGCAGCATACAACCACATAGAAAGTGACGCGAAATCACCCCTATAGACTTGCTAAGATGGACTCGTCTACCGTTTTGGAGTAACGACTTCGAGCCATATTTTTCAAATAGGAATTGAAAAAGTCTTATTAGGAAAAGTAAAAAAAATATACAGTGTAACCCGGATATAAGAGACCCGGATATAAGAGAAACCCGGATATAAGAGAGATTGTCTCTGGTCCCAAATTAGAGCCTGTGTTAATGTATATAAAATAGACCAAACCCGGATATAAGAGAAACCCGGATATAAGAGACTTCTTCTCCGGTCCCGACAACTCTCTTATATCCGAGCTACACTGTAATAATACACCAGGATGTTAGATGTATAGAGGCAAGAACTAAAGAAAAATTAAAGTTTAAAACAGAGCAAATTTTAGTTAGATTAAAAAAAGCAGTCATGACTTTAAACAAAGAGAAATTTTGACTGGAAGAAGATATCATAATTTGGATATCAAATATCAAAATAAGGCATATCACTCTACGATAGAGTAACAAAGAAAATAAGAGAAGCAGCTGCCCCAACAAGTAAAAAAGAATTAAAATCCTTTTTGGGGTTAATTAATTTTTATAATAAGTACTTACCAAGATACAGCGACATAATTGAGCCATTTGCAAAATTACGCAAAAAAAAAAGAACTATGAATTTAACTGGACACAAAACCGATTTATCACTTTTAAAACACTAAAGAAAATACTGAGGAACAAACCAATAATAAATGTTTTTGATCCGCAAAAAGAAGTAACGTTAATCACAGATGCAAGTGAAAAGGGCGATTGCTGCTATTCTATCATAAGAACACCCAATCTTGTACATATCAAGAAGGTTAATGTCAGAAGAAATTAACAACACGAATATTGAAAAAGAAACACTAGCGATTGTATGGAGCATAGAAAGTGCACCAAAGATTTTGATAGAAAAAATTCTTATTAAAATCGGACCACAAACCATTTGAATTTATCTTTGACCCAAGAAAAGAATTGTCAAAATTTACATCGTCAATGATTTTAAGATGGGCGATAAAGATCATGGCATCCGATTTTGACGTAGTATACGTAAAAGGTAACACTGTCCCTCACGTAGATGTTTTATCAAGATTACAGTTCAAGAATGAAAGAGAAGAAAAAATGCTGAAGATAAAATAATACACTGAGTAGAATCGGACGTTCTTCCTCAAAATAGAAACAAAGCAAGACCCAATATTAAGCAGAATAGTAGAGACAATAAAAAATAATATATGCAGCAACTATTCAATGGCAGAGTGACCCTTTAAAGAAACGAAGCACAAACTAACCATAGAAAATGGCATAATATGCAACGGGGATATTATAGTAGCTCCACAAATACTGAGAAGGGAAATATTAAAAGGAGTACATGATGACGTGCATTGTGGCATAACAGCAACACAAAGAAGAATAAAGTTACAAGCATGGTGGCCAGGATATTCAAAAGAAGTAGAGGAATACATTAAGAGATGCCCAATATGTGTGGAAATGAAAAAACTTCAAGCAAGCAAAAATTCACTCATGGCCCAAGGAAGCAGATTCATGGATTATGATCTACATGGATCACGCACATATCAGAGATAGGGGATTGTTCTTAGTATTAATGGACTCATATTCAGGGTGACCAAACGTTGTCAGAGTAAAAGAGAGAAAAGCAATCACAATAAAGCAAGTACTAAGAACTATATTCTCAAGGAATGGAGTACCCCAGACAAGAGTCACCGACGATGCACCCGAATTTTGCGATGAGAACTTATGTGCGTGGTTGAAACAGATTGGATGCATTCCATACATTGAGGAAGGAATGGTAAAAACGATAAAAATGGTATTATAATCATTCTCACCACTATGAAAGCATAGAAGCGTATTTACCAAAAATGCTCCTCAGTTACAGATCCATTCGACATGTGGGAAGAAAACTGAGCCCTAACGGCATTAAAGGGAAGACAAATCTAAGCCCTCATAACAATGTCCTTTTCAACGAAAGAAAACGTGTGGTATAGAATGAATAAAGAAGCTAATCCAGAAGAAGCAAATTTCTTGATACAAAAAGGACACAAAATGGCTATACTTGAGAAAAACGGACAAAATAAACTAGCACATGCAGATCAGTTCAGAAGCAGAAACGAACTGGATTATGTGGAAATGGAAGAACAAGAACAAGAAGAGACAGAAAGTTACAAAAGTAAAACAGAACAGAAAATGGAAGAAAGTGAGAATGAAAAGACGGACGAGTATGAAGAAGAAAATCAAGAGAGACCGAGATCACCATTAAAGAGAAAACAAGAGACACAAGAGGAAGGCAGCACAGTACGAGAATAATCAGGGGTAGTAAAAGAAAAGAAAAAAACAAGGGTATACGACATCCCCGATTCAGGGAGGTGTAGTATCGTATGTAAATAAGATAGACAAGTATAAACGGAGAACAACTGGAGAACATGGGTGCATTGCTTAGCAGCCCCGTTTGCCAAACCTAACGCGGAGAGATTTGCTACTACTGCTACCACACAGAGAGATATACCAAACATAATATTATAATATCAAACACACTCTAGTAGTTAGATCCACACAAATATGTATATTCACAAAAACCGAGTATCATCTATGTTAGAGTGGAACACACCTATTCTATTGTTAATAGACTCTCCCGCCTATAATAAGTAGGAGTAGTAGAAGTCGCTCAGGGAGTTGCTCAGTCAGTCGACTGGCTGATCGGTTGAACTCTCTGCCTTCGGGCGGGGAGGAACCCGAACGAGGCTACGCCGAAGGGCGGAGTCTCTTTCGGGAGGTAAACCGACCCTGAACCCGTTTATACGGGTTCAATGGAGCAAATATTACAGGGCCGAGCCCACGGGCTCGGAGATCCCACGGGCTCGGAGATCCCACGTTAAAAAGGCCTTGTGCCACATGACGCCCTCGTGGTTGGGGGTGACTGAATATCGTTGGTGAGTCAGTCGATGCCGGACGACCGTTAGTCGGATACTAAAATATCAGCTACCACAACTAGATTTCTCTGCGTCATTACCTATTATATCAAGTTCCTAACGTTTTGTACGTCGAACCTATTTTAGGACCGACTTAGTACAAATACAAGCCTCCACTGTGAAACTACTCTACAACAATCTACCATTTATTCAATTGTGAAATTAGAATAACATTTATCTTATTTTCATTACTTCAAAGCTCTCAAGATAATTAAATTTCCGTATTAAATGACCCATGAGAAGTTGATATGCCTTTTAACATATAGACACTTCTCGATCGATTTTGCAAGATTATTTGATAAAAAAAAATGTGCAGCCCAGATAATTATAATTTAATAATGAAATAATTTCATTCTCTAGATTTAATTATAAAGTTTTGAATTTTTATATTTTGATACCGGCATTAATAAATATGCAATAAAAAGTGTGTGTGGTGGGGGGGTGAAAAAATCATTTAAGGGCTATGTCCTCTCCACCTGATTACTCGTTTCTCATCATTCACTTAGTCATGTGCCATGCTGGATAAACGCTTAGGCGATCATGTATCTTTCGATACATGACTGAAGAAGCAGTAGGTTGTCATTTCTTTCTGCGGTAGACCAGTTGCCATCCAAGGCTATAAAACCCGACACATAGCTGGAATGGAAAAGAATAGTATACATACCTTTCCCAAGGGTATTTACATTATACATACTCTATTCTCTCAGTAATGCTTGCCTTCATTCCTGACCACTGACAATCCCTCTCTTCTTCATTTTCAATGCATTCCGATAGTAAAATCATTAGTAATCAGTTATGTCCCATGCGTGATATACACTTAGGCCATTATGTATCTTTCGAGGCAGATTTTTCCCGCAGTAGGTTACCATTTTCTTCTGCGGTAGACCAGTTGACAATCAAGGCTATAGAACAGGAAGTCTCCTGCCTTTTACTCATAGGGAGAAGAAGAGGATTCATACCTTTCCCAATGGTATTAGCACGTAAGTGAATGTAATGGATTCGACTGGAATTCGAACTCGGCTCTCTGATTCCTCAATCCGAGCGGCTATCCATTACTCCACAGTGCCTCCTTTTATTATTAAATTATAATAAATTGTTTTGTTTGTGTTAATAAATAAATCAGGGAGAAGAAGAGGATTCATACCTTTCCCAAGGGTATTAGCACGTAAGTGAATGTAATGGATTCGACTGGAATTCGAACTCGGCTCTCTGATTCCTCAATCCGAGCGCCTATCCATTACTCCACAGTGCCTCCTTTTTATTATAAATTATAATAAATTGTTTTGTTTGTGTTAATAAATAAATCAGGAGAGAAGAAGAGGATTCATACCTTTCCCAAGGGTATTAGCACGTAAGTGAATGTAATGGATTCGACTGGAATTCGAACTCGGCTCTCTGATTCCTCAATCCGAGTGGCTATCCATTACTCCACAAGTGCCTCTTTTTTTATTATAAATTATAATAAATTGTTTTGTTTGTGTTAATAAATAAATCAGGAGAGAAGAAGAGGATTCATACCTTTCCCAAGGGTATTCAATTCGTAAGTGAATGTAATGGATTCGACTGGAATTCGAACTCGGCTCTCTGATTCCTCAATCCGAGCGCCTATCCATTACTCCCCAGTGCCTCCTTTTTATTATAAATTATAATAAATTGTTTTGTTTGTGTTAATAAATAAATCAGGAGAGAAGAAGAGGATTCATACCTTTCCCAAGCGTATTAGCACGAAAGTGAATGTAATGGATTCGACTGGAATTCGAACTCGGCTCTCTGATTCCTCAATCCGAGCGGCTATCCATTACTCCCCAGTGCCTCCTTTTATTATAAAATAATAAATTGTTTTGTTTTAATAAATAAATCAGGAGAGAAGAAGAGGATTCATACCTTTCCCAAGCGTATTAGCACGAAAGTGAATGTAATGGATTCGACTGGAATTCGAACTCGGCTCTCTGATTCCTCAATCCGAGCGGCTATCCATTATTCCACAGTGCCTCCTTTTTATTATAAATTATAATAAATTGTTTTGTTTGTGTTAATAAATTAATCAGGAGAGAAGAAGAGGATTCATACCTTTCCCAAGGGCATTAGCACGTAAATGAATGTAATGGATTCGACTGGTATTCGAACTCGGCACTCTGATTCGTCAATCCATTATTCCAACGCGGTTCTTTATATTTAGATACCGGCATTAAATAAACCAAACGGGTTGAAAGGTTGCGAAACAAAAAAACATAAATAAATTAGCAACAATACATTTTTATAGTAAAATTATCAACAATGCTTTTTTATAACGAATTTGCCAACAATATATTTTTGTAATTAAATTACCAGCAATACATTTTTATGTTAAGATTATCAATAATACATTTTTATTTTAAAATCAACACATTTTTATAATAAAATTATCAATAATAATGAAAAAATAAACAACTAGATCCTCAAATGTTATTAGTCTCATGGAATTGATATATTATTTGACAAAATGTACGCGTGGTGTTTTGTGCGTTTTCAACAAACATGATTGGTGGGTAATTTTCAGATTTGCAATGTCAGGAGTCTTGGTGGATTAAATAATTAATAACTTGTATTAGCGACATTTTGGATTTTGCTAGAGGTTATTGATAACACTCAAAAAAACATCTGCTAATGGCTTGTGTTGAGATAGAAAAGAATTTTACCGGATGTTACATACTTTAGCTATTCATGGAAATTTACGTAGTTTTTTTGTTTTTCTTGTTTTAACAATTGTTTAATTCTTTAGCTACGATGCTTTACATTCCTGTTAATGTATCTCTCTATACTTATGGATGGTATACTTAAAACATTCTGCACTACGCTTAGAAATATATATATATATATATATATATATATATTGGTCCTGATCTGGCATCTCGTCTGCAGTCGCTCTCTCACAGACCTTCCGTCGCCTCCCTCTGTCTTTTTTACAAATACTTTCATGGCAACTGCTCCGATGAGCTGCTTTCGCTGGTTCCCAGACTTCATGAATTTAAGCGTTCAACTAGGCTGGCATCTCGCTCACATCCTTTCACTGTCGAAACTTAAATGTAGCTGTCTCTTCTACTCCAATAGATTCATGTCTCGCACCTCTCGCCTGTGGAACTCCCTCCCCTTTTCCTGTTTCCCTAATAGCTATAATCTCCAACTATTCAAATGTAATGTCAATCGACGTCCCCAGATCCCCTGATCTATCCCTTATCCTTCTCTTCATCCTTTCCTCTATCACTCCTCTTTGCTCTCGCTCCAATTCTCTGTAACCCCTTGCGTGCTAGTGGCTTCCTGCCTTGCTTGGTGTTGAGTTCTTAAAAAAAATTTTTTATTAATTTTGAATATCATGAGTAATAATAAAAGTAATTTTTGTCTGTTCATGGGAGTCATAAAATTTTGTACCACTAAACATATCTTTAAATATATATATATATGCACATACATATATATATATATATATATAATAAAAATTAAAAATGAGAATATTTCAAATCGTAGTTAAATAAAAAGTATTCTAATCTGAACACCCCCGAAAATCTTTAAATTTACAAATAGAAAAAAATGCCTTAAGAATTTTTTTGCCGTTAACAATAAATTTTTTTAAAAATCCAGACGACATGCATTCAACGGATGTCAGTTTTCATTGAAAAATACATCCCTACCCCTTACCAAAATGTAGCTAATAACCGATACAATGATACAGACATCAGGAAAACCCAGACATCCCTTGTCCAGTTGAAGTAGATTTATCTGTAACCATGGAAACGGGATTTTAGCTGTGTCTTTAAAACCCAGTAATTTTAAAAGTTACTCCAAAATTCGCTTGAGGATGAAATGGAACTAATGCTTTTAATTTAATTGCAAAATTAAATTCGGGGCTTTTAGCTTCCATTTTTGAAACATGGTTAGAACTGTGTAGCGAAAAAAAACATATTTTAAATCAGTTAATTTATAATATTAATGCTCTGTAAGTTTACATTGAGCACTATTTTGTAAAAATAAAAATATCTATAAGAACACCGGATTATATATCATACTGTTCTTTCTTTATATATATATATATATATATATATATATATATATATATATATTTATACGCTCAATCCTGATATAAAGCTTATATTCTGGTACTTTTGGTTTATCATATATATATATATATATATATATATATATATATATATATATATATATATATATATATATATATATATATATATATATATATATATATATATATATATATATATATGTATATATATATATATGTATGTATGTATGTATATGTATGTTACTATGTATGTATGTATCAAAGTGTAAGAGAACGACTGTCTCGAGCTGCAAATTATTTTTACTTGAAGACCTACGTAACCAACCGAGGAAACATTTGAAGTTCAAACTTTACATTCTAATGAAATTCTATGGCCAGATTTTTATCTCCTCTTAGCGCTTATCAACTCCTCCTCTTCCCGTGGCCTCTTTCCTTCTTTTCCCTTCCCCTTTTTTTTTTCTTTTTCCCTTCCTTTTCTTCCACCCACGACTACTTAAGGAATTAGATTCCCTTCCATCTCTACATGTAAATTCTAGAAGACATTATATGAAAATTTCCAAATAACAGAAGTGGATGATATTTGCTTCGATAACTGTATTTCTGAATGAAAGTTTTTAGTAACACCGCGATTCCCCACCTGATGAGACGTTTAAAACCAGTTTTCCTTTTTGATGTTGAAACAAAATGTACAATTTTGTAGTGGATATGTGCATGTTTTAATGTAACACTGCATCAGATGAATATATATATATATATATATATATATATATATATATATATATATATATATATATATATATATATATATATATGGTTATAAGTATAAAGGATAAACATTAGGAAGAATGAAATGCATCGTGGGTAAAAACAAATAAACAATCGTTAAAAAAAACTACGTAAATTTCCATGAATAGCTAAAGTATGTAACATCCGGTAAAATTCTTTTCTATCTCAACACAAGTCATTAGCAGATGTTTTTTTGAGTGTTATCAATAACCTCTAGCAAAATCCAAAATGTCGCTAATACAAGTTATTAATTATTTAATCCAACAAGACTCCTGACATTGCAAATCTGAAAATTACCCACCAATCATGTTTGTTGAAAACATACAAAACACCACAGGTACATTTTAAGTCAAATAATATATCAATTCCATGAGACTAATAACATTTGAGGATCTACTTGTTTATTTTTTTTTTTTTAATTATTTATAATTTTTTTTGTTTCGCGGTCTATCAAAACTTCCGTGGGTCATTTAATGACAATATGTAAATATGAAAATTCTTTTATAATTAATTCTAAAGAAATAAGTCATTATTGCATAAATGAATTATAATTACTAAGCTGCACTTTTTTATCAAATAATCTTACAAAATCGAACGAGGAGGAAAATCATCTTTCTCCTTACAAGAAATCAGATTAACCATAGAAAAACTTCGACAATGTCTTTAATTTTACTTCGACAATGTCTTTAATTTTACTATAAAAATGTATTTCTGCTATATATTTATAGAAACGCATTGCATTTCTTTTACTATAAAACGTATTTCTATAATTTAGCTCTGTACTGTTTGCCATTTTACATTTTATATTTGCTGGCAATTTTGCTATGGCATTTAATGTTGGAAATTTTACTTTAAAAACAAGTATAGTTGGTAATTTTACCATAAAAATGTATTTTATACTTTCCTACTTTTTTCGTCCGCGAGATTCAATATTTGACAATAGCGAGGACTACTACCGTGGGTTAGGATTGAACTGGGGACAACAAAAATTAAGACATGGTTTCACATTCCTCAAAACCTCCAATCTCCTGATCTCAGACTTGACAGCTGGAAGGTTGGACCTGGGAACAACAGCAATTAAGTAGTGGTTCCACGCTCCTCAAAACCACCAATCTCCCGATTAGGGGCCTTGCTGCCGGAAGGGTGGACCTGGGAACAACAGCAATTAAGAGGTGGTTCCATGCTTCTCAAGAACTATCTCCTGATCAGAGGTCTTGCTGCCGAAAGGGTGGACCTGGGATCAACAGCAATTAAGAGGTGGTCCCACTCTCCTCAAAACATTCAATCTCCCGATTAGAGGCCTTGCTTCCGAAAGGTGGACCTGGGAACAACAGCAATTAAGAGGTGATTCCACGCTCCTCAAGACCTCCAATCTCCAGATCAGAGGTCTTGCTGCCGAAAGGGTGGACCTGGGAACAACAGCAATTAAGAGGTGGTCCCACGCTCCTCAAAACCTTCAATCTCCCGATTAGTGGCCTTGCATCCGGAAAGGTGGACCTGGGAACAACAGCAATTAAGAGGTGATTCCACGCTCCTCAAGACCTCCAATCTCCAGATCAGAGGTCTTGCTGCCGAAAGGGTGGACCTGGGAACAACAGCAATTAAGAGGTGGTCCCACGCTCCTCAAAACCTTCAATCTCCCGATTAGAGGACGTGCTGCCGAAAGGATAGACCTGGGAACAACAGCAATTAAGAGGTGGTCCCACGCTCCTCAAGACCTCCAATTTCCTGATCAGAGGTCTTGCTGCCGAAAGGGTGGACCTGGGAACAACAGCAATTAAGAGGTGGTCCCACGCTCCTCAAAACCTTCAATCTCCCGATTAGACGACGTGCTGCCGAAAGGATAGACCTGGGAACAACAGCAATTAGAGGTTGTGGTCCTCAAGACCGCTCCTGATCAAGGACCTCCAATGGACCTGGGATCAGAGGTCCTTCAAAACATTGCCGAAAGGGTGGACCTGGGAACAACAGCAATTAAGAGGTGGTCCTCAAGACCCCAATCTCAGATCAGAGGTCATTCAATGGACCTGGGAACAACCAATTAGGTGGGCTTCAATCTCCCGATTAGTGGCCTTTCCGGAAAGGTGGACCTGGGAACAACAGCAATTAAGAGGTGATTCCACGCTCCTCAAGACCTCCAATCTACAGATCAGAGGTCTTGCTGCCGAAAAGGGTGGACCTGGGAACAACAGCAATTAAGAGGTGGTCCCACGCTCCTCAAAACCTTCAATCTCCCGATTAGTGGCCTTGCATCCGGAAAGGTGGACCTGGGAACAACAGCAATTAAGAGGTGATTCCACGCTCATCAAGACCTCCAATCTCCTGATCAGAGGTCTTGCTGCCGAAAGGGTGGACCTGGGAACAACAGCAATTAAGAGGTGGTCCCACGCTCCTCAAAACCTTCAATCTCCCGATTAGAGGACGTGCTGCCGAAAGGATAGACCTGGGAACAACAGCAATTAAGAGGTGATTCCACGCTCCTCAAGACCTCCAATTTCCTGATCAGAGGTCTTGCTGCTGAAAGGGTGGACCTGGGATCAACAGCAATTAAGAGGTGGTCCCACGCTCCTCAAAACCTCCAATCTCCCGATTAGAGGACGTGCTGCCGAAAGGGTAGACCTGGGAACAACAGCAATTAAGAGGTGGTCCCACGCTCCTCAAAACCTTCAATCTCCCGATTAGAGGACGTGCTGCCGAAAGGGTAGACCTGGGAACAACAGCAATTAAGAGGTGGTCCCACGCTCCTCAAAACCTCCAATCTCCCGATTAGAGGACGTGCTGCCAAAAGGGTAGACCTGGGAACAACAGCAATTAAGAGGTGGTCCCACGCTCCTCAAAACCTTCAATCTCCCGATTAGAGGCCTTGCTTCCGGAAAGGTGGACCTGGGAACAACAGCAATTAAGAGGTGATTCCACGCTCCTCAAGACCTCCAATCTCCTGATCAGAGGTCTTGCTGCCGAAAGGGTAGACCTGGGAACAACAGCAATTCAGAGGTAGTTCCACGCTCCTCAAAACCACCAATCTCCCTGTCAGAGGCCCTGCTGCCGGATAAGTGGCGCTGGTAACAACAGCAATTAAGAGGTGGTTTTCGGTAATTCTACTGTACTTGGCTTTAGGAAGGCAACTTACTTGCAGTTTTTCTTTGTTTCCGTTGTTTCAAGTCTCTTCTTCATCTCTGAGGGAATTGTCCAGAATTTCCTGCTATATAGGAGGACTGCTATTACATAACAATCCAGTACTCTTTTCTTTGTTTCTCTTGCTTCAACTGATTTGATATTTCTGTTTTTCATGATATTTACTTTGAATAATTGCTCATGATTATTTCACCCTAATGGCTGGCATTGGTACAAAAGATGATGGGAATAAGAGGAAAAGATCAACTTCGGAGGTATCGCAAAATTAGAAATTTTAAACAGACTAGACACTAGTGAAAAAGTCATTGTAACTAATGGCTGAGTTCAACATAGGAAAGTCAACATTGTGTGATATAAAATCTATTCTCCAGCGTTCACACTGTCACAATGAACAAGGAAATAAAAAAATCCATGATTGTGATGAAACCTGGACTAAAATTAAAAAAGCTATTGAAAAGGATGTCGGTTTTATGTAAAGAAAGCCTGCATTTAACTATGATGTTTGCAATAATGCACGCAGATTTCAAAATTGTCTTTTGTTTAAAAAATTTCATGAACAAAAGCAAAAGGAAATGCAGAAAATGTTGAGAATGATATTAGAAGAGAAAGAATCATCATAAAACAGTGATTAAAAAATCCTCGTTACATTATTTGTTTTGCATACGTAGCATATCTAATTTAACTAATTTTCATTAACATTACATAATCAATTTCGTTATATTTTGTTTACTATAAATCCTTGAAAATAAATGTTAAACCTGATTTCAGTTCATTTATTTTAATCGAAATATAAACGCTCATATCCTGACTTTGTAACCAATTCCTCATACCCAGAAAGCCTTCTTAGTCCGGTTTTCGGGAATTCTCCTGTACTTAGCTTTAGGAAGGCAACTTACTTGTAGTTAAATGTGCTGACAAACAAATTCTTTAGGAGCATCAAAGAAAACATTTCATGAGGAATGAGGAACAATTCACGTTAGCGAAAATAGCTTAGAACTATCTCCGATTCACACCAGCAAAAAGAACTCAAATCAGTCACCAGTCACGATACAAAAGGTGTCCACAGTAATTTGGTTCCACGTATATCTCGAAAAGTCTCGCGTGACCTTACTGCATTTGAATATTTTGACTCAGGTGGTGTGCGGCCATTTTCTGTTCTGGATATTTTATGTTCACGGCATTTTCTTTTTCAGTTTAGCGGAAGGGGGGGGTCTTTTATTTCCACTACATTTCTCTATGTCAATGTAACTTCGGGCTTATATGCACGTCGTCGGTTTCGTAAAGATGTAAATGTACGTCTGCTGTAGGAAATGTGAGTTCAATTATGGAGCGAGAAAAACCAAACGAAGGAAAATGAAATCTTTGAAAGGAAAAAATATTTTTTTTATTGGCTCATTTCTTTTACAGTTTATCAACCTTTGCCACGTAATTTATAGCCAGAAAATATTAGATTACAAGCATCACGCTTTCATAGTCAGACTATGACATTTCCAGCCAAACCTCCGACCTAGAAAGATACAATGCATTTATTAATAAGAAAAGATGAAAATAAAGCATACAATGTTTCACAGCTCTAGCATCACTCCTCCGTAGTGAGCCTACGAACTTTTCAGCCCAGACGCATACCTGTAAAGAAACAATGCAGTTATTAATAAGAATAATTGATATTAATGCTTGCAACGTTTCACAGTTCTAGCATCACTCCTTTATAGTCAGCTTATCATATCTTCAGCTGTCTTTCCTTTGATTCTAACGAAACGTCCATGTTTC
Organism: Acanthosepion pharaonis; assembly: GCA_903632075.3. Classification (NCBI taxonomy): domain Eukaryota; kingdom Metazoa; phylum Mollusca; class Cephalopoda; order Sepiida; family Sepiidae; genus Acanthosepion; species Acanthosepion pharaonis. The sequence continues at coordinate 1,832,509 of CAHIKZ030005496.1, forward strand.
TTAAAATTTCGCTTAGCTTCTGAAAGGCATCTTTATCTATTGAAATACGCCTTTTGATTTCAGTGACAGAATCAACAGTTACAAAAGCCGAAAATATCAAACGTTATTTGAAAATAAATGTGAGAAATGGATTAGAAAGCAATGCATGTTCAGTTCCTATTGAGAAGCATCTCTTATTTGTTAAGACTTTCGATCTCTAGAAAGGTAGACATTTATTCTACTATTTGGAAAAAAGCAAAAGACTGGTATAGCTACACAAAAACATTTACCTACGAATAAAACGCTTACAGTAATAAGAAATAATGTCAGATAAAAAAAAATCAATCAATTTCTTAAATATCAAACAATTATATATAATAATAGTTTTTAGTATTATGCGCCTTTCCTGACAATGAGTGCGATATATTCTTTTAGCTTTATCTGGTGATTTTATCTCATGGTGAGAGTTGATAAAAAAATCTCTTATCACGGAAGATGTTTTCTTAAAATGTGTATATGAAATGTTTAATTATACGTATGAATAATTGATATATACTATTTTTCGATAAGGCCTAGCTCTGTGTAACCGTTTCACACATGAAGTAATTTCAATATCAGCGGTTCCAAAAAATAACGACCGCAAAATATTCTTTAGCACACTGACAAATAATGACTGAGATGGACGAAATAGAATTTTGAACAGAAGAGATGCAAACATTTATTACCGTTGCCTGATAGATGGATAGATAGATAGATAGAAGATAGATGAGATAGATAGATAGATAGATAGATGATGAATAGACTGAGATAGATAGATAGATAGATAGATAGATAGATAGATAGATAGATAGATAGATAGGATATGAATAGACTGAGATAGATAGATAGATAGATAGATAGATAGATAGAGATAGATAGAGATGAATAGACTGATGGATAGATAGATAGATAGATAGATGGATGATGGATGGATGGATGGATATGAATAGACTGAGATAGATAGATATGATAGATGGATGGGAGATAGATGGATAGAGATAGATAGATGGATGGATAGATAGATAGATAGATAGATAGATAGATATGAATAGATAGATGAGGAGATAAAAAGAAGTTAAATAATGAACAGATAGGATAGAGAATAATAGATATATATATATATATATATATATATATATATATATATATATAGATATATATATAAAAGATAATAAAAGATAGATAAATAATGAAGGGAAAGATAGGTAGTTACATAGAATATATATAGATTATATATATGTATATATATAGATAGATAGATAGATAGATAGATAGATAGATAGATAGATAGATAGGGATAGATAATAAACACACAGATACAAAAATAGATAGATAGATAGATAGATAGATAGATATAGAAAGACTGAAATAGATAGATAGATAGATAGATAGATAGATAGATAGATAGATAGATAATAAACACACAGATACAAAAATAGATAGATAGATAGATAGATAGATAGATAGATAGATAGATAGATAATGTAAATATAGATAAACAATGAAAAGATAGATAAATAATGATCAGATAGTTAGAATAGACTAAGATAACCGACTGAGATAGATAGAAACTGAATTAGATAGATAGATAGATAGATAGATAGATAGATAGATAGATAGATAGATAGATAGATAATGAAAAGACTCATAAATAATGCTTGTGATTCTCAAATGAATTCTCAATGAATACTGATTCTGATGAAAATCAATTTTCAAACTTAAAAATGACAAAAAATCCTTTGTTTTCTGATTGCATTTCTTAAATTCTCCGGACGGAAGGCGTTTAAAAGTTTCTGATGATCTTCTGGTCCTTTGAATTTAGATCCTTGTAATCTTCTTCTCTTTTTTTTTTTTTCAATTCGAAAATGATGCATGAAAAAAATCTAATTGGCTGGGTTATGAAAATCATTACAAGAAAAAACACAAAGAAAGAAAAGAAAGGCCTGATCAGTGGCAACGAATATTGAAAAGGGATGAGAAAGGAAAAATGAAGAAAGAAAGAAAGAAACGAAGAAAGGAAAAAAGAAAGAAAGAACGGACGACGAGAAAGAAAGAAAGAAAGAAAGACAAATAACCATGAAAGAAAGAAAGAAAGAAAGAAAGAAAGCCAAATAAAGAAAGAAAGAAAGAAAGAAAGAAAGAAAGAAAGAAAGACAAATAAATGAAAAAAAGAAAAGATAGAAAGAAAGAAAAAAGAAAAAGAAAGAAAGAAAAGCCAAATAACCATGATAGAAAAGAAAGAAAGAAAAGAAAGAAATAAATGAAAGAAAAAAAACAAACAAACAAAAGAAAACAAACAAACAAACAAACAAACAAACAAACACACAAACAAACAACCGTCGTGGAAAAAACAGAAAGAAATTTTGACAAAAAATTCATAAAGTAAAAAGGAAGAAGAAAATTGAGAAAGAAAAAAAATAATGGAAGAAAGAAAGAATGGAAGAAAAATGGAAGGCGAAGGTTGATAAAATAAAAAGAGATGAAAATTGAGAATGAAAGAAAAAGAAAATGCAAAAGGAATAAAGACGCAAACTGAGAAAAAAAGAAAGAAAGAAAGAAGAATTTTAGAAGTGAAAAAAAGACGGACGAATGAAATGGACTAAGAAAGAAATGAGAAGATTTGGAAAAGAAAGCAAAAAATAAATTTTAAAAGAAAAACAGTGACAAAAAAATTACCATTCAATTAAAAAATATAGAAAGAGAAAAGCAAGAAAAATAAATAAGGAAACGAGAAAAATGAATGAAATCATGACGAAGAAACTTTTAAAAGAAAATAAAAATGAACATAAGAAAGAACGAAAGAATGAAAGAAAGAAAGTAAGAATTTAAAATATGGACCTCAGAAATAAATTTGCAAAGAATATTGACAAATAAAAAGAAAGATAAAAAGAAAAGAAAGAAGGAAATAAATAAAAGAAGAAAGAAAGAAAGAAGAAAAGAAAGAAAGAAAGAAAGAAAGAAAGAAGCAAAAGAAAGAGAAAACGAGCAAATGAATTAATAAACCAAACAAACGTAAAAGAAAATGGAGAAGAGGAAAAGAACGAAATTTTAAAAGACGTAAAAAGAACAAAAGAAAAAAGACAGATAGAAAGAGTGAGACCGTAAAATAAAGAAAGCATAATAATAAGAAAGAAATTAAAAAGAAAGAAAGGAGAAAAGAAAAGAAAGAATGAATCTTTAAAATAAATAAAGCATACTTAGAAGAAAGAAAGAAAGAAGGAAAGAAAGAAAGAACGAACGAAAGAAAAAAATGAAACCTTAAAATAAATAATGCTAATAAGAAAGAAAGAAAGAAAGAAAAAGCAAGTAAAGGACAAAGAAAGAAATAATGAATGAAACTTTAAAATAAATGAAGCATGCTAACAAGAAAAAGAAAGTAAGAAAGGAAAAAGAAAGAAAGAAAGAAAAAAAGAGTAAATGATAGTTTAAAATAAATATTGCTATCAAGAAAGAAAGAATGAAACCTTAAAACAAAATGCTAACATGAAAGAAAGAAAGAAAGAATGAATGAATGAAACAAAGAAAGAAAGAATAAAACCTTAAAATAAATGAAGACTACTAACAAGAAAAAAAGGAAGAAAGAAAAAAGAAAAGATGAGTAAAGAAAGAAAGAGAGAATGAAACCTTAAAATAAATAAATAATGTTAACAAGAAAGAGAGGAAGAAAGAAAAGCAAGTAAAGAAAAAAAGAAAGAAAAAGAGAAGAAAAAATGAAATTTTAAAATAAAGAATTCTAACAAGAAATAAAGGAAGAAAAAGCAAGAAAAGGAACAACTCGGAGAAAGAAAGAAAGAAAGAAAGAAAGAAAGAAAGAAAGAAAGAAAGAAAGGCAAGGATTGATAAAGGAAGAAGTACGAAGGTGGAGAAAGAAAGAAAGAAAGAAAGAAAGAAAGAAAGAAAGAAAGAAAGAAAGAAAGGCAAGGATTGATAAAGGAAGAAGTACGAAAGTGGAGAAAGAAAGAAAGAACGAACGAAAAAAAGAAATGAAACCTTAAAATAAATAATGCTAATAAGAAAGAAAGGAAGAAAGAAAAAGCAAGTAAAGGACAAAGAAAGAAATAATGAATGAAACTTTAAAATAAATGAAGCATGCTAACAAGAAAAAGAAAGTAAGAAAGGAAAAAGAAAGAAAGAAAGAAAAAAGAATAAATGATAGTTTAAAATAAATATTGCTATCAAGAAAGAAAGAATGAAACCTTAAAACAAAATGCTAACATGAAAGAAAGAAAGAAAGAAAGAATGAATGAATGAAAGAATAAAACCTCAAAATAAATGAAGACTACTAACAAGAAAAAAGGAAGAAAGAAAAAAGAAAGAAAGAAAGAAAGAAAGAAAGAAAAAAATTCTTAAATATTAAAAGAAGGGTAGATAGGAGAAAATGATCAAGAAAAAAAAAAAGACAATCCAAAACTTAAAAATAAGACTCTAAGAACCTTAGAAAAAAAGCAGATGCCAACAGAAATCGTCGGCTAAAAAATGGTTGTAAGTAATGAGAGAAAATAAGTCTTTTCAAAATTTGAGAAAAAAAAAAAGAGACAAAAAACAAAAAACTCTTTGAATCATTTTGAAAGAAATCAAGAATCGTACAATTGTCTTCATCTGTCCGTTTCTAGTGCCAAATCTCTTTGATCCTCTGAATTCCTATTTCGGAATGGTAAGCGGGGCGTGTCTTTCACAAGAGCATTCCTAATAACAGTAGGCATCAAGTGCCAAAATTCCTCGGCATTAGTCGACCTTTTATTGCTAATTCCCTAACTACTCCACATGCTGCCACCCGTGCCAAAAATTTGGTGCCGGTCGACGGCGGGCGAAGGTAGATTTCTTCTTTTTTTTTTTTTAAATTTACGAGTTCTTCAAAGTTTTAGTTAGTAGTTAGGGTATAGGACAATTACCAAAGAGAACGTTGACTCAAGAAGCGAATTTACATTTATAAGAGGGGGGGGTGCTGAAAGTCTGACGACCCTATTCACTTCTGTAAATTTTTCAGCACATGAACGAAGATAAAGATAAGTTGTATGTATATATATATATTATATATATATATATATATATATATTATATATATATATATATATATATATATATATATATATATATATAACTTCATTATATATAAATCTATCTAGCTATCTAGCGCTGACTGCTTCCACCAACCTCTCTTTCTTTCATTCTTTCTTTCTTTCTCAGTTTAGTTCTACCTATCTATCTATCTATCTATCTATCTATATATATATATATATATATATATATATATATATATATATAAATTCAGTATCTATATTTATCTAGCTAGCTGTGACTTTCCCCACCATTTCTTTCTTTCTTTCTTTCTTTTTTTTTTTCTCAGTCTGGTTCTATCTATCTATCTATCTATCTATCTATCTATCTATCTATCTATCTATCTATCTATCTATCTATTCGTCTTGCTCTGTCTATTCCCATTTGCCATTCCTTCTTTCCCAGTCCGCTTTTTCTTTTCATTTCAACTTATTGAAGGGGATAATGCCACTAAGATGCAAGGTATATATATATACACATAAATTTCTAAGAGGAGAGAATCCAGGTAGAATCCAATGTACAGGACCCAGAACAAGATTAAGAATTTAATATAAAAGGCTCAAAAATAATATCCCATTCTTATAATTTATTACATTGAAATAAAATCTTTTGAATTTGTAGTCTGATGAATTGGATCGTGATTAGGATTCCAATATAATAAATTATAACCATGGAATATTAGTGTTTGAGCTTTTTATATTATATATATATATATATATATATATATATATATATATATATATATATATATATATATAATTGATTTAAATCAATTAATTTATAATATTAATACTCTGTAAATTTACATTGAGCACTATTTTGTAAAAATAAAAAAATATCTATAAGAACACCGGATTATATATTTTACGGTTCTTTCTTTTTATTTATACTATGATATGTCCACCTGGCAGATGGATATGCAAGGACGCTGGATGGATAGACAGGGACGCTACAGCAACCCTTACTGGTACAACTGGCAAGGTAGGCATATGTACTACCCCTACCAGAACTATTATTGGTATGGCCGATGGGACTACCCCGGTATGGACTACTCCAATTGGCAGATGGACTTCCAAGGGCGTTGGATGGATAACTATGGTCGCTACATGGATTTCCACTTCTGCAACTGGTATTGAAGCCGAAGTCTCTTGTTTTAAAAAATGTGTTTTTTCTTAATGGTAGTGAAATCTAATTTTTTTATTGAACAGTTGAACAGTAGCTGGAAGACTATCAAGTAATAACCCATGGCACTATGTGAACTTGGAGGTAGATATTAGGTTGGTGCAAAAATAATGACGTTATAATGTCGTTTTTGACGTTAAAAAATACGTCAAAAAACGACATTATTACGTCATTATTTTTGCACCAACCTAATGGTAGCAATATAGGAATTAGCACGGTATAGTGACTGTCATTTTACGTTCCGAATGATCTTCAAGGCATGAGTTCCTACTCCTTGCGCGGGCTCTCTCTATAAAGGCTACTGGGGGATTGATGGAATTGGGCCGACAAAGAACCAGACCCTTGTATTTTTATACTAACGCTTTCGTGTATTCAGAGTCACGACTTTCAATTTGCTCCTTTTATTTCAATAGACACATTTAAATAAATGAATTTATTGAAATAAATGAATCAATACAAACAAGCGAGTTTGTCAGAACGATAAATAATCTGAAGCATTAATTCAATAATCTAGTAATGCCCATTAAGGGCCCGCAAAAAGAATGGTGACACATGTATAAAGATCAGGAACCGTCAAAATGAAGGACACTATGAGGCGTTGATTCCTATATTGTATATATATATATATATATATAACGTCTAAAAACAAAATACCCAGCCGGGCTAAATCATAAATTTAACAATATATAGATAGTAACAATATATAACTCAACAAATCAAAACCTACCCACATTTCTCACCCACACAAGACAGACATGCGTACGGAGATGTGGAGGCCTCACACTTATACACTCACCCACACGAATATATACACTTACACACATCATACTCACTCACTCCCTAATGAGCCAAATGATAACACACACCCACAGCAATACACACGCTTACACATATCATACTCACTCACTCCCTAAGAACCAAATAACACACACACAAACACTAAACAGAGACACACCCCCTCACCAGGTCCAATAAAACTGTCAAACTGACCAGAGAATTCAGAGCAGCATGTATATCCAGCTCTTATCTCAAATAACAACTTAAAAGAGACTGTTTGACCAACGCAAGGATTGTTAAAAGATTCATGTTAAAAAGATAAAAAAAATAAAAACAAATGAAAACTACAGACAAAAGTTCATTTTCTCCAGTAAAACATTCATTTCTGTAGTTTAATGCTACCAGCAAGCAGAAATATTTCTTCTCCCGATGATGGCCATTTTGGTCGAAACTAGTCGAGGAATCTAAATGAAATAATAATAAAAAAAAAACGAAAGAATATTAATCTACAACACAGTGTGTCTAATGATTTTAATTTTTTATTTTCTTATTGTTCATATATATATATATATATATATATATATATATATATATATATATATATAAAAAAAATCCTCTAAAGATCCAGGAACTACCTACCTGAAGATTCATATAGGTGGAACCTAGGTAGGTAGTTACTGGCGCTTTAGGATTATTTTCTTTCTTTGAGCACTCTACGTTTTATTGTAGTTACACTCTTGTTTATTTGGGTTTTTTTTTCTTTTGACTGGAATTGTAGGACACAGGACAATTTTTTTCGCCCTATTTAGATGTTTCTAATTCTTTCTTTGTTTTTCCAGTTTTGTTCCTCGGATACTAAAATGGTTTTGATATAGTGTCATTCATGTTTTTTTTAACAAGCGAGAATAATTATTAGTATAACACACACACACACACACACACACACACACACACATATATATATATATATATATATATATATATATATATATATTATATATATCCGGTGTTATGGTCCGGTACCACGGTGATAGTCCAAGGTAGAACCAATAAAGAAGAACTCGAACACAGGTATGGAATAACACAGATATATTACAAACAGGAATATATACAGAGAAGTAGAAAGTGTTAGTATGAACAATCAGATTTAGTAGAGAGAACAATGTAGTCTAAACCAGTATCACTATTCCAATATACTGCAATAATTGTCTGAACGCGACTCTGTTTCGGACTGCCTCTGACTCGACTCTTGACTCGACTTGAACTACTGACTGACTTGAGCGACTGACGATATTCAGTCACCCCCCCACGAGGGTGTCATGTGGCACAAGGCCTTTTTAACGTGGGCATTCCCGAGCCATTAGGCTCAGCCAAAAAATAGCCCATTGAACCCGTATAAACGGGTTCAGGGCCGGTTTTACCTCCCCGAAGGAGACTCCGTCCTTCGGCGTAGCCTCCTTCGGGTTCCTCCCGTCCGTAGACAGAGAGTTGAACCGAACAGTCGGTTCAGACTTGAACTACTGACTCCTTGCCTACTCCTGAGGCGCAGTATTTATTAAGTATAGAACATCCCATAATAAATATATATATATATATATATATATATATATATATATATATATATATATATATATATATATATGCATGTATCATTAAAAACGACAAACAAGGTACTACGGTTAAGCTTTTATTTTATTTTTCTTGTGTTCGAACAAGAACTTTCTTTTTTGGACAAAGAGTGTGTAAAAACTCTCCAAATGTTTTATATTTCCGAGCGCTTTCGGCTATACTTTTAGCCATTATCAAGGATGATTCGATTTTTCAGCTTAATTAAGTGTGTGCATTATGTGTATGCCTTAATGTTTGTAGGGATGTTTTCATTTCCGAATACGGTTAGCATATTAACTAAGAACAAGGCCACAATATGCTAACCGTAAAACTCGATTCGCAGGTACTATCTCACAAATCCCAATGCACGTAACCAATCAGAATAAGAACTCACTCTCCGACGAACGCAGTAGCCAAAATACACTATTTTTTTCTCCCGATTCGAGAACACCAACTGCTTTTATCTACCGAGCATTTTTTTTTTCCATTCGTCGACAACTGGGAGAGGACGCCTAATTTTTGCATATCAAAATACTTTTACATAGACTCCTGCGACGGACTTGTTTTTAATTTAAATATTCCGTCTTCAGCATGTCATGCGGAATACGGGCCCTTTTTTCTTTTTTCTTTTTTTCTTTTTTTTTTTTTTTTTGGTAAGTAATTGTCTTTTTCGGAATATTTTCCGTCGTAGGATACACACGACGCGCTGTCGCTTGGTTTGACGAGGCAAGTCGCCGTTTTCTTCGCTATAAAAATGCAGAAAGCACGGAAGAGGTAACGAACAAGACTCGATAATCTATATCGAGTCTAATTCGTTGCTGTACGCGTTTGGACTAGAAGTGACGGTCATATTTAACTATTTCAGCAGTAAAGAAGTGGGACCTACATGCCAATCTAGTATCACGCTTAAACTCATGAAGTCAGAGCAGCTGCCATAAAAATATTTATATCTGTCTGTGTTTGCGTGCACGCCTGTATGTCTTAGTGAGGGAGATAGTGCGTATATTATTGTAGGTGTGTGTATGGGTGTATACCTATTGATGTCCTTATGTTTTAGTGAGTTCAATAACTACGTAACTCCTTTTGTTACTGAAAATTCTGCAACGCACGTGTGCTGCTCTCTTCCTCCCACCGTTTCTCTTTATTTTTCTCCTCTCTCTACATGTGCGTGTGTACACCTGTGTGTCTGATTTTGGCAAATCCTCCGAAGATCAAAAGAATCTACAATTTCCACGAAAATTGTTCTTGAAGCTTTTTTTCCCCCCTCAGAAATAATAAGGTCTTGAACAATAATGACATTAAAGAGGAGAGAATATACGTGTTCCAAGATTTCTGACCCTAATTCGTTA